>CM064549.1:29286021-29318521 GCA_032716605.1 Paralithodes platypus | reverse complement strand
CTGTGCTAACTCGTTTGCTTTGACTTTGAGAGGGTCGCCAGGAGAGAACCAGATACTAGCGATCTGGATCTCTCAAGAGAGCACCCCGTCAATTAACGTAATTTGGCCGCACAGCCTTAAGGACTTCGCTAGGCTACGAGCCGCTTGCTCAGCCATTATTTCCTAGCCTACTACATCCCAGCTAGACTATATTCGCCTAGCAGACACCAGATTTAGATTATAAGTTCTTTCTGTTATGTATGCATTATTATTCACGGCATTTATTAGTCTAGGTTGTTGTTGAGTTGCACAACCCTAGTAGGCTGTTTCGTTGATGAGGAAGTACTTCTTTTGCTGTTTGAGTTCCTACTATTGTGCAGTTATTATTATTCCCGTGCCAGTTAACCCTATATGTCCTTTCAATAATTGTCATATCCTGTTCCTGCTTTATACTACAGTTCAAAATCCGATACGATCATCTTACCCCAGCATCAGACTTTCTTCAGAAGATTCCTGCTCGATGCTTTGGGACTTTCGTTCACTTTCTTTAGTATAGGAGTGACAGTTCATTATTGTTTAGAGTAACTTTAAATATACCTTCTTCTAGTTTGCATTAAATCATTGCAGTGATTTTATTAAGATCTCTATCTTTTCCTAGTATACCTTATTACCGTAATTGTATGTTGTTGTGATCAGGCTGTATCGGAGATCATCAGCCTGTAGTAGTAGTGCACTTATACTGAGTTATAGGATACCCCGTTATCGCAGATTTAACTCTGGAGGGTATAGGTGTTTTTGTGCGCCGGCATTATAAGTTCAGGGGTTGGATCTAGTGTTACCGTTGTGGCTGTGTGCCTTTCTAGTCCATTGATTAAGAGCCCTTGTTTTATACGAGCCCCGGTCGTAACAAATGGCGACCTTGCTTAGGATTTTGTGAACTTAGAGAAATATTGCAGGAGTGTTGTGGTCATTTGTTTTTGTTTAAAGGAATATAGTGGACACTTGGATTTTTTTTTTTTGCCAAGTAGTATAACACTTAAGAGTCTTCGAGCATCTTGTATTTTTGAGTGAATAGTGCTGCATAAGAGTTTAGGTACTTCTTTTTTATAAACGTTGAGAATTTTCGGTGGACACTATGTCGGACGACGGATCAGTGTACAGTGAGGACACAGTACGGGAAGCAGGCTCTGAGGTGCAGAGGCTGGGTTTGTTAGAGGACATGAGAGTAATAACTAGTGAGGAGGATGCAAGGAAGTTTCTGGAGATACCTATTACTGTTGACCGGGTGTATGGGATTGATCCGTATGGTCTCCAGTGTTTGGCCACGGTCATGGGGCATGTGGGCACAAGCAGCATGTCGAGAGGTGACCTGGTGGCCTGTGTGCTCGGCGGGGTGCGTGGGGCTTCAGGTGGAGCGGGAGCTGGGGCACTTTCGGCCCCGGGCTCCGAAGCCGGGTACGGTCCCGCAGGCCGATAGTCACTGGCAGCGTGGTTTGCACTTGGGTGAGTCTCCAATTGTTGCATCTCCTCCTCCTCAAGGTTTAACTGCAGATATGCTCTTCCAGCTTGAGATGGCTAAGATGCAGCTGCAGCAGAAGCGGGAATCTGAGCAGCAGCAGCGGGAGTTTGAGATGGCTAAGATTCAGGCTGAGGAGAGAAGGGCCAGATATGAGAGTGAGCTTAAGCAGAGAGAGCTTGAACAACGAAAGCATGAATCTGAGATTGAGATGTCCAGGATTCAGTCTGAGGAGAGAAAGGCCATGTACTGTGCAGACAAAGATCTTGAGAAGTCTAGGGTGGAGTCGACAGGGCAGCGTCTCGGTTCTGGGAATCGAGGTCTTGAGCAGTCTTTATCGCACCTTATTAAGTTGGTCCCTGTATTTGATGAGTCGGGTGTCACTGAATTTTTTATGCGTTTTGAGAAGAAGTGCCGGGAGCACCAATGGCCCGAGGTTAAGTGGGCAGCCCTTGTTTCCTCTAGATTGATTGGCAAAGGACTCAAGGCATATGATGCGTTGCCCTTGGAGTCGTGCATCGATTACGAGGTATTGAAGGAGGCTGTCCTGCGGGCATATGAGTTACAACCAGAGACGTACAGATTGAAGTTCCGGGGTGTAACGAAGGGTCATGAGTGCACCTTTCTTGAGCATGCCCGGGATCTGTCCGATGCATATAGAAACTGGCTGCGTTCCGAGAAGGCATCGACGTTTGAGGAGTTGAAACAGCTGATGCTTCTAGAACAATTTTTTAAGTGTACGGGCAGCGATCTGACGTTGAATCTTAAAGAAAAGAACGCGAAAACTCTTCAGGAGGCAGCTGAGATGGCTGACCTTCGGATGTCACTGATTCGTGGGTGCGGGTCTGCACAACGGAACGATGCAGGTAACAAGGGGCGCAACACTCCACCCCCCCCCGAGTCAGTGATACACCATATAACCATTACAACAAGAGCAACGATACTAAGTCTGACCATAAACCTAATACCGTCCCGTTTAAGAAGGGTCAGGGCCCTTCCCCACCTCAAGGGAAGCCCAAGGGGGAGTTAGAGTGTTTTCATTGTCATGAGAAGGGGCATTTTGCAAGAGCCTGTCCAAGCAAGCTACCTAATGCAGTTGTGTCTTTGGCTCACAACATTGGGGTGTCCCCGAAGTCATCTGAGTTTGCCCGGGGTATAACGTCAGAGGCTGGGAGACAGCCAGTGGAGAAGAATCCAGAAGGCTCGAACCCTGTCCGCGATGTCTTTTGTGACCATCGAGGGCATGGCTGCGTGAGGTGGGCTGGTAAGAAGCATGGAGTTGAGCTGTTGCGAGACACGGGTGCCTCTCAGACTTTAATGAAGAACTTTACTGGTAGACCAATAAACGCGGCACGGGTGGTTGTGGTGCAGGGTATCAATGCTGTCAAGTCATACCCGTTGGTCAGGATGGAGCTAGAGGTAGATGGTGCGACACGAGAGTTGGATGTGGGTGTTATGGAGAACTTGCCTGTTGGGGGCGTCGACCTCCTTCTCGGCAACGACTTTGCGGTGCCTACTTCTGAGGTTTCACCCTTAGTCGTTGCCGAGAAGCCGGCCGACGTGAGTAGGGAGGAACAGGAGTGGGTAGAGAAGTGTCATGTACAACCTATGGCGTACGTTGTTACTGGACCTCTCGCATCCAAAGTGTCACAGCCTATTCCTCAGTCTTCTGATCAACGGAGGAACGGTCGGAAGAAGACGGCTAATGTTGGTAAAAGTTTGGAGAGTTTAGTACCAGCAGCGCTTCTTGGCGACTCAGTATTGGTACCATTGTTGGAGTCTGGAGAGGCCCCAGGACCTGTCACAGCTAGTGAGGAGGTAGGGCAGGAAGAGACTCCGAGGCAGCAACGTTACACACGGAGAGAAAAAAGGGTTGCTCAGTTTGATATTGGGGGAGGACTTGGGTTGCTTCGGAAGCATCTAGACAGGTTGGTTCCCTCAGATATTTGTAAACTGCAGTTGGAGGATCCGGAAGTTCAGAAGTGTGGTAATGGTGCTGTCGAGATCAAACACGAGGACGGGGAAACATGTCATGTGAACCTGTTGGAGGAGTTTGTGAGGCAACCACCTGAGCAGCCTACTGTCCCTGCGTTGGTCTGCAGCGGCCAAGGTGGAGAAGGAGAGGGGGGCAGTAGGGCACAGGTGGAGGAGAGTAGGGATTGTCATGTCTCGGCGGAGCAGTGGGCGGGGGACACGAGTCTGGTGGCTGTGGAAGCGCTAGAGCACCTGCCTGAACAGCAGTGTGCAGCGCTCCAGCACCAGCTCGGTTCATACTCCACTGGTCGTGCCGAGTCCCCGAGCCTCACAACTCAGGCGGTGCAAGATGTTCCGCGGGCAGGTCACATGAATGTTGGGAGACCGTTAGCCTCGTTGTTTCGGTGGTTCAAGGTGGGCGACGAGGCTTGGACATGGTTGTCAGGTCAAGGTCGACCCATGACTGCCAAGGGTGGTGGTCAAAAGGAGGACTTTGAGCAGATTGGTGAGGTTGGCTGTGGCATAGAAGTGCCCGGTCGTCGCATAGCCTCCCAATGCTGCTCTAGTCGAATGCAACAGCCCTACCATAGACTGACTGTATCTGGCCATGTCGCTAAAAGCGGTGATGCTGTGCAGGCAGATGTAGTCGTAAGGAATGCGGGGGTGCGCATGTACGGTATCGGCGGGGAAGCCTTAGCAATAATGAACTATGGGAGTGACTGCACAGGTGGTACTGATTGTCCCTCTCATGACCAGGCTGTTCTAGGGACGAAGGTGGAGAAGGAGGGAGACTACAGGTTAGAAGCTGCGGTCTCGGCTGGGTTGTGGGAGGGCACTAGGATTGTTGTTCTGCGAGATAAGTTGTTTACTAGGCTGTGGCAGTTTTTTTTTTTTTTTTTTTTTTTTTTTTTTTTCTATATTCCAACTTACTTCCTCTCGGGCATAGGCTGAGAGCCTTTAACATTCACCGCTTTACAATGAACAGTGAAGCCCGTGAGGTCTTGTTCCAGTCTAGGGAGTGAGACATGTGAAGCACGTAGAGTACAACGAGCACCTGCCATCTTGCCTTCACATGAGGCACGGTGCTCACTCATGGCCCGAAACGACCCCATCTCTGAAGCCATCTCGTTCCCGTGCTTCACTGTCTCACTACCTACACTCGGACTCTCACACTTACACACACACAACGCCACCTGTTGAGCAGATAACTCACCATCATCCTTCATAACTCACAGTGCATCCGCATGTTTGTTGTTCTCCAGGCCTGATGTACGGGGTAGAATCCGACATGCAGGCTGGAGATAGTGCAAGGCTCAGTTTAATTCCCTACCGTATAAATCCTGTTCGACAGCCTGTGGTGCAAGCAGAGCTGGATTGCGTGTTGACGAAGGGTCTGAGGGATAAGGAATATTGTGAGTGGTCGTTGCCAGTGAGTTTGCAACCTGAGTTGAGTGGCAAGATCAGTGTGTGTGCATTATCCCTGACAGACACCTATCCATTGCCCAAGGGTCTGAGGGATAAGGAATGTCGTGAGTGGTCGTTGCCTGTAACTTTGCAACCTGTGTTAAGTGGCAAGATCAGTGGTGTTGATTGCGAGAGTGTGTGCATTATCCCTGACAGACGCCTATACCTTATCGAGAGTTGACGACACCATAGACCGCATCGGGGCTGCATCGCTAATCACGAAGGTAGAACTAGTGAAAGGTTATTGGCAGGCCCCGTTGCCGGAAAGAGCGAAGAGAAATGCCAGTCTTGTGATGAACTGGGCAGTTTATCAGTGCCAGGTGTTGTTTTGCTGCCGGGACACAAGTTGGATGTGTGGCATGCTAAGGGCACTGATAATGTTTTGGCTGATTGTTTGTCACGGGAGGGTTTGTTTGCAGGAGAACCCTCGCCGTTCAGTCAGTGTGTGTTGAGAGTGGAGTAAAATTGGCTTGCCCCTGTAAGTGCAGCCGCCATAAACATATTGAAAATGAAAAATTCTATAAAAACTCTTTCTTTAATAGTTAATTTTTTTTAAAGTATGTTATAGCTAAAGTTCTGAGTCGAACCTGTGCTTCTCTCAGAAGGCTGGGCTAGTAGAAGCTCGCTCTAGGAGCATAGCAGTATGAATTAATTAAGCTATTGTGTTGGGAGGGGTTGTAATTTTTTTAATTTTTGATGAGAACTGAGCTTTGCCTTCTTTGTTGCGAAGTGATTAGGGGTGGCGAGTCTTATTGGCGTTCTGCTTGTCAGATATAGAGCTCATGGTTGAGCGTCTAATATCTTAGGGGGGGGGGGGGGGGTGACGCCTGCAGCATGGCAGAACGCCATGTGGGCTCAGCCGCTAGCTTGGCCACTCGCTAGCACTCGCCGGGGCAAGGTATTTGGCTACAGTCTATCTACAATGTTGTTCTTTCTTTCATAGTGTTCGTGTTGTTACAGACAGTCCCGTGGAGGTCTTTATTTTCGTCTGTGACAACGGGAAGCATTTTATATCATGAGTTGAACATAGGATGCATTGTATATAGTTAAGGAGAGAGAATAATATAGGCAGTGGGGTGGTAGTGTGTGCGTGCGTGTACATGTGCTGCCTCCCCCCTCGCTTTGTAGGCGAGCGCGCGTGCCGTCTCACGCCTCTTGATTAGCTGGTTGTTCCTGGCGCCTTCTGCAGCCCTTCTGCCTGGTGACGTAGCAGACTGTGATTGGCTGACCACCATGCCTTTGTGTGTGATCCTGGAGGGGTCCCGAGGAGTTCCTTCCTCAGAGCTTTCCTGACTAGCATACCCTTCACATGTCCCTTGCCCCCCAACTTCTACCTATAGAGCACTTTCTCTCTCTCTCCACTTCTTACCTCTCATTCTTCTACTCTATTTAATATCATAACTTCCCTTTGGTTCTGCACGATTTCATATATCGGCCATCGTATTATATGCTGAAGCTCTCAGATAACACATGTTTAGTTAGGCATTTTGGAAGGGTTACCATTTTTGTCTGTAGAGGTTCGACACACTCACGGTGTCTCCCTTCCTGTATCTTGGTGGTCTGCTGGGGGATTTAATGCTAGACTGGGATAAGGCTACTGGTGTTGTGATTTCCGATGTGTACTAGGTTTTGTTGAACCTGTACAATCGCAACGGAGACGTGGGAAGCCTAGGTGGTCTTTCTGACTGTGTATCTTATGAGTTTAGCACTGTGTTGCGAGTGAGGGCTTTTGCCTCTGCCACCCAACACTGTGCTAACTCGTTTGCTTTGACTTTGAGAGGGTCGCCAGGAGAGAACCAGATACTAGCGATCTGGATCTCTCAAGAGAGCATCCCGTCAATTAACGTAATTTGGCCGCCACAGCCTTAAGGACTTCGCTAGGCTACGAACCGCTTGCTCAGCCATTGTTTCCTAGCCTACTAGATCCCAGCTATACTATATTCGCCTAGCAGACACCAGATTTAGATTATAAGCTCTTTCTGTTATGTATGCATTATTATTCACGGCATTTATTAGTCTAGGTTGTTGTTGAGTTGCACAACCCTAGTAGGCTGTTTCGTTGATGAGGAAGTACTTCTTTTGCTGTTTGAGTTCCTACTATTGCGCAGTTAGTATTATTCCCGTGCCAGTTAACCCTATATGTCCTTACAATAATTGTCATATCCTGTTTCTGCTTTATACTACAGTTCAAAATCCGATACGATCATCTTACCCTAGCATCAGACTTTCTTCAGAAGATTCCTGCTCGATGCTTTGGGACTTTCGTTCACTTTCTTTAGTATAGGAGTGACAGTTCATTATTGTTTAGAGTAACTTTAAATATACCTTCTTCTAGTTTGCATTAAATCATTGCAGTGATTTTATTAAGATCTCTATCGTTTCCTAGTATGCCTTATTACCGTAATTGTATGTTGTTGTGATCAGGCTGTATCGGAGATCATCAGCCTGTAGTAGTAGTGCACTTATACTGAGTTATAGGATACCCCGTTATCACAGATTTAACTCTGGAGGGTATAGGTGTTTTTGTGCGCCGGCATTATAAGTTCAGGGGTTGGATCTAGTGTTACCGTTGTGGCTGTGTGCCTTTCTAGTCCATTGATTAAGAGCCCTTGTTTTATACGAGCCCCGGTCGTAACACAAGACCTGAAAGGCTTTACCGCCGCTCAAGCCCCAGGTGCTATAACAAGCAATGATACTGCATACTCCACCAGCACTTTTGTGTGGCCAAGCTAAGGCTCTGCAAGAGCCTTAACTGCTTTTAAGCCAGACTCTGCAGGTTGCACCAACAACCCTATAGCTTCTACAAAAGACAATGCCAGTGAGATCAACAATGAAGCTGACGGACTCTGCACTCTGCATCATCGACATCATCAACACACAACAACCCTGTACAGTTCCAGACTTAAATCCATCACCAATGACAACGTTACAACGTGATTTGTCGAATTCCACACCCAAGGAGACAGCTTCATAGGGACTATTACTTCCCCGTGATCTATAGTGTGGGTTACCATCTCAGACCACCAAGCCAACTTCCTGTTCTATGCTCAAAACAGTAATTGAATAACCCGAATCAGTATAATTTACGGAACCCTGTGCACGCTTTCATATACTATATATATATATATATATATATATATATATATATATATATATGTATACTGCATATACTAATCGATTACTATATAGGGAACGGACAATATTCCTGGGTGTTGTTGTTTAGTAAACAGTGTGGAAAGAGAGGAAACAAAAGAGATGAGGGGTGTGGGTGAGGGCATGGCTTTATTTTGTTGACACCAGGGGCAAATGAGAGAGAGAGAGAGAGAGGGAGAGACAGATACAGAGAGAAAGGGGGGGGGGGGGGGAGAGAGAGAGATTATATGTGTGCATGTGTGGGGAGGGTTGAGTATTTTATCCCACATTCACGTGATACACTCAAGTGCTTTGTAAACTCGGACGTGAAACTTGTAAACATACAGTATATTCCACGGTAAACAAGAAAGGCTTTTAAGTGAGAGAGAGAGAGAGAGAGAGAGAGAGAGAGAGAGAGAGAGAGAGAGAGAGAGAGAGAGAGAGAGAGAGAATAAAAATAAATATATATCCATTATTCTACGAAAACTACATGGGTATTCTCACAAAAAATATTGACAATAATTATATACAAAACGGAAGTATAAAATTGGCCTACATAATTATAATATAGTGAAAACATGTATATATTTTGTTTGCTGTGAAATGCTTCGGAGAAAAAGAGAGAGAGAGAGAGAGAGTTGTTGACTTTTGGAGTGGCATATTCTTCTAAGGTAATATTTTCCGCAGACCAAACATATTATCCTTGTCTTTATAGCGTGAGTATTATAGCTTTCAGATCCGTATATCATTATTGTCGGAACAGGTCTCACCATTTAAGGGAGCCCAGACGGTAATGTGCAGCATAATTTACTGGTTCGGCTCAATAATGGTTTAAGGAGGGGGTTTAGTTTGCTCTCTAAACCTCTATCAAACTTTAAAAAACACCCACAAGACCCCCCTTCGATATAGATGTGTACATTTTTCGGTAGAAACATGTCCCGGCCGAAGGCCAATTCCTCTTCAAATACAGGCTCGCTATCGAAAAAAATCGACATCTAAATGGCACAAAAGGTCTTGTTATTGGCAAAGAAATTGAACAAAAGGTCTGAAAATCGCCAAACTAATGGGGCAAATGTCTTTAAATTTCATAACTAATAGAACTAAACAAGGGGGAAGAGGAGGACTCGAAACAAACCAACTGCCTCCCCTTAAAAGGTTACTCTAATTCGAATCTTTAAAACTGTATAACCAATTTCTGAATCATCTTGTCTATAATAAAGTACTGAACTCTCTCGTTTGCGTTCGCGGTTAATTCGCATGGGTGCCTCGCTATTTATGCTCTTGACTGTACGTGGATTGGCTTGCTTTAGTAACTCGTATACTATTATATGATCAACTTGAGACAGTGAATGTTGAATGAGGGAAAACAATGACTAGGGTATGCTTTAAAAGGGAATGTTTCAAAATATTTAATCAGTGTGTCAAAAAAAAAATATATATAATATATATATATACCGGTATATATATATATATATATATATATATATATATATATACTCGGTATATATAAAACTCTATCTCTCAGTCTGAACTGCAACTCAGTGTTCGTTCAACTGTGGAAGGGATATTTTCCTATATTGATTAGTTCAGAAACTCACTGTGGGAGATTATATATAATATTATATATATAGTAGACTTAGTAATTACCAACCACTAATTACCTTCACTATACCGTTGTAGACAGATGATACAGCTACATGTGTTGTGGATGTGTGGTATATTGCTTATGTGGCTATATATATATATATATATTTCCAAGATGAATGGAATTTGTATTTAAGAGAGCCCACCTCGCTTTTTTTTTTAACTCTCTCTCCCTCTCTCTTTGGCTTGTATTCATCCGGCCCCCTTCAGCCTACTGTTTTAAGACATTTACCCCCATCCAGGTGTTAATAGTTTCCTGGCGAGCGGTAGCAAGCCAGCATATATATATTTTTGTTTTGACAGCAAACTAAATTTGTACATTTTTCGATAAAAAAATGTCTCCGGCGAAGCCGGATTTCTCCATACAAATCGATACCTGGATGGGGATAAACGTCTTAAAACAGTTGGCTGAATGGGGCCGAATGGATACAAGCCAGGGAACGAGAGAAAAGGAGAGAAAAATAAATAAAGCCGGTGACCCCCCCTTGATTGTTGGCTCTGTTCAACTCAACCACTTTAGCATACCACTGTTATGGTTGGTTGCTTTTTCTGGGCCTCTTTCTCCCTCATGTTTAGCCCTATTAGTTTACAGATGTTAAGACGTTCGGCCCCTTAGTTTTTCGATTTTAAGAACGTTCACCCAATTTCTTTGTCAATATTAAGACTTTTCGTGCCATTTAGGTGTCGATTTTTTCCAGGCGAGCGATAGCAAGCCTATATTTTAGGAGAAATCGGCCTTCGGCCGGAACATTTCTCTACCGAAAAATTTAAATATTTATGGATAAAAAACACCATCTGAGAAAGAGCACTTTATTGACAACGTTTCGCAGATAGCTTCATCAGGTCACATCCATTCTGTCTATTTTACAAGTACCGTTCAACGTAAATATGCATCTTCAAGGGGGATCTAAAGGATGTTTTTGTAAGCTTGATGGAGGTCTAGGGAGGAAACTAAACATAGAAAATAATAAAAATACTGATAAACTTATGTATAAATAAGCCAAAAAATACGACCATCCCTACTTAATTGGTGCAAAGCCGAGGGATGACCGAAGGGATGTGGATAGTAGTACAGTAATACACACATACCTCTCTCCCTCTCACTATCTGTCTCTCTCGCTCTCTCTCTCCCTTTCTCTCTCTCTCTCTCTATCTATCTCTCTATCTATTTATCTATCTATCTATCTATCTATCTATCTATCTATTTATCTATCTATCCCAGCTCCCCTTCACCATCCCCGTATGACCGACGGGCGAACATGTATTTCTTAAGAACACATTTCTATCAATAATTTGTTTGAGGAAGTCGAATTTTTCCCACTAACAAGCTGGTGTATATGTATATATACCGGTATATATATATATATATATATATATATATATATACATATACATATATATATATATACCGGTATATATTATATATATATATATATATATATATAATTAGAGTGGTATTTCTCCTGTTTGAAGGGACAGTCGTTACAGGCAGCTTTGCATTTAGTCTCCTTCATTCACATCGGAAAAGAAGTCGCCCTTCAAATAAAAATAATAAAAATGAAACAATGAAATACAAAGGTAAAAATACAAAATAATGGTGTCCCCTCAAAAAAACAAAAAACAAAATACTAACAATATTAAAATATATACTGTATATATCAATAAATAGATAAATAACCCGTTCAGTACCAGGGACTTCCTTTTCTTCATATTCTGGCAACTATTAGACGATTTTATTCCGCTTAGGAAGGACCTCTAGCAATAATAAGACTTCAAGCTATCTCAACCAACCCTTTTAACTGCCACAGATCCTTCCTAAGCTGCATAATATGGTCTAAAAATAGCTAGACATTAATATAACACACGTTGCTGGTACTCAAAGGGTTTATAAAGTGGTCTTGCTAAAGCCTCTGTCACACAAGCACTTTTTCCGTCAATTTTCCATGAGCAAGCTTTATTTCGTATTATTTCGGGACATTTACGCACTTGCATGCTCGGTAACTAGACTGAGTGTAGATTATGTTAGGCGGCTGAATTCTGATAAAGTGTAATTTTTTAAGCTTCCAGACCATAATTGCTCGTAAAAATTGCACGAAAAACGGCTCGTGTGACTCCGGCTTAACTGTACGCTTTGCCCCCTACAGAATAGCGTGCAAGGTATGGGGCTGTGGGGCTGTCACTTCTCCTACACACCATAACTTGCAACTGGCTCATCATCAAGTACGGAGGGCTGAGAGAGAGAGAGAGAGAGAGAGAGAGTGTGAGTGTGAGTGAGTGTGTGTGTGTGTATGTGTGTGAGTATGTGTGTGAGTGTGTGTGTGAGTGTGTGTGTGTGTGTGAGAGAGAGAGAGTGTGTGTGTGAATGTGTGTGAGTGTGTGTGTGTGAGAGAGAGAGAGAGAGAGAGAGAGAGAGTGAGTGTGTGTGTGTGTCTGTGTGTGAGAGAGAGAGTATCTGCTTCCCTGCAAAAGAGACACCCCTTCAGCCCAGCTCAAAGTAAACCCAGACGTGTTAAATGTAAACAAGCATTGTGGGATGAACACAAAGCACCTTTCAAGAGAGGGAGAGAAAGGGAGGAGGGTGTCTATATATATATGCGTGTGTGTGTGTGTGTGTGTGAGAGAGAGAGGGACGACCAGACGTCCTCAACTCATCACCAGCATCACCAGGACCAGGACCAGGTGTGTATGCAACTATTTGTGTTTATATGTTCTGTGTGTAAGTGTATGAGTGTGTGTATATGATTGTGTGTTTTATATGTGTGTGTGTGTGTGTGTATGTATGTGTGTGTGTGTGTGTTTGTATGTGTGTGCATAAATAATATATATTTGTGTGTTCTCTGTGTCCACAAAGTGCTCCTCATCATATGGTGCTAAGATTTGTTTTTCAAGATGTTTTTATTATCAAGGTATAATGTGCAGTCGGCCATCACTCACTCACTTACACACACACACACATACACGCACGCACACATGCACAACAAACACACACCCAAAACACACACACATACACAATAAACTCAAACACACCAACAACACAAACACAAACCCTAAAACACTCACAACAAACCTTTCCTAACACACGCACACACACACACACACACACATACATACAATTTTTTTTTTTATTAAGGTGACAGTTACAAAGTGGTGTACAATCTATCTTATTCTAGTTACATTGTAGTTTATCTTATTGTACCAGTACCTCCCTACAATCAACCTAGTTGTTCCCCAATTCGTCCCTCCGCCACGACCATTTCAAAGTCCAAGTCTCTCACTCTTGTCCTCTGTAGCGGGGAGGACCTTGTACCCCTGAGACATAGGAGTGCAGACCTGAGAAGAGAGAAAGAGAGCCGGCATCTCATCCAAGTTATGACTTGGCTTCTATGCTGGCGCTTTTTCTCTGATATTTGTTCAGCTAATCTGGCATAGAAGTCACTTGCAGAAGGTCCCATACCTCCTGACGATGAGAAGACCAGAGGAGTAAGGCTTCCTTGATCCCTGTACACAATTCTTTCTTCGTAAGCACGTTTCTTCTCACTTTCGTTTCTCAAGTATGCCGCCTTGTGTCCTCGCTCACGATATGTTTGTGCTCTTGGGTTGAAGATTCTGATGTCGAAAAAAGCCCGTTGTCCCCTCGTCCAAAAACCTCGAGCACTTACGTCCACTCCTGCTTCATTTGAAGTATTTGCAGTATTGTGGGCCAAGCGCTGTCCGTCCATAGGCAGAAGTTCCGGTTCGATTCTGACATCATGGCACACCTCGTCCAGCATTTGTGCAGTGATGTCTCGTACTTCATCATGCCGGATACAGATGAATCCTCCTTTCTTACAGGTCATACAGTGGTCTGGGTTGTTTATTTCACCGCATGCACATTTCAGCGGCAGGTTCGAAACTGGCCACCCATACCTCAAGGCTACGGCATCATTGAATTCTTGTTTATTTAAGCTGAAGCCTTTTCTCCTTTATTGGTAATGATGTGAGCCAATTTGAAGCCCCCGTGTCTTGTGCCATCTCAACTCTCATTTTCAGTTCTTCCCTACATCTGGTCTTAATTTGTTCTAGGCTATGTTTCTGTCTCTCTTCTCTGCTCTTTGTAATTTCCTGTCTTGCATTTCGTTGTTCCTCTTCGTCCACCTCATCATTTTCATTTTGCTCCGCTTTTTTGTCTGTCAGAGACGTAGTAAGTTTAAGGGAATTTTGGTACTCATGTGGTGCCGCCTCCACTGGGTTTATGATCCCCATACCTCCGAACCTTGGTGGAAGAGCTAATAGATCTCTTAGCTCTTGCGTGACGCCTTCCATCTCTGTTAAGGCCGGTATGAATGTTCCTTTGATTGCTTCTTCCAGCGGTTGGAGCATCTGTCTAATGCCAGGCACTGTTCTCATAAGAAAGGTCCATCTGTGCTTAACACCATATGTGAAGGCAGTATATGCAGCATGTGGTTCAGATTTCGCAATGTCTGCCAGGGTTTTCACTTCTATTACCCACTCCGCTACCTTTTTTCGCACATAGTCTCGCTTGCATTCTTCTGTGCCTATTACTGCTCCCAAATGGCGTTGACCCTCCTTTGTAATCTTCACTCCTGTCCCATCAAAAGTCCGCACCGCTTCTTCATACTTGTTTTCTTTCACTATAAGTACAGATTTACTAGCATTTGGATGGTACCCAATGACTTCGCCTACCAATTGTACTCTCCGCCACCATTCTTTGAGATCCCCTATTTTTCCTGTATCTGTGAGGTCATCTGCATACGCCACTTGTTTCACTCGGGTTACCTCATGTTTTATTTTCTGCTGCAGAATTGATAGTGCCAGTGCGTACATTGCCATTGCCACTGGATCTCCTTGCGTTGTTCCTTTATTTGATTTGAGAATTTTCATTTCTTCCTTCTTTGTGCTTCCAACTATATACAGGTTAGCTAGCTCCTTATAAGTATTTTCTATGTACTTTGCGATGCTCGGGCATTTGGTCTTGATGTTGTGAATAGCTGCCTCCCTATTAATGGTGTTAAAGGCATTTGTTGCATCCACTAGCAGTACCGCTTCACAATCTTCCTCATGATACACCTTCCCCATTGCATGTATTGCTGCTTCTCCTCCGGCTTGCTGTCCTGCACATACTTGTAAGTTGCCCACTGCTCTTTGTACATCTTTTCCAAATACGGACATGATTGCTTTTCCTATAATCCTTCTAAGAACTTCCCCAACGCCTACTGGTCTAACTCCTGGATTCTTATTTAAAGGTATCAGGCGACATGCTGTCAGAGCTTCTATGTTCACGCATGGTGATGATGCAAGTTTCTTTGCCAGCATTGCTATTGCTTCACATAGGTCACCCACGGCTGAACCAAACTTGTTTTGACTTAGGAAGATCCTCCAAGTCTTAGCATCTACTCCTGATGGACCTGCTCCTCCCTGTGTTTTCAGTGCCTTTCTCCATATGAGGTCTCCAGTTATATTCTCATATATCACCGGGTCTGGAGGAACATATTCCCCGTCTAGTTTGGCCTCATCACTTGCTGGTTTTGCTTCTGGGTGTTTCTCCTTCAGCTGGTCCAAGATGCGTCGATTCACTTCGTGCACCCCCCTTGAGGCTTCCCTAGTGACCATTCTGACTGCCTGCACCACTTTACCAATCCTCATGCTATTTCCCACTGATCGTGCCATATCATCTGGCTTCCTCTTTCTTCGTTGTTTTGTTTTCAGTCTTTGCTGGATTGCTCGTACTTGGCTAAGAATTTTGTCTAACTCCCCATTTTTCCACCACTCCATTCTCTGTTTCAGCACTTTAATGTTCTCATTCAGTTTTCCCTTTGGTCTTTTTCTTTGAAGGAACAACTGAGGAATGAAAGAAGCTATCTTGATTGCCACGTGCGCCAAAGGGGCATCCTGAACATACTTTAGGATCATACGTCTGAGTTCCCCCAGCATGTCTTTTAACGGCTTCACAAATCGGTAGTTCAAACTTATTATGTTGCCATTGTATCACTTCTGTATAGATTTCATTCACTAATGTTGTGAGTCCGTCACCAGAATGTCCCATCCATTCTCCACCATTCATGTTTACGTTACGAGGTCGTTCGTTCTGTTCACGATTTTCGATTATTTCTCTCTCATTATCTTCGTTTAGGCCTACACTATTTTCATTATTTTGTTCCACACCTCTGTTGTCTTGCGAATTATTGATTCCTGCGTTTTCTTCTGCGGGCTGCAGTTGTTGATTGTTATTTTCTGCATTTTCTCTAACAGGGTTTGGTTGTACATCTCCATTAACTACATTGTCTGTTTCACAGTTCATTTGTTCTGCATCTCTCACTGCGTTTTGTCTGTCATCAGGATTATTCCTCGACTGGGACCGAGTTAATATCATCTTGTCTTATTATCATAATTTTCTACCTATTCCATAATACTGAGTCTATCTATCATTTCTTCCTAAGGGACGAGCCTCTGCCCGATAAAGGTGAAAATGTAAACATCCTATGAGTAGCGTTAGAGATAGAAAGAGTAAGATAAGTTATTTAACTCACCTAGTATGATGCAAGTCTACAGAAGATCAGGCTATATTACAAGACAGTGAGTGCAAAAGAAAATAGAAAAATAAAGTAAAATAAAAGTAGTGTTTAAAAATACGCACAAAGAATAAACACGGACAAAAAAAAAAAAATATATATATATAATACACAACGATTATTGTAGTGAGAAAGGAAATACACTAATTAAGAGAGTAAAATGATTAAAAAGACAAGTGTCAAAATAGTGCTAAGGATTAAAGAAGGATGTTAGAAATCTACTATTAGTTTGAGAAAAAGGTCCTGGTTATCAGTATGCACATAATATATCAGCGAATTATACCTTATTTTAAATAGTATACTTAGTTACTAGTTCGTTAGAGATAACTCACATGAAATATACCACTTCAAGTCTGATTTCCTGATACATACAAACACAAACCTACGTATGTGATAATCTACTGACTCTACTGACTACTGACTCTACTGATTCTACTGACTCTACTGATTCTACTGACTCTACTGACTACTGACTCTACTGACTACTGACTCCTGACTCTACTGATTCTACTGACTCTCCACAGGTGACCGGAGGAGGGGAGGCGTCTAGGAGTTTACTGAGGAAGAACACCGGGGATCACTCTCCAGCCAAGGTTAGTACTCGGTGACCTTGGTTCGAACCCACGGGAAGACTCTTGTTAAAATATAATAATAATAATAATAATAATAATAATAATAATAATAATGATAATATTAGTAATTATTATAATTATAATAATTCCTTTTTTCAGCCTTACTTTGACCATTTCTATTTAGTAATCCTGTAATTACATATGCAACAAATAATTATAATCTCACTAATGCTTGCAGAAGTTACAGTTAGGCAGTTAATTTAGATGTACTTTAATCAACTCACATACAGATTAAACCCTTTCTCTACCGGCGGGGTCTTCTAAATAATATATTCTAGCTATATTTAGACGATTTTGTGCAGTTTAAGAAGGATCTGTGGTAGTCAAAAGGGTTAAGCGAGACAGTTCAAAGCCTGTTGATTACTGTAATCAATTGAATGAAATCGTCTAATAGTAACCTGAATAAAGTTAAAAGGACGGCACCGGTACTAAAAGGGTTATGCGAACTGGACACTCTCATTATCCTTGGAATTTTGACACATAAATTCATGTGACTCAAAAAAGGGCTAGAGCAAACAGGTTGTAGCCCGATATTTACACGTGGACAATTAAGAGGATTTTTTTTTTCTGGACTACCCTTTCCCCCATGTTTAGCCCCATTACAAATGACGCTTAAAGACTATTCCCTCTCACACTCAACTCTGTCTTAACGAAGCCCACCTAGCTTTTTTTTCTCTTTCTCTCCCTCTCTCTTTGGCTTGTATTCATGTGGCCCCATTCATCCGACTGTTTAAGACGTTTACCCCCATCCAGGTGTCAATATTTTCCTGGCGAGCGGTAGCGAGCCAGCATATATATATTTTTGTTTTGACAGCAAGCTAAATTTGTACATTTTCCGATAGAAAAATTTCTCCGGCGAAGCCGGATTTCTCCATACAATGCTGGCTCGCTATCGTTCGCCAGGAAGAAATCGACACCGGGATGAGGATAAACGTCTTAAAACAGTTGGCTGAATGGGGCCGAATGGATACAAGCCAGGGAAAGAGAAAAAAGGAGAGAAAGATAAAAAAAAAGCCGGTGACCCTCCTTAAACTATTCCCTCTCACTTTCAACTCTGTCATGAACTTATTCCCTCGCACACTGAACTCTGTCTTGATAATATATATAGCAATATTTATACATCATATTAATAACATCCGGGGGGCTCTTTACATTTTCCGCGGTGATAACATGACGTATTATATATCACATGTCCATTGTTTCCCTGGCTCAAATGGTGAATAACAATGTGTGGGTGTGGGTGTGGGTGTGGGTGTGGGTATGTGTGTGGGTGGGTGTGGGTGTGGGTATATGTGTGGGTGGGTGGGTGTAGGTATGTGTGTGGGTGGGTGTGGGTGTAGGTATGTGTGTGGGTGGGTGGGTATGTGTGTGGGTGGGTGTGGGTGGGTGGGTGTGGGTGTGGGTGTGGGTGTGGGTGTGGGTATATGTGTGGGTGGGTGGGTGTAGGTATGTGTGGGTGTGGGTGGGTGTGGGTATGTGTGTGGGTGGGTGAGTGTGGGTATGTGTGTGGGTGGGTGTGGGTGTGGGTGGGTGTGGGTGTGGGTGGGTGTGGGTGGGTGGGTGTGGGTGTGTTTCGTGTTCATATGTGTTTGGGATGGGTAGGGTTCTGTTTGTGGGTGGGTTTTAAGCTTCTGTGTTCATGGTTTCAAATACTGTATACATATTTAAGTAATAATAAATAAACTCTGAACAGTAGACAGACTGAAAATAAACACCATGTGAGGAAGAACATTTTATTGACAACGTTTCGCATATAGCTTAATCAGGTCATATGCGAAACGTTGTCAATAAAGTGGTCTTCCTCACATGGTGTTTATTTTCATAATTAAGTTTATGTGCGTGTGTATGAGAGAGAAAGAGAGAGTGTATGGTCCTAGGTAATTGTTGTCGTCAATATAATAAAGTGGATGTGATGTGTGCACCAGCCGTGTGTGGGTATTTGCCGAGTGTGTGTGTGTGTGTGTGTGTATGTTTGTATGAGAGAGAAAGAGAGAGTGTATGGTCCTAGGTAATTGTTGTCGTCAATATAATAAAGTGGATGTGATGTGTGCACCAGCCGTGTGTGGGTATTTGCCGAGTGTGTGTGTGTGTGTGTGTATGTGTGTATGAGAGAGAAAGAGAGAGTGTATGGTCCTAGGTAATTGTTGTCGTCAATATAATAAAGTGGATGTGATGTGTGCACCAGCCGTGTGTGGGTATTTGCCGAGTGTGTGTGTGTGTGTGTATGTGTGTATGAGAGAGAAAGAGAGAGTGTATGGTCCTAGGTAATTGTTGTCGTCAATATCATAAAGTGGATGTGATGTGTGCACCAGCCGTGTGTGGGTATTTGCCGAGTGTGCGTGTGTGTGTGTGTATGTGTGTGTATGTGTGTGTTTGTGTGTGTGTGTGTGTGTCTGTCTTCAACGGTATTACCATGTGTTTAGCTGTGTTTAATGTATTTAGTTTCTTGCATTGTTTATGCATAACAGTTTATTGTGTTCAGGTACAACCACTGACATTCTCATAACTCATAAGGGGGGGTCACCGCCTTTTTTTTTATATATTTGTTCTCCTTTTCTCTCTTTCCCTGGCTTGTATCCATTCGGCCCCATTCAGCTAACTGTTTTAAGAAGTTTATCCCCATCCAGGTGTCGATTTCTTCCTGGCGAGCGATAGCGAGTCAGCATTGTATGGAGATATCCGGCTTCGCCGGAGACATTGTTCTATAGAAAAATATACAAATTTAGCTTGCTGTCAAAACAAAAATATAATTATTTTGGCTCGCTACCGCTCACCAGGAAAATATTGACACCTGAATGGGGGTAAACATCTTAAAACAGTAGGCTGAATGGGGCCGAATGGATGCAAGCCAAAGAGAGAAGGAGAGAAATAAAGAAGCGAGGTGGGCGCTCCCTTAATTATATCAATGCCATAATGTTCTATGTTAACTTTAAGTGTTGTCCTTTACTTTAATGTTATAGAAATGTTTATCGTAATTATGTTAATGTATAGCCAAGTCTAAGACATCTTGTATCTTTCATAGGTCTGATGATGATCCAAGTTTGAAATGTCACAAGCAAAAAATATGTATTTTCTGGTATTAGTTTTCATTTATATATGTATACGTATCGGTATATGCCAGTATATATATATATATATATATATATATATATATATATTTGTGTGTGTGTGAGTGCATATATAATGAATCTGTAATTACACTGACTATCATAATTAGATACAACACGTATTCTACTGTAATATTTAATAATAATATAAAATAATACTGTAATACAATATAAAACACATACTTAATACTGTAATACAATATAATGCCATACAATACCCCCCCCCCCCACCAACCCACCACCATTGACTTACATTCCTTCCTACGTGCATATTCAAATCCCGACCCAAATATAATAATGGACCCTGTTACTTGCGCTTAATGTGGCGCAGTTGACTTAGTTGGACAGGTATTGCTTTCATATATGCAATATTCCAACACCCAGTCGGCCCTTTCCAGTGAGTGGGGTGGTTAACGGAGTGAGGCATTCGGAAAAGCACAAATATATAATATATATATACTGTATATATATATATATATATATATATATATATATATATATATATATATAGAGAGAGAGAGAGAGAGAGAGAGAGAGAGAGAGAGAGAGCAGATTGATAGACATATAACTTGATTACACTTTGACAGACAGACAGACATAACGCCATACATATAGACATGACATAAATGTTTTCGCTTACAAAAATGCTTACGATTCAATTTTCTCTTGCTATTTGCTTTTCTGAGAAAATAACTTTGAAAATCCATTACATGTCCCAAGACTCAAGTACCAAGTACAAAGTGTGTGTGTGTGTGGTTGTGTACGTTTGTGTTGATTTGCGTGTGTGTAATGTGTGCGTGCGTGTGTGTGAGTGAGTGTGAGTGTGTATGTGAGTGAGAGAGAATGTGTGTGCTTTTGTAAGTGTATGTGTGTGCGTGTGTGTCTTGGGTTGTGTGTGTTTGTGTTCATTTGTGTGGTGTGTGTGTGTGTGTGTGTGTCTCTTTGGTTGTATGCGTTTGTGTTGATCTGTGTGTATATTCGTGTGTGTGTATGTTTGTGCGCGCTGAATTTAAGAGCATTCCAAGATATCCTGGAGCTTGGTTCAGATAATAGAGCACAAAGACCCGTGAAATAACAACGGAGGATCGTAAACCGAGAACCCTATTTAGTACTATAGTTCCTCTGCTGACTGTTGCCTTCAGTTAATGGGGAACTGTATTTTTTCTGGGCCCCTTCTTCCTCATGTTTAGCTCCATACATTTTGAGATTTTAAGATGTTCGATCCACTAGTTTTGACTTTTGTCAGGACGTTTCCTAGCGATACATGTACAATTAAATCTCGAAGGGAGGTCTTGGGGGTATTTTGATAAGCCTGATGGATGTCTTAGGAGGAAATTAAGAAACAAATAAAATAAATAAACAAGTATATACAAATATATACACAGATAAAGAAAATAGCAAGAGCTCACGAACATTTGTCAGTAGCTGTTTGTGGATTGGCTTACTCAGCATTGTGTCGTATTTGTATTGTTCTGGCTATCATTAGACGATTATACTCAGGCTAACAAGTCTAATAGCTTAATCAGTTCGGCCTGTCAAATCTCGGTACCACACATGACAGTTTGAGGGTGTGTGTGGGGGTGGTTTAACGGTTTGTACAAGTCTCACAGGTCAGTACAAACCGTCAAACCACCCCCAACACACGCTCCAAATATCCTCAAACTGGCCTGCACACTCTTAGGCATAAATCCTGGCCCATTATGAACCCTCGAATAACAAAACGAACCTCCGAATCAAGGGATTGGAGTTCTCGAAAGGGGCTCTAGTCCGGACGCTATTCTTGACTTACAGTGTGCTGGCTTAATAATCCAGAAAGATTGACAGCCGCCGAAGTCTTATTTTAACTTGCTAACTAACCTCTGAAATATAAATAATGGATACACGAGTTAATGTGGTGATCGGTTCAGTTTGGGATAGCATCGAAATTTATAAGGTTACGATTTATGTCCTAGAGTGTACAATCAGAGTAATGAATTCTGATACATTTTGAAGCCTGACATCGATTAAGGGGGGTGATCTGCTTTTATTCTCTCCTGTTCTCTCTTTCTCTGGCTTGTATTCATTCAGCCCCATTCATCCTACATTTATCACCATCCAGGTGTCGAGTTCTTCCTGGCGAGAGATAGCGAGCCAGCATTGAATGGAGAAATCCGGCTTTGTCGGAGAAATTTTTCTATCGAAAAATTTACAAATTTAACCAGCTGTCAATTTTGTTTAAAACTATGCTGGCTCGATGCCGCTCGCCAAGAAAATATTGACACCTGGAGGGGGATAAACGTCTTAAAACAGTAGGCTGAATGGGGCTGAATTAATACAACCCAGAGAGAGAGAGAGAGAGAGAGAGAGAGAGAGAGACGAGGTGGGCCCCCTTAAACGAAGCTCCGAAAGAGAAATATCGGGTAAAGAATTAATAAGGATACTGGATTTTAGGGCGAGATAGCTTCGAATATGTAACGATAGCATTAAAGGGGGTCACCGGCTTTTTTTATTTTGTTCTCCTGTTCTCTCTTTCCCTGGCTTGTACCCATTCAGCCCCATTCAGCCAACTGTTTTAAGACGTTTATCTCCATCCAGGTGTCGATTTCTTACTGGCGAGCGAAAGCGAGCCAACATGGTATGGAGAAATCCGGCTTCGCCGGAGAAATTTTTCTAACGAAAAATTTACAAATTTAGCTTGCTGTCAAAATAAACATATATATATGCTGGCTCGCTACCGCTCGCCAGGAAAATATTGACACCTGGAGGGGGGTAAAAGTCTTAAAACAGTAGGCTGAATGGGGCCGAATGGATACAAGCCAAAGAGAGAGGGAGAGAAAGATAAACCAAGCGTGGTGGGCCCCCTTAATAGATATAGTTTGGAATCTTTTCATTGCTAGAGGACCTTCCTAAGCTAAATACAATCGCCTATAATAGTAACCACAAGGTGTCGAACTGGGCGTAGCGTGGCGACCTCTAGATTTAACCCGTTTTTACCTTTGACTCTAGCTGAAATTGGATGATTCTAGCTGAAATTGGATGATTCTAGCTGAAATTGGATGATTCTAGCTGAAATTGGATGATTCTATGCAGTTTAAGAAGGACCTGTGTTATTAAGAAGGTTTACAGTGATCGTGTTTACCTATTTGAGTTCTAAAGGTCGACTATAAACTAAAGAGAATCGTCTAATGGTAACCAGAATAGGATGAAAAGTACAAAGGGGTTAAAGGGGAAGTATTTTTTGTTTTGCTGGACCCCCTTTCTCCCTCATGCTTAGCCTCGTTAGTTTTCTTATTTTAGGAGGTTCGGCCTACTTGTTCGACAATCTGAAGACCTTTCCCCCCATTGCTTTGTCAATGTTTAGGTCTTACGTGCCATATAGGCGTATTTGTTCATGGCGAGCGATAGCAAGCCTGTAATTTAGGAGGAATCGGCTTTTGTTCGTTTTTTGTTTTTTTGTTTTTTGTTTATATTTGTTTTGTTTAGCTTAATTGAAGATGTTATATAATTGTCCACGCTTAAAACTAAACTTTCCTTTAAGGGAGCCCACCTCGCTTTTTTTCTCATTCTCTCCCTCTTTCTTTGGCTTGTATCCATTTGGCCCCATTCAACCTACTGTTTTAAGACGTTTACCCCATCCAGGTGTCAATATTACCACGAGCCAGCATATATAAAGTTTTGTTTTGACAGCAAGCTAAATTTGTAAATTTTTCGATAGAAAAATGTCTTCGGCGAAGCCGGATTTCTCCATACAATGCTGGCTCGCTATCGCTCGCCAGGAAGAAATCGACACCTGAATGGGGATAAATGTCCTAAAACAGTTGGCTGAATGGGGCCGAATGGATACAAACCAGGGAAAGAGAGAAAAGGAGAGAAAGATAAAAAATGCCGGTGACCCCCCTTAATCTCCAGTCGTTTTCGTTTTCTCTCCAGCCTGCCTCGAGTTGCCAGTTAGGCGTTACAAACAAATATTCGAACTTTACCTTCTTGCTGTCGAGGTCGAGAAGTGCAAGAGGATTCAGTGCTGCCAATATAGCTACTGTACCACTATTCTTTTCTCGCTATATATATGTATTTTATTTTAATTGAGATCATATTTACCCATTTGAGTCCTTGAGGCAGATAATAAGCTAAAGAAAATAGTGTAATGGTAACCAGAATACACTGAAAATTACGTCATCCTGCTGAAGGGGTTAACCTATTTCAATCTCCTTCTTTTTACCGTGAATCTAGCGACATCCTAGCGACTCCCGATAGCAAACATAGCGGTATTTTTCGAGTCTTTAGTACCCCTGCAAGAGGTCGCTCACTCGCAATTAACCAGTGTTTGTACAAGTGTGGAAAAAGGAAGACGCTTGTGTATTGGCTGGATTCCACGTCAGCTGTTTATGGGTAGGTGTAAATGCAGTTATTGTCGCTAGTAATAGTGGCTATCTTCGTTAATTTATCTTATGTTCATTAATATCATTTACCATTATTTGCATATTAAAATATATATGATTGTATTTTTCATACGTATTATATAATATATATATGTATATATATACATATACATATACATATATATACATATATATATATATATATATATATATGGTCAAATTGGATTTTAGGTCACGTATGTGTTTTTTGTATTATAATCCTTTTTCTCATCAGTTCCTTCATTGATTAGTGTGTTTTAAGGTGTTTTTCCTTCTTCAAATTCATATTTACCCATTATTTTGCAATATTAAAACATGCCCCCTAAAACCATATTTTGTCATCACCCTAACCTAACAACCTAACCTAACCTGGGGGCTGCCGCCCCCAGACCCTCGTAGGGTTAGCATTGATATATAATATGACAAAATACTAAAAATACGGCAAAAAAAGTGAATAATATTAGTTCTCAGCTGATCCAAGATGGCCGCCATTTTTCCTTCCACCCTTATTTAACCCACAAAGTGTAAGGAAAAATAATTTAATATGCAGCGGTAAAGACAATTATATTGTGGTGACTAATACTCTATAACAAAACAATAGCACACATTTAGAACATTATATCCCATACGTGACCTAAAATCCAGTTTGTCCATATATACAGTATATATATATATATATATACAGTATACGTTTACTTTTCTAAGAGGATGGTTACGAAGTTATTTTAATATTGCTATTGTGTATGCTCTACAGTATTTACATTCATGTACAGTTTGCCGCACATATTCTATTACGTTGGGGTCGTGATTTTGCAGCGCTTTACCCACCTCCCTAAGCCCCCTCCATCCTTCCACCTCATATTGGTAGGAGGTGGAGTGAGGGAGGAGGGTTGGGGAGGTGGGTGCAGCTCTGCCTAATCACGACTCCAACGTAATAGAATATGTGCGGCAAACTTTTTTTTTTTTTTTTTTTTCTATATTCCAACTACTCCCTCTCGGGCATAGGCTGATAGCCTTTACACTCTACTGCTGAACACGGAGAGGCCCGTGAAGTCTTGCTCCAGTCTAGGGAGTGAGACATGCGAAGCTTCATGGCTCGAAGCAATTCCATCTCTGAAGCTGCTCCACCTCTGCGCTTCCCAGTCTCATCCCCCAGGCTCGGACCCACACTCTCAGAGCGCCACCTATTGAGCAATTAACTCACTAGGCATTTCCCCCCCCCCCCCTGTATCATATTTTAGAATATGGGAATATTCATACAATGCTATTTAATCAGGGAACAATGAGGGTATTTTTTTGGCATTTCGGTGTGCTGTGGTAATGCACTGATACTAGGTACAGCATAAATTCCATCCCCATAATATCTTCCCATTGACATATTGGGATTCAAACCCGGGTCCATTGGATTACCAGTCCAGTGGCAAGACCACTCTACCACACCTCCCCTCTGTACGTTAATGGGTCTTTACCTGCAGAAATTCGTAATAAGGGAGATTCCCCCCCCCCCCCCCCCCTACCCCCTCACAGAGTACTTCCACCATTATTTCATTATTTTCCTTTGGGACCTTTTCCCTATTTTTCTTTTTTCTTTTGTGCTTTTGTCTCTCATGATATCCATTCTAAGCAATCTGTTTGGAATGATCCGCAAGGTCTGTGTCATGTTAGCCTTTCCTCGTAACTCCTTGTAACACGTCTCATCGTTTGTATCTCATTGTCATCCATTCTAGACTGTCTCCTTGGAACGATCCGCAAGGTCTGTCATACTATAGTCTATTCGCTGTAAGTAGGCGATAAATCATCACGTCTAACCTCTGTAACTAAAAAGACGACTAGAGTAATCGGGCTGATATTTCTACCATTTGGGAAGATGCAGTCAAAGGAATAGACGTAGAGATTTACAGCCAATTTACTCTAGCCCTTTTTGAGTTACAGAGGATATAGGTTATGATTTCTCACCTACTTACAGCGAATAGACTATAGCCATTCCTCGCCGCACCGTTTGTCTCTCATGCTCATCCATTGTAGAGTATCTCCTTGGAATGATCCGCAAGGTCTGTGTAGAGTGTCTCCTTGAAACAACCCGTGCAGTGTGTGTTATACGAGCCATGCCTGGTACCGGCTCGTAGCACCTCTCCTCGCCTCCTCGTTTCCCTCCTTAAGGGAGCCCACCTCGCTTTCTTTCTCTTTCTCTCCCTCTCTTTGGCTTGTATCCATTCGGACCCATTCAGCCTACTGTTTTAAGACGTGTATCCCCATCCAGGTGTCAATATTTTCCTGGCGAGCAGTAGCGAGCCAGCATAAATATATTTTTGTTTTGACAGCAAGCTAAAGCTGTACATTTTTCGATAGAAAATTACTCCGGCGAAGCCGGATTTCTCCATTCAATGCTGGCTCGCTATCGCTCGCCAGGAAAAAATTGTTACCTGGATGGGGATAAACGTCTTAAAACAATTAGCTGAATGGGGCCGAATGAATACAAGCCAGAGAAAGACAGCCAAGGAGAGAGAGAGAAGAAAAGCAGGTGACCCCCCTTATGGGGTAGCTGGGTTATAGTTGCTTTGGTCTATGTATGTATGTATTTATTCATATATTTTACAGTATCCTCGCTAGACCTTCATCAAGCCTCAATAAATACCCCCTATACCCCCCGTCAAGATAAATACCTCCTATACCCCCCGTCAAGATAAATACCCCCTATACCCCCCGTCAAGATAAATACCCCCTACCCCCCCGTCAAAGATAATACCCCCCCCCACCCCCCCCCCCCCCACCCCCCCCCCCCCCCCCCGTCAAGATAAATACCCCTATACCCCCGTCAAGATAAATACCCCCTATACCCCCGTCAATAAATGCCCCCTATACCCCCTCAATAAATACCCCCTATACCCCCCTCAATAAATACCCCCTATAATAAATACCCCCTATATCCCCCCGTTAATAAATACCCGCCCCCCCCCCCGTCAAGATAAATACCCCTATACCCCCCGTCAAGATAAATACCCCCTATACCCCCCGTCAAGATATACCCCCCCCCCCCCCCCCCGTCAAGATAAATACCCCCTATAACCCCCGTCAAGATAAATACCCGCCCCCCCCCCCCCCCGTCAAGATAAATACCCCTATACCCCCCGTCAAGATAAATACCCCCTATACCCCCCGTCAAGATAAATACCCCCCCCCCCGTCAAGATAAATACCCCCTATACCCCCCGTCAAGATAAATTTGTACACATTTCGGTAGAATAATGTCCCCGCCAAAGAATTTTAGGCTCGCTATCGATCGCGAGGACAAAATCGACACCTAAATGGCACGAAAGGTCCTTATATTGACAAAGAAAAGGGCGAAAGAACTTAGATCGCCTAATTAACGGAACGACCGTCCTAAAATGTCAAAGCTAATTGGACTAAACATGAGGGAGAAAAATCAACTACCTCCCTCTAAAGGCCTAAGCCAATACTTCAGTTCGCAATAAGACAGCGGCACAGTGTAGTCTCCTTAAGGGGGGGGGGGGTCACCGGCTTTTTTGTTTTACCTTTCTCTCCCTCTCTCTTTGGCTTGTATCCATTTGGCCCCATTCAGCCAACTGTTATAAGACGTTAATCCCCATCCATACAATGCTGGCTCGTTATCGCTCGCCAGGAAGAAATCCGGCTTCGCCGGAGAAATTTTTCTATCGAAAAATGTACAAATTTAGCTTGCTGTCAAAACAAAAATATATATATGCTGGCTCGCTACCGCTCGCCAGGAAAATATTGACACCTGGATGGGGATAAACGTCTGAAAACAGTAGGTTGAATTGGGCCGAATGGATAAAAGCCAAAGAGAGAGTTAGAGAAAGAGAAAAACAGCGAGGTGGGCTCCCTTAACCCTATTTGGTACAGTACATGGGAGAGATGTTTGGACCTTCCCTGGTTTGCTCCGTTAGTTCAGAGATTTTGAGTCGTTGCGCCCTATTGGTTTGGCGATAGTAAGACACACACATACTTACATAGCACACACCTACACACACACCCACACACACACACACATTAAACCTCTCCAATAGATATGAAAACAGGATATATCAATGTGTTAGCCTCTCTCTCTCTCTCTACACACATATACGCACACAGAATAACACACACACACACACAAAGTAACACATATACACATAGAATATCACACGCCCACAAAAATAACACACACACACACACACACACACACACACACAAAACAAGGTAACACGCACACAAACAAACATACATTGAGCCTCTCCAACATATGTAAAAGTAGGATATATCCATGTTTCAATCTGTCCACGCTTAATTAACCCTGTATGTATTACAGGTAAGTCAACAGCCTATTGGATCTCTATCTATTTGTCTATCTATCTATCTATCTATCTATCTATCTCTATCTATCTATCTCTATCTATCTCTCTATCTATCTATCTATCTTTTTTTTTCTTTTTTTCTATATTCCAACTACTCCCTCTCGGGCATAGGCTGATAGCCTGTACATTCCACCACTCAACACGGTGAAGCCCGTGAGGTCTTGTTCCAGTCTAGGGAGTGAGACATGTGAAGCATCCATCATGGCTCGAAGCAGCTCCATCTCTGAAGCGGCCGGTTGCTTCGCTCAAGTGCTTCACCGTCTCACCCTCCAGACTCAGACCCTCACTCTCAAAACGCCACCTATTGAGCAGTGAACTCACTAGGCATTGTCTCCCTGTAACATATTTTGAATATGGGAATATTCATACAGTGTTATTTAATCAGGGAACAATGAGGGTATTTTTTTGGCATTTCGGTGGGCTTCGTGGTAATGCACTGATGCTAGGTACAGCACAAATTCAATCCCAATAATATCTTCCCATTGACATATCGGGATCTATCTATATTTATCCATCTATCTAAATATCTCTCTATATCTCTCTATCTATCTACCTATATATCTATCTATCTCTATCTATCTATATTTATCCATCTATCTAAATATCTATATATCTCTCTCTCTCTCTCTCTCTATCTATATATATATATATATATATATATATATATATATATATTGTTTCTCTCTTTTTGCTTTCCTTCTTTTTCATCATATTAATAGATATTGAAGAATTTTGAGTATTTTTTCCATTATTTTGACTAAGGCCTCTAGACCATCTTCACACTAATGAAAAGAAAAGAGAAATGCCATCAGGAGCCCGCTTCAAGCTAAATGCCATCAGGAGCCCGCTTCAAGCTAAATGTGTACACTATTCGGCGGAAAAATGTCCCGGCCCGGTATCTCCTAAATTGTAGGCTCGCTTTAGTTCGCCAGAAAAAAATATATTCAACACCTAAATTCCGTCGAAGAGCCTAATTAGCGTCCAAATTACGAGGCATGACGTCTTAAGGGGAGATGGGCTGTTTTTTTCTGGCCCCCTTCTCCCTCGTGTTTAGCCCCATTGTTTTTTTTTAGATTTTAAGACGTTCAGCCCATTAGTTTGGCGATTTTAGACCTTTCGTCTCATTTCCATATCAAAGGAGTACAAAGGAAATCAAGCAACAAAAAATCTAGTGACCCTTCTAGGCTGCTTGCCCTCCAAAACACTGAGGATCAAGTTTCCAAATAGTGGTTTAGAGTGGGTAAGGGAACATTGGAAAGGGAACTACTGCCCTGGAACTAATGTCCGTGGCAGGATTAGGAAGTTAGTAGGGGACAGATGGGTTAGTAACTGAGGGGGGGATACAATAAATTTATTAATTTACAAACACAGTCAGTCGCGGGTTTGATGCAAGATATTTGTCTAGGCGAAGTTTAAAAGAATCAACGGTGCTGCAGTCAATAACGTCTCTGGGAAGCCCATTCAACAAGTTGACAACTCGATTGAAGAAATTCTTAGATTCGTGCGAGTTAAAAGATTTACCAATAAATTTGCAAACGTTTCCCCGCGTGTAATTAGATTGGTCGATAGTGAAGTACTTACTAGAGTTCATATTGTCGATGCCTTTGATGATTTTGAACACTTAAATTTAGTCGCCCCTTAATCTGCGCTGGGTTAAAGGAAATAGATTTAATTCTCTAAGACGCTCCTCGTATGGTTTGTTCTTTAGGCTAGGTATAATTTTTGTAACTCTACGTTGAACTCCTTCTAGCTTGTCTATAGCTTTTTGGTAATAAGGGCACCAGGATTGAACGCAGTATTACAGAAGAGGGCGGACTAATATAAGGAATTGTAAAGAGTTAGGATAACTTCTTTGGATTTATGCTCAAATGGGTACTTATTACCGAAACTACCACTAATTATTTTTCAATATTTGAAGGCTATTATAGAATAAGGATGTTGCAAAGATCATATTAAAATGTGTTTCAACCTCCGGAGATACATTTTATGTGCACTATATAAAGTACTGTACAAACAAAAACTCTCCATGTATATATCTCCCTATTGACGGCAGTGAAACTCTTATTAAACCCCTTACTGTTAAAATATATGCTGATTTCAATAAGTCATGGGTGGTGAGGGGGGCAAAGCCCCCCCTCAACCCATCCTGTATCCAAAGGCAAAACAAATTGTATGTTTACTCTGAAAATGGCTTACATCTGAGTGTTTTAAGATCGTTGGATAATGGGAGATATAAAACAAATCCGGGCATTGTAGCTAATTTCAACTATTGTATAATGATGCAAACTACCTAAAACCAAAAAGAAATACCATGGGAAAATTAGTGGTAGTTTCGGTAATATTTTCCCTCAAATGACCTGCCTATAAGGCCAATTATCTTGTTTGCCTTCTTAACAACTTCTGAACATTGTTGACTCGGTTTTAGGTTACTCGATATTGTTACTCCCAGATCGGTTTCTCTGTCTACAGTCTTAAGCTGAGTGCCATTCATTGAATAGTTTGCTTTCTCATTACGGTATCCAATATGTAGTACTTTACATTTATCCGCATTGAAGCTCATTTGCCAAATTTGGGCCCAACATGACAACTTATCTAGATTGTGTTGCATATCGTCAACTTGTTCTTTTGAGAGTACGCTATTTGCAATTTTTGTATCGCCAGCAAACTTCCAGATTGTAAAGGTGAGACCCTCATCTATGTCGTTGATGTAAATTAGAAAGATAATTGGTCCTCGTACCGATCCCTGGGGCACTCCACTACTTACATTGGTCCATTTAGATGCCTTACCGTTTATGACTACTCTTTGCTTTCTGTCGCGGAGCCAATTTTCTAGCCATTTCAACACACCATCTTGTATACCATGCGCTTTTAGTTTTAGCAGGAAAAGTTTGTGAGGAACTTTATGAAAGGCCTTTTGAAAGTTAAGGTATATAATATCTACAGCTTTACTATCATCATAGAGATTGAGGATATTGTGGAAGAAGTCTAAGAGGTTTGTTAAGCAGGAACGTTTGTTACGAAAGCCGTGTTGAGTATTTTTAAGTATGTTATTTTCCTCTAAGTGATTTACGAGTCTGTCTCTTATGAGCGTTTATAGCATTTTACATACAACTGAGGTTAAGTTAATTGGACGATAGTTACTGGGTAAGGATTTGCTGCCTTTTTAAAAAATCGGTGTTACGTTAGCTAGCTTTCACTGATCAGGCATAGCTCCAGACTGCAAGGATTTATTGAATAGCAATGCCAGTGGTTTGGAGAGCTCATCCTTAGCTTCCTTTAGAACTCTAGGTGAGATTGTATCATGTCCGGGCGTTTTATTTACCTTAAGTTTATCTAAACATTTCAATACTTCTCTCTATGTAACGGTCATATTGCTTAGAACATCAGAATGATCAATCTGAATCGGCGATGCTGTCGGGATATCAATGAGGTCTTCTGTTGTAAAAACTGATGCAAAGAAGGTATTGAGGGCATTACTCAATTGTACTTCGTCTTTGGTATATTCTCCCTTTTCATCGAATAACGGTTCAACAGTTGAAGTAACTACTCTCTGATATAACTATAGAATTCTTTTGGGGTTGTTTTACTTTGATTCGCAACATGTAACTTGAGGGTCTTTTTACTTTGCTTAATTAACTTTTTTGCTTTGCGTCGTAGTTCTACAAATTTCACCCGTTCTTCGTAATTTTGTGAGGATTTTAATCTATCATTAGC
>CM064549.1:29243521-29281021 GCA_032716605.1 Paralithodes platypus | reverse complement strand
TAGTATTTGGGGGGTGACAAAGACAAATTATTGCCGACCCTCCAGTCCAGGGCCGGATTTACATGTTATGGGGCCCTGGGCACTGGAGATATGCGGGGCCCCTGAGCAGGGGTGGGGGGCGAGCGAAGCGAGCCTTTGCAGCTGGGGGTTGCGGTGGGTCGCTATAAGCCCCCCCCCCCCCCCCCCCGGATATTTGTTTTGCAAAAAATAAGAACTTTTAGGGGCATTTTGAGGGCTATGGAGAGTGAAATTCTGTAATTTATAATATAATTTTGTTATACACATGTAACTGTATAGGCATCATAGGCATAGCAAGAGCAAAACATTGTAATTTGCGATAAAACATATATTTCAGAAATCAAAATGCACACGCAGTCACACAACCATTGAGACATTGACATTTGAGTACTGTAATGTAGAGTATAGTGTTCGTATATGTTAGTGCTGTGCATGTGAGTTTGTGCTTTATACCAAAACTATTGTATATGGCAGTGCATCAGTGATCCTATGTACAGTAATACTGTACATAGGATCAATGATTCACTGCCGTATTTATGAAAGAAAACATGCGAAAGAAGTGCAGTAACTATATATCAATTATTGATATACTGTATAGTTACTTTTTTCGCATATGTTTTCTTTCATAAATCTTAATGTTGTAGAAAGTACAAATAAATGGTTAACTAATTGGAATACTGATAGGAATTTTATAATGTAAAAATGTGTTAACAATTGTGAAAGTATAGACTGTATAGCTACAATTTATTAAATATAATGTAAGTGATGTGAGATAAGAAAGTATAAAGCAAAGCAAATAGAGCATAAATACATAATTATAACTAGCAGTATGATCATCAATCCTTAACTTATCTTCCGAAAAAATAGTTAAGAATTGTGAAAGTATTGCTACAATTTACTAAATATAATGCAGGTGATGAGAGATAAGAAAGTATAAAGCAAAGCAAAGATTTATTGGTTTTCTAGTTAATAGGCTATAATTAATTCATTGTAGGTAGAAGGTAGGCCAAAAACTTTGACCACTACAACCTCTATAAATCATAAAGAACTAGAGTAATTGATTTAATATTTTTACCATTTAGGAGGGGTCAGCCAGGGAATAAGGAATAGTGCTTTTTTAGTTACATAGGTTAGGGCCCTAGGGGTCATTATTTCTGCCCTACCTATAATGAATGGACTGCCTCTGTAGTTACAGTTAGGCCAGCAGCTGCAAAATCTGCTGTGGGCCACAGCAGGTTTTACAGCCTGTGGAGTGTGGCGTACTCTGCCTGAGTACTCACTAGGGGTACAAATGTGGGGAGGGCACAGTAGCCTACTATAGTACTTCCAACTGACGGTAAATTTAATCCCTTACCAACTGATTTATTGATACTTAATGTAAATATATGCAACTACCATGTCTTTGCATCATATTATATATACCAAGTTTTTCATAACAGCATAAGTAGCTACACATATTTCGTAATAACTGATTAAACAAGGTCAAGATGGGAGCATGTCAATTTAGGCCTACCATCAGCTGAACAAAATAGACTATAGCCTACTACTTGTCAACCTGACCTGTGACCTCAATAATAATTACGAAACCATAAATGGTGTACAAATCTCGCTCGAAATGACACTGGTATGATGATTAGACAATAAACATTACTAAACAACGTATACACTTACTCACTTAGGCTAGGCTTCGAAAATGATTTACAAAGTACAATCCTCACGCCATTCTGTAAGTATTCATAGTTCTGAATTTCTAATGTTAAAATGTATTCATTTTAGTAGGGTCATTTGCTTGGAATCCGTGACCATTTTGTTCCTACCTTTTTCTCTCGATGGATTTGACAACCTGAACCATTTTAAAGGAAAATTAGCTCCTATGCCCCTCTGAAAAATCACGGCTAACTCTGCTAGAGCCCAATATTCAAAATGGCCACCAATGCCATCTTGAAAAACATGAAATGTAATATCAATGGCATCAGATGAGCTACAAGGACGAATGAGGTGTCCTTTTTCACTAATTCTGGCATTACAAATCCACTGGAATGGTTATTGTATTGTATTGTATTGTATATTGTATTGTTATTGTATTGTATTATACTAATTATGCATACTAATCTGCCACTTCACTGTCACTACATGATTCACTGTATGAGCCACTATCAGAATCACTGTCCTCACTTTCGCTGCTATCATCACTGTTGTTCTCTGCCTGCGGATTTGTAGGTAGTGGTATGGATGGGGGAAGTGGGGGCTGGGTTGAACGGACAGGCAGACATAGGCTATTTACAAGATGCCATCCATGGCCGATCGGTGAGGGGTGACTTTGAAGCTGGTAATGCTTTTGCAAATATGCAAGATAGTTTGCACGCTCCAAGTGTGGACGGAGACTGTCCAAGTCAGGCACAAGTCGGATAGTGCTTTTTTTCTTCTGACCTCTCCACTTCGCTGCCCTCGCATCTCCCAGGGTCTTGCTTTTGGTATCACCATAGACATATCGAATGACAAACCGCTCCAAATCACTGATGACCTGTTCTGTGACTAGGAGCTGTGTACCACATGCTGCTAGCAGGTCATGTGCCTCTTTAGACTTCTCCAGACGATCTGCGATGAGCTTCTTGCTTGCTCCATAGAAGCCAGAGTTGTGGTCACACCCAGTGAGGACATGAAGTGGTATGATGGATGCAGCCATTGCCTCACTGCACAAACATCGGGCATCGATAAGCTGACGTTTGCGTTTAACACACAGGATTCCTGTTGTCTTCTGAGCAACATATGCCGCTTCCACGTAGTTGTCTGTGTCCTCTGTGTCAAGAACGACAGCTGCTGTGTAGCTGTCTGACCGGAGCACACTATATATGGTGAGCATTGCCGTATCTGCCTCTGCATGGGAGCATGTGAGCTCTGGCACAAGGTTGCCTGTGGTGAGATTCTTTGCAGTGCTGCCAACTACACAGTAGATGATCTCGGTGCTAGTTGTTGCTGCTGTTCTCTGGAATTCCGTTTGAAGAAATGCCTGAAGGCGGATTTTGTTCTCAGGTTTACCCAGGAGAGCATGGAAAACTTTACTAGAAGGAAATTTATCTTCTGTCTTCATGAAGACATTGCTGATTGGCAGTTTTTTTTTGGCACAGTATTCTCTCACTGTCCTTGATCTTGTAATTCTGATCATATGAATCATTGACGCAAATGATGCACTCAGCATGCTTGTGTCTCGTTAGAACGAAGTGCACCAACTTCTCTGCATAATCTCCCCAGGTATACTTGGTACCGTCTCCCTTCTCTCTGTCTTCAATGGTAGGAGTTGTTAGGTGCCAGATGAGGCCCATATCAATAATAGATGTGTATACATCAGGCTCTGGAATGACAGTCATAGTTAGTTTTTGTTGAAGCTTGGTTTTCTGTGCCTTACGGATGGTTCCATTGACATTGAAGATGGAAAGGCACTCGGCTGTAACACGATGCTGCAGGACTTCTTGAAGTTTGAGGGCACCACTCGTTTCAACCAGTCCGAGAACAGAGGCCAAGGCATTACGCTCCATTTCCTCAGTCTTTCCCTTCAGGTTCTCACCATCTGCTTTCTTCAATTCCTGAGTTGAAAAGTTCAAACGCTTGCTACGGGGAACTCTGTCGTTGAGAGACTTGGTCTTGGAATACACTCTCATTCAAGAACTGCTTCAGTTTGCTTGTGCCATCCTCCTTTGCCGATTTCAAGTCGGCAGCGAGAGCGTCTGAGGCTGGGATTCCTGACTGTAGGGATCGAAGTGTCTTGTTTGTATGGTCAAATGGATCACACTTGAATTCAGTGAGACATGCGCTTATATCCTGTACAGCTTGTTCATCCTTCTTCATTTTACTCGACGAGCAATCAGCATGCTTCCCTTTTCTTTGTTTCTTGCGATTAGCATGGCGCTGGACCTTTGTTCTCACCCGATTGATGTTATTCACATTCCGAGTGTTTGAAATGAGCTTCTTTTCATTGTTCAGAATGGCCAACCAACCAGACTTCAGCTTAGAGCCCTTATTCATTGTTGACTCTATCCATATGTCGAGGGCGACACACGAATATGGTTTTCCTGTCATTGAATGTGTAAACATACCACTCTCCATGAATGCAGCCTGATCGACAGGAAGGGTATCAAGCACTGCGGTGAAATCAGAGAGATGCCGACCATACTTGTCATTATCATAGATTTGCATCAAAGGAAGCATGAGCTTGAGTGAGGACTTGAACTCAGTCCAGTTGCTTGTTCTGATTGCATGGATATTTTGAGTTAGAACCTCAACCATTTCCATGAATGATATCCAGTATTCTGCTTGTGGGGCACCCTCAAAGTCCTTGAAGAGAGCATCAACGAGGTCCTTCAGCTCAGCATTTCTCTCTAGCTCTGCATGTTCATCTGCAAGTTCCTGTGCATCAATCGGATGTCGAAGCTTGGCAAGGGATGCCTTTACTTCTTCAGATAGAGGGGAATCTTCCCAACGTTTGTCTATGACATGGTGGACCAGAGTCTCGTAGAATAGTCGCAAGCAGCGAACCCCACGCTTAACATGTTTTCCACGAAGGGCCTGATCAACAGACCCAGCTGCTACCAACACATCTGAGATGCCAGATCCCTTAAACCTCTTGTATATAGTGTAGATGAACGACTTTTGGATGTGGAAGGGTGCCATGAATGGTAAGATTTTGCTGAACAGCTCAGCATTCTCACTTTTCAACTCTAGCATGAGCACGTAGACAGGATGATCACCAACAATTATTGCAAAAGGCATCTTTTTTTCTTCGATTGATTTTGCAAGCTTACACATCACATCATTGAGAATTGTCTTACTGGGTGGGTTGGGATAGGTCATGTGGTATATTGCTCGACTCTTCTCATCTGCATTTGACATGCTGGCGTGAAACCCTGAAAACCCAGGCACAGTCTGTTCTTCTGGCTTAGGTCTCGTTCGGTCATCTTGCGCCCTGGCCACTGCATGGATCACACCACGAATTCTTTGCACCGATGTGTCAGGAGGAGGAGTACTTTGATCAGCTGGTGGATTCCTGAGAGGTGGTTCCCCACACTTCGCTGTCTTGTATGGGTTGACTTTTTGCATTTCACTTCCGAGCTCTTTGAGAGTTGTCGAGAGGTTTGATGCAAAGTTGGCACCGGGAACTGGTCTATCCTCGTGATTCTCGGAAGGAAGTTCTGTATCAAATGATTCTGGCTGCACAAACATGACATTAGTGCGGTGTGACTGGCCAGCACCGGTCAGTGTGTCGCTCTTGAAGTCATCGTTGTCGACTATAGCGATAGCAGGCTTACCCTCAGCTAGTTCGAAGGGGCAATCAGATGAGCACTTGAGGTCATTAACCACCCAAAAATCTCGCATAATAAGTATGTCATTGTAACTGATGCCCAGTCCAACTTTGTGCATTATGTCGACTATCTCCCTACTCTTGGTCAGTCCCTGTAGCAAGACAGAGAGATTTATCTCAAATGCAGTGCAATTTCCAGTGATGTAGCTTGTGTGGATAGATGCAATCGATCGGACGGATGGACTGTCATCAATTGCAGACTTATTTGGGTGTTTCAGCCATGTGAGCAGCTTCAGCAGGAGCTCACTGAGGTCTTCTTCTCTCTCCAACTCGTGTATATATGGGAACCAGGGAATATATTTGTCCTGATGACTTGCTCTTTGAGTCGTGCCGCAACATTCATCATCAACTGATCATTGCTGACACCCAATGAAGATATTGCCGCCTCGATGTATGTACCTGCTGCTGTTGTATCATATACCAGTTCACTCACATTCTTTTGAATGCGTTCATGAAATCCGATGTCTTCCCCAAATTCATTGACGAGAATTTCCTTTAAGTAGCTGAATTTTACTACTGAGTTATGTCCGTGATTTGAGATAATGCGCTTATAGTCCTGCAGCAGGCCTTGCAGTGTGCGAATTTCATGGTCTTTGAAGATGACTTGACGAATATGATGAAAGAAGAGAGCTTGGGCCTCTCGGAGGTTTACACGCTGCAGATGTTGAGTGCTTTCATCTGAAAGGGGCTTGTGGTCGCTTACATATTTGCGCCAGCACACACGATGGTAGCGGATTTCCAACCCAAATGCTGTTTGACTATCTGGGATGGATGCAATCAGAGTGTCAAGTCTCAATCTCATGACCTCATCTTCCAGACGGACAGTATGTAACTTGAATTTAGTCCAGGCATCTACTGTTGATAGGAGTAAAATCTGCTTGTCATGATCACTACTCTTGTATGCCCCTTTCATGCACCACACATATAGAGTCTTATCGTGAAGGACACCCATACTGGAGCGGAGCCTTTTAGGTGTACTGGCCTCTGGGGAAGAGTCTTGTTGATCTGATGCTTCATCTCTTTCAAGACGTTCCTCGGATTTGTGTTTGCGTTTTTCGGCTTGAGAGAGCTTGCGCTTGCTGGATAATGATGTGTAACAAGTGCTATGCATGTGGTGACCCTTTGGTCCCTTCCCCCTATCCACATTTTCATGTATATGTTGAAACTTATCAAGTTCTTTCCATTGTAAAGACTTTTCCCGATGGATTCCCACTTCTCAGGTGTAATGTTTTCCTCATCTGCGGTACATCGCTTACCACAGAGTAAAATGCACTCTTATTCATTTAATGTCTTGTCTGGTACGGTAACTCTTCACTTTCTCTTCTATTATCCATTATTTCGGTCACTTCACAAGTCGGCGATTTTCATCAGATGGGCATGCGATCCATCTGAAACAGTAAAAAAGTAATATTAGATATACACCGCAGGCAGAGAACAACAGTGATGATAGCAGCGAAAGTGAAGACAGTGATTCTGATAGTGGCTCATACAGTGAATCATGTAGTGACAGTGAAGTGGCAGATTAGTATGTACAATTAGTATAATACAATACAATAACAATACAATATACAATACAATACAATACAATAACCATTTCAGTGGATTTGTAATGCCAGAATTAGTGAAAAAGGACACCTCATTCGTCCTTATAGCTCATCTGATGCCAGAGATATTACATTTCATGTTTTTCAAGATGGCGTTGGCGGCCATTATGAATATTGGGCTCTAGCAGAGTTAGCCGTCATTTTTCAGAGGGGCATAGGAGCTAATTTTCCTTTAAAATGGTTCAGGTTGTCAAATCCATCGAGAGAAAAAGGTAGGAAGAAAATGGTCACGGATTCCAAGCAAATGACCCTACTATTTGGTATGGTGTGATATGCACAACACTTACCGATAACAATGCAGTGGTAAAACGGGAGAGGAGAGGACCAGAAGTACTCACTACTTGGTTTATTTGACAAGACTGAGACAGGTTCGGAACTTCGGACCGTTCGGTAATGTCGGTACATTAGTTGCCAGATCTGAACATGGATTCAAATTTCAATACCAAAATCTTCCCTAAAAAAAAAAAAAAAAAAAAAAAAAAAAAAAAAAAAAAAATTGCAGGCCCGCGGGGCCCCTATATGCGCGGGGACCTGGGCACTGGCCCTTTGTGCCATGCCCTAAATCTGGCCCTGCTCCAGTCATAAGGTGAGAGACGCACGAGACATACACCCTCCCTCTTCGAGGCCTGAAGCCAGACTGATCTCTCTCTCTTGCTGTCTTTCTCTTGCCACGCTCTCTCTATGCGTCCCTGATGACCTTGAAACCGGGTGGGAGATATTGGCGCAGTAAATAAACCAATAAACAAGGGAATAAAAGGAAAAATAGGTGATACTTGAAGGGGAGGAATGGGAAAGGGGGCGAGTGAGGAGTGATAGGAGGTATGGAGGGGAATTATCTCACTTAATCACATATTCCTTTGTTTTGAGTGATTTTGGAGTCTTTTAAAAGGTTTTTCTTAGGCCTTGGATCTTAAGAGTCCCGTCGCCTTCGCCCAGTAAAACCTCTTAAGAGTCTCCTCGCTGTTTTCGGGTTAAGGAAGGATCTGTGGGAATTATAAGGATAACGACTATTTCAATTAACCCTCTGACTTTCATATACCTTTCATAATCTAAATATATCATCTAACAACAACCAGAAATCAGGAAAGAAAGGCGTATTCCGATCTTGAAATGGTTAATTGCGCCGGGACAATGGATCTTTTATGTGTCTATTCTCCAAGCCCTTGTAAATAAAGAGTAGGTAACTCTTATCATTACATCATTACATTATTATCAATTTGCAAACAGTGCTGTACTTATTTTTCACACGGCTCCTCTGGTCTTTTTGTAATGATGTTAAGGAGAGATTTGTATTTATTTGTAATAATTTGTTCATTTAGTTATTTATATATTATTTATATTTTCCACCCTAGCACTCCATCAAGCTAATCATCAAAAAATCATCTCCCCTTAAGCACTTATTTTTGCCTCCAACTTGCACAATCGTAGTAGAGAAGTCTATCATAACTGATCGCAAATGACTCATCTGGACAAGGGAAGCCATTTGTATTCCAACTCTGGTTAAGGGGAGTCACCTGCTTTTTTTTTTATCTTTCTCTCCTTTTCTCTCTTTCCCTGGCTTGCACCCATTCGGCCCCATTCAGCCAACTGTTTTAAGACGTTTATCCCCATCCAGGTGTCGATTTATTCCTGGCGAGCGATAGCGAGCCAGCATTGTATGGAGAAATCCGGCTTTGCCGGAGAAATTGTTCTATCGAAAAATGTACAAACTTAGCTTGCTGTCAAAACAAAAATATATATATGCTGGCTCACTATCGCTCGCCAAGAAAATATTGACACCTGGATGGGGATAAACGTCTTAAAACAGTAGGCTGAATGGGGACGAATGGATAGAAGCCAAAGAGAGAGGGAGAGAAAGAGAAAAAAGCGAGGTGGGCTCCCTTAACCTTGACAGTTGATTTGTATATTCCGCCTAAGGGGATAATTTTGGACTAATTGAGGGCAGTCCATATAACCCTTTGTTATACCAGGTTTTTACTGGGGTTTATTGGTTTAATAGGTAGGTTCTGCTTAACTGGAGAAGCCGAATTCATATGAACACATGCACAGAAAGTAATAGAGGCGAATTATAACAAGTACATTCATGATATATTTATTCACAATAAGATGTAGCATACGTAATCATAGAATAATAGTAAAGAACCAAGTATATATAAGACGCACGAACGAGGATTCAATATCTTTTCACTCGATAGACTGGTACTTCTTCAAATATAAATAAGTGCTCCCTAAACTTGAGGTATAACACTTGCACTCGATAATATAGGTTATTATTATGGACTGTCTTCTAATCGAAGTATTACACTTGTCCTGTATTTATTTTGCAATATATATATATATATATATATATATATATATATATATATATATATATATATATAAGAATAGCAGTTCCTTCAATTGAGGACTTACAATTGTGCTTAATAGGTTATGTATCAATATTATATAAGCAAACGTTTGGTTTTATTATGCGTGGAGTTTATTCTGGTAATGGTGACTAATGAGGATTATTTTCTAATTAATTCCTCTATATAATTATGTGTAGACTATATGTGTAGACTAGTTGACTCGAACCCTTGAAGTTGGACCTTGAATACTATCCTACCGTATGCCAGTACATAGGTAAAATAGTATCGGAGTTAACGCAGGGGGTAGCTCACTGACTACTCTGGTCTTTATAAGGATTTTGATGCAGAACGTTCAGAGTCTTGGTGTTGGGTCTTAAATACTGTGCGTAAATATGCCAGTGCATCAACACACGTTATCGAGCGAAAGTAAGATAGTTGTTTGTAACGCAACAGATCTTAACTACGCTGACCGTTATAAGTCTTTCAGAAATGGGGGTGATAGAAGTATTGTGGCCTTCTCCAAGATATTGCTATCTTGGAAGGACTCCCTGATGAGTGCTGTTGTTGGGTAAACGGTTTCTCACAGAGCCCTGGGTGGTCTATCCCAGATAAAGCGCTTACCATGGCAGCGTTCTCTATCCACAATAACGCCTTTTTTTTTTTTTTTTTTTTTTTTTTTTTTTTTTTTTAAGAGACAATGAACGGAGGAAGGAAAAACACAGATAAAACAAAAAGGTCCATGTGCCTAAAGGCATCCTCCATTCATAAATGTTTTGTAACAACTGGATTTAAACATTTGTAGATTGTAAGTTTGTGGAAAGCAATTCGAGGGAAGTGAATTCCAAAGAGTAGTAGCTCTGGGGATAAATTAATTCTGATATGCAGAAGTTCTGCATTGTGGAGGAGAAAGTGTAAATTCATGGGCGCTCTCAGCTGCCCTAGTTCTACGGGGAAAAGATGTCGAGAGGCCGCACATTTGAGGCAAGTTCCTCGGAACAATTACTGTGAAATTCTCTGTAGAATAATGCAAGGGATTGCAACGTTTCTTCGTATGGATAATGTAGGAAGGTCCCTGTGTGCTTGCAGCGTTATTGATTAATCTAATAGCTTTATTTTGCATTTTGTCCAACTGCCTCAATGCAACCACTCCACTTCCACCCCACAGAGGTGAACAGTAATCCATCTGAGAACGCACATGACTTTTATATATTACGGCCAACTGCTCGTCAGTGAAGAATTCTCGAACTCTGTACTGGAGTCCCAGTTTTTTAGAGGCATTCTTAGCAATGCTTCTAATAATGTGTCCAGCTCAAGTTAGTAGTTAATGTTACACCGAGAATGTCAATACTAGGGGAAGTGGGAATATTCACATCATTAAAACAAAAAAGGGAGTCAGTGAGATTCTGTCGGTTAGAAAATTGAATGTACTTGGTTTTCTGTGCATTAAAGGAAACTAGATTCTTTTGTCCCCATCCATAATTCTAGAAAGGTCCTGGTTCAGAGAAAATTGCAGTGTTTATTTTGAATTTGTAAGATCGGGTTGGGTGAAAGAATTGGTAAATGTGAAGGAACTGTGGAGTGTTGAGTCATCTGCGTAGGAATGTATTGGATTATGAGTGGTAGATATGAGATCATTGATATGAATGAGGAACAGAATTGGGGCCAAAACTGATCCCTGGGGAACACCAGCATTTATGGAGTGAAATTGAGAATAAAGGCCATCTACCATTACACGTATTTTTCTGTTATGAAGATAAGAAGAAATTAGTGGAAACTAATGATGCAAGGCCGTAGTGTGACATCTTCGACAATAAGGATTGATGCCAGACTCTATCAAATGCCTTTGATATATCAGTGCTATTGTATGTGTTTCACCACGTTGGTCTGTAGCTTGGTTGATTTGATGCGTAAGAGGCAAAGCATGTCTGCAGTTGATCGACATCGTCTAAAAACCATATTGCCTATCACTGATTAATTAATTATTCTCAAGATGCTTAATTATGTGATTTAATATAATTTCAAAGACTTTACCAAGAGTGGAAGTTATAGCTATTGGTCTGTAGTTTGATGGATCTGAAGAGGCACCTTTTTTAGGAACTGGATGGATGTTTGCTTCTTTCCAGGGTACGGGAAACATGAGGTATGAGTACACAGACGAAAATTTTTGCCAATACAGGAGCGAGCACAAGGAGCAATTCTTAAGTACTATTGGAGGAATTTTCATCTGGACCAGGAGCCTTATCTACTGAGAGATTCTGCAAAATAGTTTTGACATGTCTGGTGTGGATCTTAAGTGAGGGAATTTCAGGCGAATTAAAATTAAGTACAGGGACATCTTGATTTATTTCATCTTAGGTGAGTTGGTGGAGAAAATATCCGCAAGAAGGTTAGCTTTACCTCGTGGGTCACTTACAAGATTGGCCAGTCGGGATTTTAATGGTGGAATGGATGAAGCAGTAGTGAAGTTGGATTTAAATGAGTTAAGAGTAGACCAAAATATTTTGTTATCATTTGGATTATTTAAAAGTTTATTTGCCTGCTTGTGGAGAAAGTTTGATTTAGTTAGGTTTAATACAGTTTTGGCATGATTTCTGATGTTTCTAAAGTAATTAAAGGTTTCATGTGTTTTTGATCTTGTGTATGCATTGTAGGCTATTGCTTTTTGTTCAGCTACTCTAGTACAATTATGGTCAAACCATTTAGGTGAATTAGATCTTTTACTGTACTTTTGATGAGAAATAAAAGTTTCCATTCCAATTTTTACAAAATCTTGTATGTGGCTCAAGGTGGAGTGTGCATCATTAGAAAAGAAAGAGGTCCAGGGAATATCAATAAAGAAACCTTGAAGACCCTCCTAGTCTGCCCTATCATAATGCCATTTAGTCACCAAAACAGGTTCAGAGTGGGAAGGTGTGGTAGGTGATAGACAGGTGGCCTGTATCAGACAGTGATCAGAAGATCCAAGCGGGGACCTCACTGTAACATCATAATTTTCTGAATTGGTTGTTAAAATTAAGTCCAGTAGGTGGGAATTATGATTAGGATTATCTGGTACACGGGTGGGTTGGTGACTAGTGAGTGAGATTAAATGAGTCTGCAAATAGCTCACATTCAAGACCAGCATCATCAGTCCTGGCTGAATGAGTGAGCCATTTCAACATTATGGACATTAAAATCACCCAACACAGTGATTTCAGAAGAAGCATTTAAGTTGAGGACACTGAGTTGTGAGGACAGAGAATCAAAAAGACTTTGCTCTGGAGGAGTATTTGGGGAACGGTAGATGCAACATATGTATTTAAATTTACCAGCAGAAATTAATTTGTATATAGAATAATCAAATAGGGACAAATTGAAACTAGTAACCTCCTCCAGGGCAATTTCAGATTTTTGCGAAGCAACATACACCTCCCTTAGGTCTGAAATTTTGGAGCAGTTGATAACCTGGAAAATTAAATCTAGACGTGTCAGATGTGGATGTTACTTGAGTCTCTGTCAAAAAAAGGAGAGTAGGGGATTCTGCTTGAAGAAATTGGTGTACAGAATTGATGTTAGAGTGAAGTCCCCTTATATTACTGAAAAAAAAGCTGCACCGACGAGCAGCTTTGGGACGTTGCAATGCTCTTGACACAGTCGCATGATGACGACCGGGAGGGCCCTGTGTCAACGACCCAACCCTGCCGGGGGTGGATATCCGAGGGACCACCAGGTTTGCTCTTAACAATTCTATCTATCTATCTATTGCCTGACGCCGTGATCCCCGAAGGGGTGGCCACGAACGAACCGCCCCCATGCACCTCTGTCCCCAGTCAGTCGACGCCCCTCCCCCCAACCAGCACCACCTTCGTTCATGTACTTCCTCACTCCATCCTTCCACCTCATATTTGGTCTACCTCTCCCCCTCTGTCCCTCCACCTCGCTCTCATACACCCTCTTAGTCATTCTCTCGCTTTCCATACGTTCCATATGGCCGAACCATCTCAAGTTGTTCCTTTTCACACTTTCCAGCACATCTACCTCCACACCACACCTCCTTCTTACTTCCTCATTAGTCTGTCTATCCCTCCATGTAACTCCGCACACACTCCTTAAGTAATTGTTGCTCTTAACAATTGCACTGCCATATTTATTTGGCAGTGCCCCAATTGGTTGGGGTAGGGAAGGATATTAGCTACGAGCAGTGAAGTGTCTAATAAGGCTTCCTTGTTGATACCCACAACAACAAAAACACTCTGGCAGTAGCTCGATAGGATACCAGTGCACCTAGATCAATACTAACCAGAGCAAAACAGGGGTGGCCCAATCTTATTACTGTTCTTACGTCCAGTGATAGCAAGAAGCAGTCTTCCAATTAAGTGATGATTCCCAACTTTCCTATAGTGGTCATACCTTTGGCTGAGATGTCTTGGGTGGTTTTCTTCCGGTTAATAAGGGCACCGGTGTGAGGAGGAATTCTGAGGAAGTTGGGAGTAGTCTTTCTGGCTTTTCTCACTGTAGTGGTGGTGTGGTTTAGAGGTAGAAGGGCGCCTGGACTTTCCTTGGTTATGTTGCCTTTTGTGGTGTTTCCTTTGTTTTAAGCTTTCTGTGGTTTCCTGCCCTTTGGTATTATTCAGGTGTCTGAATAAATCATCCCTGGCTGGTACTTCTGAGATGGTAGCTACTCTGGCATATCTTATGGGGCTGTGCTTTGGTCCCTTGTGGCTTGGAGGGGTGGTCGGTATAGGAGAAGAGTGTCTTGGTGGTGATGCATGTTGAGTTTTTTTTTTCCTCTGTCATTTTACCATTAATATTCAATATATAGGGATCTTATCAATTCAAACATACACAAGACCATTAAGTCATAATTTTGCTAAAGACAGAAATCTTGAATAATTATAATTGAGGATTTATTGAACTGTCCTCATTTCCCCCAGGTGTCCAATATCACCCCCTTTGACGAGCTCCTTTAAGGGGGCCCACCTTGTTCTTTCTCTCTCTCTCTCTCTCTCTCTCTCCCTGAGTTGTATCCATTCGAACCCACTCATCCTACTGTTTTTAAAATGTTTATTTCCATCCAGGTGTCGATTTTTTCCTGGCGAACGGTAGCGAGGCAGCATATTTTAAAATATGTTTTTGACAGCAGGCTAAATTTGTACATTTTTCGATAGAAAAATGTATCCGGCGAACCCGGATTTCTCCATACAATGCTGGCTCGTAGTCTACTAGCCATTCCTATATGTCCTATAGTGAACCTAGAAATGTTGAGTACTGTAAAGTTTTATGGTAGAAATGCAATATATGAGTCTTAAGGACTCAGAAACTGCCGGATGCTATTTTGTATATGTGTAGCATTTTGCATAATTGACCTAATTAACATATTAATTAGGTATAATAACTAAATACGAAATATCTTGATTGAAACGCAACATATAGACTTGGAAATAATATAGAGACCTTTTTTCGACTCCAAGGAATCCAAATAACATGGTTTTAATTTCCTAAAATCCCTCCAACTATCCAGAATCCAATATAGCCACCATGGATAATTAAAGAAATCCTAAAATTACCCAAACTCAGAAATTGTCAAAGAAACATAATATATTTTGATGAACAAATACAACTGGGAAAGTAAAACTGCTAATGCACCTGTTAAACACAAAGAAGAGAGGTAAAGAGGTGATAGTTGGACAAGCAAGATCGACAGAAGATCATAGAGAAACTTCAAAAGTACTCTCGCCCACTTACTAACTAGTCTTTTTGCGTTAGCCTGATATAGTGCCAGCTCGTCATAACTGGGGCACTATATTTAAGATCCTAACTCAAGAGTACCTGAACAGAACTTCATCAAAGATTAATATAAAGGTCAGGATAGTCGGGTATCCCTAAGCTTCTAGCTATATATACTCGCGTTAGTCGGATGAGGTGCCCAAATATATCTATATATTTACGGAGCCACATTTAAGACCCCACGCCATTAATCCATCTGTAACAACTAATTCATACGACAGGCAAACCTGGACGGCCCAACGGAGACTCAGAAGATGATAAGCTGCTCCCCCACTTAACTCATTAATTCCAAATGCCCAAGACTGGAATTATATCTTAGAAAACTGAAGAAGATATTGATATTAGTGACGAGAGAAAATAAGTTAGTCCTACCAATCGACTCTGTCAAATATTCACAAGTGCGCAAGGTGATGGCAAAGTTAGAGTCCCATATTGACTCTGTTAAAATTCCATATACGTTTACCAAAGTTAAGCCCCTTTCACACATTCACGATGTTGGTCCCGATGTACCCCGATTTGAATATCCGGACACAACGTGGTGCAATCGCCAACGTGTGTCGGGGTCATTGGGGTGGGACGTGGCAAATCGTGCTTGGGGACGAAATGTTTGGGGGTATCCAAAAAAATCGCACAGGGACTTTTGGCGTGGTACCATCGGGTACATCGGGTTTTTGACATGTGGACGGCGTTTGAGCACCGGGTTGTATCTGTATACACATGTTTGCATCTAGGTGCATCGGGAACATTAACAGTTTTTTGGTAACCCTTTTGCTGCGGGTGACGTTCTGGAATGTTTTGGCAAGTTACAGCAATTTCCAGGCTTTAAAAGCCTGTAAAAAACGTAAGAATCGAGTGTCAGTGGGTGGGAGCGTGAGGGGCCCACCTCCGACCCTCAGAGCACCGAGCGGCTCACTGAGCTAGGCTGTGTCTCGGGCGATTCTCTCTCTGTCTCTCTCACCAGTGTAGCCAAGCGAGCGAGTGTTACATAATAGCGGGGTTCCCGCGTTTCACTGGGGCCACTGCGGGTGAACCAGACCACATACACGGTCCGTTCTGGTGTCATTTTGAAGCTATTTTTGCCTAGTTTTCGGCAGAATACACTTCATTTAATGCAGATGCTTGATTTATCATTCAGGAGTGCCTGAATATGCCCTAAATAGCCCAAACATAGCCGCAGCCAAAGGGTTAATCCCCCGCCGTGGCCCCGTCAACACCCAACGTTGCCACGGCAACAGTGTTGCACGATATTGACGAGATGTGGCATAACCGCACCGAATGTAGGACAAAAATGCACCTGGAAAAAAGGCACAGAGAGTGTGTGTGTGTGTTTGTGTGTGTGTGATGAGTATGTACTGTATATTCATAGTGTGCATGGGAAATTATATGTACTATAATGATTATAAGCCTTGTTGCGACAGCAGAACGGCGCATGAAAACCGAAATCTTTGAGAACAGAATATTAAAGGCACATAGCACAAGCTACTGGTACATACTTTTAATTTCAGTGCATATGTACAGGTTTAGTGAATCAATATGGTGAAATCTCCGATGTATTTAGCCTATTGTATTACAATCTACCCGCAAAAATCCCGCAACCAAAAAACTACCCGAGTTAAAAATACAACCGATCGAGTTTGTATTTTAATCAACACTTGATGTCAAACAATTTTAAAAGTTAAAACCTACACTAAGTATCGCCTTGTATATACAGTATATGGGCTAGACTTAAAAATATTAAGTGTTATTGATTAATTTAACACAAGGTAGTGTTTGTGTGGGTGGATGGGTTTAGATAGAGGAGATTGTTCCTGTGTTTTCGACGATTCCATCCTTACACAAGCTATGTTTATATCGATCCTTTTGCACAAGATAGGTTTATATCAATACATTTTACCTTCCACAATTAGAGAAAATATGATTCTTGACGAAGTGTAGCCTACCTGTGGAGATTAAACGCACTGTTATATTATAAACTATATGAGATATACCGGTACCGGTATATCGTTTTTTTATCGTTATTTTAATTTTCATACTAAATCACAGCTATTTTTTCCGCTGAACATGATGGCGGTGTTTAGAATATTCTATCATCAAATTGGATTTTATACACATAAATCTAACGATAGTTTTTCGCTTCTATAGAATCCCAGCCGCACCAAAATATTCGCTCTCAGTTGGTTTTCACCCATAATAATAATTTTTTTGTTTTTATTTATTTTTTTTACGAACGGCAAGAAGAAAGGTTAATATATAAGATTTCAACAAAAACAAAAATATAAATTGTTATGCCCTGTTTTTCTACAGGTTTAACTTGGGTAATGTGAGTTCTAACTGACTGGGTATATAAGGCTGCATGCACAATACAAGGTATGAGGAATAGAGAACACAAAAGAAACACACGGTAACAAGACACACGATCACGTTTATTGATATACCACTTCTGAATACTCGTGCAAGACAATATGATAGAATTGAACAACACTAGCATAAGTGGATCTGGATGGAGCCTAGTCTCCCACTTCCAACGTTCAGGTATTAATCTTCTGAGCACTGGCTTATTTAACAGGTTTATATACTGGAGACCATCAATGTTACTTATAGATTCATATTCACTGTTAGATTTATCACTGGTAGCTCTGGTGCACAAGTAGTAGTTCACAGACTAGATTAGACACGCGTATTTTAGAGCACGGGAATTCTAGTAACCTCAGGGGGTACTGATCTAAGTTTTATATTCTTGTATCAGAAATACATAGAACGCAAATCAGTGGGCGAACATTCAGATATCATTAGGGTTTCACTTCTATGTAATAATATCTGTATATATGGGTAATTACGAGAGTTAGTATTGCCTGTTAATTAATGAACACTGATACGCTTAGCACTTCCTAATGGAATGGTTATATATGAATTATACTGGGGCAAAGATATAGCCACTTCGTAGAAATATTAATAAGTGAGTCTCTAACTAGTACTGTAACACTGTAGTACTGATAGAGTGAATCTTGGGTAGTATTTGATTGGTCTGGTCCTGGTTATCTTGCGTCCGTGATGTTGGGGGCTAACGACTGGTTCCGCGGCCGTCCAGGAGGTCCATATGTAGGAAGTTCTCAAGTACGTGGACAGGTCCTTCTATCCAAATCTGCCACGGAGTCTGCTGGCTCTGGAACTCAATTCTCAGCAATCAACAAGGATAGAGCTCGAGGTCGACTCTGGTGACCAACCTGGGTTGGTGTCTATCTTTCAACTGATTTTACTGGGGGCTGGAGCTGGGTTTATAGGCTCAGTTTTGGACCCTGTAGGCCATAGGGATCTCGAGTCTTATGGAATTATTTGAGCTCTCAATAGATATGGGGACTAGGTAAGGTGGTGATTACTGTTGTGGCACATGGCTATAGGGAGCCTTCATATTGTGATATAACTGAGCCTTAGTAAGAGGTACTATTCTGGCTATACTGGAAGTATTTAGGGGAGGGAGACTGGATCTACTTTGCGAGGAGGATTGGGACAGCTGTGATAGGAGCGTCTCTCTTAGATTGTTCAATCTTCATTCTATGGTATAGCTGAGGTGCTAATTTAGTTATCAGAGTATGCAAGAAAGGTTAATGGTTTGTTGTGAGTTAATAGAGGTTAGTAAAGGTGTTAGTCATGCATGGTTAGTTCATTGATAGGAAGAATTCTTGTGCTACCTGGCAATGACCCGGAAGTCAAAACAGGGGTCAGGTATACCTCCGCAGGGGTGGGGGTCTCCCTCCTCGGGTGGGTAAAAAGGGGTAGATGGGCGCCCTCTCTCTGGGATGGTCGTCCGGCGGCTGTGGCTAGGGGCTTGCCATATCACAAGTGTTTGTAATAACCCTCTGTTTATGAGACAGATTTGGGTGTTCTTAATACCAAAACCGAAGGTGCCTTGGCTAGCTGCTTTTAATCGGTTGGTTGTTAATTGTATGGTTTGCTGGATGTGGTGGAGACGGGGTTGCTAACTCTGCCACATTTATTTGGAAGTATGGCAATAGAAGTTAGTTACTGGCGAGGCGGCTAGCCTCGCACCGACGATCATTGGGTGCAGGGTTGTGAATGGGTTGTAAGGGAATAGATGACATGCAAGGGGTTAGTAAAGTTCTAATGTTGTTCCGGCCTACTAAGGGAAGGTAGGCTGGATAGGCGTATATATATAAAAGGTTGGAGAGCGTTAGCAACGGAAAAATCAAGGATCTTCAAGAGGTATGAGGGAGAGGCTAGGTCGGAAAAGAGTCGAGGAGCGCGGGGTGTTAATGAGAGGGAGAGAGTTCAGGGAGGCTACGTGGAAATTTGACCCTAAGGTCTCCGGGCGTGGGGGTGGCATTAGGCTACAGTTGCTATTGGAGTTTGAAAGGACAGTGAAAGTACGTTAGCCAAATGCTACCGGGGGATGCAACTATGGGGTGGTATGTGAGTCTGGAAAAGATAGAATCATGTGGACTGTGGGGCTGTGGGGGAGAAGGAGGTTAACTGTAGGTGTGGGCTTGACTGTGGATAAAGTAGGGAAAAACATGGTGTATTATTACTCGTCAATACGAGGAGTTATGGACACTATTATTTGACACAATTTCTTGTACGTCTAGTTGTCCCTGGGAACTGCATTTTCTATGAAATATAGACCAAAGAAAAGCGGCAGTTCGTAGGGGTACTTCGTTATTGTTTCGTGATACTATGATAGACAATGGACAAAAAAAGGTTATCTATACAATCTCTGGTTGGGGTAAGCATTAAGTTATAGCATGGTGGCTAACATCTGTAGTCATGGCTGTCTAGGTCTTACAGGGGCAATGGTTCTATATCACTGGTGTACCCGTGGGTATCTTAGTTTCTCATCAATTAGGACATGGGGTTTTAACATACTACTTCTCGGATGGAAGAACATACATAGATTTATGGCTGTCTGACTGGTTGGCATTGGCTCAACCTAGGGACAGGGCATGGGTGTTTTAATATGAATGTGTATTCCTGTTCATCATCATGTAGGTAGAGTCTGGTGGGTAAGAGGTGTAGGACACGAAGCAAAATGGAGTAGTGTGGACTGTGGATATGAAGGAGGTGAGTGGAAGACGTATAACAATTGTGGAAAAGTAAATGGAAAAGATGAACACAATGGCGGATAAAGATAACTAACCTAAGGATTGAATACATAGATTTATGGGGGCGATTGGTCTTCAGAAACTTAGTCTGGCAAGACAAGGTATTTTAGGGTATGTTGATATTAATAACTAACCTAAGGATTGAATACATAGATTTATGGGGGCGATTGGTCTTCAGAAACTTAGTCTGGCAAGACAAGGTATTTTAGGGTATGTTGATATTAATATTCTAAACTTAGGGACAGAGCATGGGTGTATTAACTTTAAGGTGTATTTATGTTCGTCATCATGTAGGTAGAGGTGTAGGATACGAGGGGTAGTGTATGTGAGGTGTGGGAAAGGTCAGTGTTTAGAAGGGGTAGGCAGGTGTGGTTTGGGGCTGCTTAGCCCTGCGGGCCTCGGCCTGTCTGAACTGGTTGGCTCGGTCAGCTGGTCCTTTCGTTCTGTGGACCTTTCTTTCGGGTGTTTCTGTGTGGTGTTCGCTCGTGGCTTCTGTGGTGGGCTTCTCGTTCTGGGGCATTTTAATAATAATAATATGTGGAATTTCACCGTAGGTGAAGGTTACTGTTCAGTCCGCCCGTACTTTCCCTCCCCATTTTCACCGATAAAATGTGGGACAATGAATATTCTGTAAGCAAGTGATATATAGGATTTTTCATTAGCTTTCTAATGGTACATATATGGCCAATGTACGATGAACACTTTTATTTTTCCTGAATATTTTTTGTCCGTCGCCACTGTCACCCACTGGTAAATATTTTCGCTTCACTTCATGGTCTATTTTCATAGCATTAAACGTTCGATACAGTTTTTATATATGGATTTCGTACATCGGCAATGAATACAGATTGTTATTTTCGATGATCCAGCTCTCTACGACTAAAACTTGATTTTATATAAATATTTTCATACGCCTATACCTTACAAAGAAATTATTCGACCTTATCTTACCTTCAACTTGACCGTTGAACGTAATACCTTAACACAATATGTATTGACGATATCTTCCTCCTTACATCTGTGATTGGTAGACATCAATACAAACGCACATTGTCTTGTCCTTGTGTGCTTAAACAGCCTGGTACAACACAAACTTGACCAGTCTTTTTGTGTACTAGCGAGTCAAGGAAATGGGTGCAAGAATTGCTCACAAGGTGATACAAGCATGAAACTTCCCGGAAATGTTCACAAGGACCTACTTTACAATTTCAGAGCAGGAGCCACCGAGATTTCTGTATTGCATAGCAACGGTTGCTAGGCAAAGCATTTTCCTTAGCAACCGGCAGCAACGATGCAGTTTCTGAACTACTATGAAGTGTTATGACTTTGTACTTTTATTTATTTTCCTATATTCACTCCTAAAATGGTTCAAAAGATGTATAAAAGCATATATATCTATATAATAGAGTGAATGTCAGCACACAACCAGGGCACACTGGTGACATCACTGCTGTGTAACTCAGCATGGGGTTCAGTGCCAGCTGATCTAGATATACTAGTACTTTAATAAGTACTAGTATATCTAGATCAGTGTCCCAAATGCTATCTAACAGCCCCAAATCCACTAGCTACTAAACTGTAGTTTGTAGTTGGTAGATGTAGTTAGATAGCCGCGCCTGAATTAACAGGATGTGCCAGCGCGGGAGAGCCGAGCCAAGGGTAACGGGGCTTAAGAATTACCCGGAAGGTGTACAGATCGCACGGGACTTAAATGGCACTGGATGAACGATCGGGCTAGGTGTAGGGAAACTGAACCTAGTTGTATCCCATAAAGGAATGTGTGCAACAGATGTATTTGATAAAGGTGGTAAAAGGATAAACCCTCGGCCTTAATCATATTTTGTTTCCAGTTTCAGCAAGTTTGATATATTTGATCTGCGCACAGTTATAGTCAAGACGTACTGAATATTCACAGAAATGGCCAGTGCCTCATCTTCATCTGTTCAAGCAACTGATTGGACTATCTGTGTTTTTTGTCAACTGGACACCAAAGAGTCTCTCATATCACCAACTGACAGAGGCTATGAAACCATAGTAGACAACATCACACAGTTTAGTAACCTTGACTCAATGCCAATCAAAATCAATCTGGCACGACTTGACCATGGGAATGGTATTCAATTAACATTGAAAGAACAGAATGCAAAGTGGCACAAATCTTGTTATCAGAAGTTTTCACATACCAAACTGGAATGCGCAAAACGAAAGCACAAGTCTGAGGAAGATGGGACTGCTTCAAAACGAATTTTCACACGTAGCACTAGCAGTGGTGGTGATACTGCCTCAAGTGGAACAGTTGGCAGCAATTGTCCCAAATGCTTCTTTTGTTCCCAGCAGCAAACAAAGGAGAACCTCCGCGAAGTCTGTACATTTCAACTAGATTTTCGTGTGAGGAAATGCGCACATGATCTACAAGATGAAAATCTTCTTGCAAAATTAAGTGCAGGAGACCTTATTGCCCAGGAGGCAAAGTATCATGCAAACTGCCTTACAAACCTGTACAATAGAGCACGTGCAAAGGTATCACAGGATCAGGATGCCTCAGATGACCAGACATGTAAAGGAATTGCTTTGGCTCAGCTGATTTCCTACATTGAGGAGAAGAGGCAAGATGAGGATGTGAAGGTGTTCAGACTTGCAGATCTTGTGAAGCTCTACACTGACAGGCTAAATCAACTTGGAGTGGATGTTACTGCACCCACTATGCACGTTGGATGTCCGTACATGTGCGTGACATGAGCAGTCTATCTCACACTCATCCAGATGTTGCCAAAGAATTTCAGCAAGGCAAGTTTGTTGTGGCAAAATCCCAGAGAAAATTCTCCCTCATTGCTGTCGATCACTGCCATGAACAAAACAATGGAGTAATGAAGGATGAAGGCGGAATCATCGGGCTTACCCAGGATGCAAACTCCCTCTTGAGATGGGCAGTGGCAGGACCAGAACTTGTCAGAGTAATTTCTGAGTTTGAAGCGACCATGGTAGGGAAACAACAAAGTTCTGGGCAAAGAAACCATCATGAACAAACCCAGTCAACCCAGAAGTTGTTTGCTGGACAGGTTCAGGCGGTAGTTAGTGTAATGGAGGACATGGGGAGCCCATTTGAGGAGGAAGGGCAGGACCTTCTCAGACTCCATACAAAGGACATCATGGATGAGCAGTCAGTCGAGTGTCTAACCACTCTCGCATCAAAGGGTCAGGAGCAGTATGCAACATTTGTGGAAGAGCGGCTCAGAACAAATACTAAGCCAATCACAGCAACAATTACCAGGAACAAGGTGGTACTGTTCAATGTCCAAGGCAAACGATCAAACAAATCAGGGGACAAAGTCAGTCTCCTCAAAAGTGAATCTTCGCTGTTTGCAAGTCTGTATGTTGCATGTCAGACAAGGAAAGGTGACTTGAACAATTTCTTCAATCATGAAAACCTCCCATTTCCTCCATCTCTGTCTGCCTATGGGCAGCTACGTCCAGGGAAGAAGTCTGATCTTATAGAATGTCTTGAAAAGAAAGTAGGGTCATCAAATGATGTGACACCAGAGACTGAAGTGCGAATCGTGGATGGTGCGGCACTTGTTCACTTTCTTAGACCTGAGGGCTGCAAGACATTTGGAGACTATGCTGCCAAGGTCTTTCTTCCATACATAAACAATGCTCAAAGTCAGGCTCTGAGAGTGGATGTTGTCTGGGACCAGTACTTCGATAACAGCCTCAAGTCACAGACAAGAGAACAACGTGTCACTGGTCCTATTCAGCGCAGACGAGTTGGGGCGTCTAGCCCAACACCAAAGAACTGGCAGCAGTTCCTTCGCTTGGCCAACAACAAGACAGACCTGTTTACATTCCTGAACAAGGAACTGCTGGAAAATGCATCAGGAGACCAGACTCTCATTGTTACTGATGGTGCTAATGTGCTATGCTTACCTACACGAGACACCAGCAACATTGCTCCCTGCAACCATGAGGAGGCAGACTCGAGGATCATGGTGCATGTCAGTGATGCTGTTATGCAGGGCTTCCACAAGATCCTTGTTCGAACTGTGGACACTGACGTGGTAGTATTGGCAGTGGCAGTCGTACAGCAGCTGGCTCAGAGACAGCAGATAGAACTCTGGATTGCCTTTGGTTGTGGAAAGGACTTTAGGTACATCCCAGCTCATGAAATATGTGCTTCACTTGGCACAGAAAGATCCTTGGCACTGCCTGTGTTCCATGCTTATACAGGTTGTGATACCGTGTCCCATCTGGTCCAGGTGGGAAAGAAGACTGCATGGAAAGTGTGGGAGGCACATGATGAATTTACTGCGACATTCTATGAGCTGCACAATGCACCTGAACAAATTGGTGAAGCGACTGAGGCTTCTCTGGAGTACTTCACCATTCGACTCTATGACAGGACAGCAACTTCTCGTTCCATCAATGAAGTCAGAAAGAATCTGTTCATCCACAAAGGACGTCAGATATCATGTCTACCTCCAACCAAGGCTGCTCTACAGCAACACATGAAGAGGGCAGTACTACAAGGTGGGCACCACTGGGGCTGCACCACGGTGCCAGAACGACAGTTGCCCTCTCCAAGTGAGTGGGGATGGACTTGCCCAGAAAAGTGGAGGCCTCTGTGGTCTAACTTGCCCGAAGCCAGTGCAACCTGCCCAGAACTACTGAAGTGTTCTTGCCGAGGAGGATGCACAGACTGCAAATGTGTTGATGCGCATCTAAAATGCACAGCCTACTGCAAATGCAAAAGTGACTGTGACAACAGTGTCTGAAGCTTTAGGAGTGGCATTTTTATAGCCTGACTTGCCCTAAATTGGATTTTATGCCACATAATTCTTGTATATGATCTCCAAATGCAATGCTACATGTTTTTTAGAACAAGGAGTTGAGAAAAAACCATAGCACCTCACAGTTTTCCAGAAACTGCATTGTTGCTGCCGGTTGCTAAGGAAAATGATTTGCCTAGCAACCGTTGCTATGCAACACTGAAATCTCGGTGGCTCCTGCCCTGAAATTGTAAAATAGGTCTTTGTGAACTATTGTGGAAAGTGTTATGCTTGTATCACCTTGTGAGCAATTCTTGTCCTATTTAGTACCGATTGCCCTCACTTCGTGTCACTCTCTCTGCTTATGTACCAATTTGTGTACCTCGTGGCACATCGGGACCAACGTCGTGAAAGGGGCTTAACCCCTAATTAACGAAATTCTATCTATATGTGTAAAGTTAGTCTCCAAAATTTACTCTGCTAAATCCTCACTAGTGCGCCGAGTGACAGTAATAACTTGGAGTCCCATATTGACTCTGTTAAAATTCCAACCGTATATACAAAGTTAGAGTCCCAGGGATTGACTCTGTTTTCATTCTCACCATTGCGCAAAGTGATAGTAAATAAGTTAGAGTCCAGTGTATTGACTCAGAATATAATTTCGTCACTTTTAATGTGAATTTTAGTATCATTAACTTAGTATTAACTCTAGATATAATAGTGTTTAATACTTCAGTCTTTTCATGACTATATGAGTGTGGCTTAGATAATGCGGCACATTAAATAAGCAGTATACGCCTGAGCTCTGCCTAGATCCTCGATCGTACTTGAATAGTAAACTTTATGTTTTTATATTACCTATCTACCTATAACCATATAATCTCCAATACAAATGTGTTTAGAGCTTAAGATATATAAACTGTTCATAAAATATTATCTCAGTGTTATATACTGTATATATATATATATATATATATATATATATATATATATTTTTTTTTTAAGAGACTATGAACGGAGGAAGGAAAAACACAGATAAAAGAAAAAGGTCCATGTGCCTAAAGGCATCCTCCATTCATAAAATGTTTGTAACAACTGGATTTAAACATTTGTAGATTGTAAGTTTGTGGAAAGCAATTCGAGGGAAGTGAATTCCAAAGAGTAGTAGCTCTGGGGATAAATGAATTCTGATAAGCAGAAGTTCTGCATTGTGGAGGAGAAAGTGTAAATTCATGGGCGCTCTCAGCTGCCCTAGTTCTACGGGGAAAGATGTGGAGAGGCGGCACAATTGAAGCAAGTTCCTCGGAACAATTGCTGTGAAAATATCTGTAGAATAATGCAAGGGATGCAACGTTTCTTCGTATGGATAATGTAGGAAGGTCCTGTGTGATTGCAGGGTTATTGATTAATCTAATAGCTTTATTTTGAATTTTGTCCAACTGCCTCAATGCAACCACTCCACTTCCACCCCATAGAGGTGAACAGTAATCCATCTGAGAAAGCACATGACTTTTATATTACGGCCAACTGCTCGTCAGTGAAGAATTCTCGAACTCTGTACAGGAGTCCCAGTTTTTTAGAGGCATTCTTAGCAATGCTTCTAACATAATGTGTCCAGCTCAAGTTAGTAGTTAATGTTACACCGAGAATGTCAATACTAGGGGAAGTGGGAATATTTACATCATTAACAAATATATGGGAGTCAGTGAGATTCTGTCGGTTAGAAAATTGAATGTACTTTGTTTTCTGTGCATTAAAGGAAACTAGATTCTTTTGTCCCCATCCATTAATTCTAGAAAGGTCCTGGTTCAGAGAAATTGCAGTGTTTATTTTTGAATTTATAAGATCAGGTTGGGTGAAAGAATTGGTAAATGTGAAGGAACTGTGGAGTGTTGAGTCATCTGCGTAGGAATGTATTGGATTATGAGTGGTAGATATGAGATCATTGATATGAATGAGGAACAGAATTGGGGCCAAAACTGATCCCTGGGGAACACCAGCATTTATTGAGTGAAATTGAGAATAAAGGCCATCTACCATTACACGTATTTTTCTGTTATGAAGATAAGAAGAAGTTAGTGGAACTAATGATGCAAGGCCGTAGTGTGACATCTTCGACAATAAGGATTGATGCCAGACTCTATCAAATGCCTTTGATATATCCAGTGCTATTGTATGTGTTTCACCATGTTGGTCTGTAGCTTGGTTGATTTGATGCGTAAGAAGGCAAAGCATGTCTGCAGTTGATCGACATCGTCTAAAACCATATTGCCTATCACTGATTAATTTATTATTCTCAAGATGCTTAATTATGTGATTATTTAATATAATTTCAAAGACTTTACCAAGAGTGGAAGTTATAGCTATTGGTCTGTAGTTTGATGGATCTGAAGAGGCACCTTTTTTAGGAACTGGATGGATGTTTGCTTCTTTCCAGGGCACTGGGAAGCATGAGGTATGAGTACAAAGACGGAACATTTTTGCCAATACAGGAGCGAGCACCAAGGAGCAATTCTTAAGTACTATTGGAGGAATTTCATCTGGACCAGGAGCCTTATTTACTGAGAGATTCTGCAAAATAGTTTTGACATGTCTGGTGTGGATCTTAAGTGAGGGAATTTCAGGCGAATTAAAATTAAGTACAGAGACATCTTGATTTATTTCATCTAAGGTTGAGTTGGTGGAGAAAATATCCGCAAGAAGGTTAGCTTTACCTCGTGGGTCACTTACAAGATTGCCAGTCGGAGATTTTAATGGTGGAATGGATGAAGCAGTAGTGAAGTTGGATTTAAATGAGTTAAGAGTAGACCAAAATATTTTGTTATCATTTGGATTATTTAGAAGTTTATTTGCCTGCTTGTGGAGAAAGTTTGATTTAGTTAGGTTTAATACAGTTTTGGCATGATTTCTGATGTTTCTAAAGTAATTAAAGGCTTCATGTGTTTTTGATCTTGTGTATGCATTGTAGGCTATTGCTTTTTGTTCAGTTACTCTAGCACAATTATGGTCAAACCATTTAGGTGAATTAGATCTTTTACTGTACTTTTGATGAGGAATAAATTTCCATTCCAATTTTTACAAAATCTTGTATGTGGCTCAAGGTGGAGTGTGCATCATTAGAAAAGAAAGAGGTCCAGGGAATATCAATAAAGAAACCTTGAAGACCCTCCCAGTCTGCCCTATTGTAATGCCATTTAGTCACCAAAACAGGTTCAGAGTGGGAAGGTGTGGTAGGTGATAGACAGGTGGCCTGTATCAGACAGTGATCAGAAGATCCAAGCGGGGACCTCACTGTAACATCATAATTTTCTGAATTGGTTGTTAAAAATAAGTCCAGTAGGTGGGAATTATGATTATGATTATCTGGTACACGGGTGGGTTGGTTGACTATATATATATATGACTATATATATATATATATATATATATATATATATATATATATATATATATATATATATATATTGTATATATGCATGTAGTGTATGAATTCTGAAATCTCCAGTCTTGAAAGAACTCACCTCAACCAATAGCCAAGCTGATATAAAAATCACGCTATTACAATATATATATATATATATATATATATATATATATATATATATATATATAGAGAGAGAGAGAGAGATAGATAGATAGAATAAGTAAACGAATAAATAAGAGTACACAATAGATGAATGAAAGATGATAGATAAAAGCGTATACAAATACATAGATAGATAAATAGATTAATAGAGAAGTAAAGGAATAGATAATTATTCGTAGAAAATAGGCGAGTGAACGATAATGAGACAACTAATTAATTGAGAAAGTGAAAAGTGGGTTCCTATTAAGGGGGGTCACCGGCTTTTTTTTATCTTTCTCTCCTTTTCTCTCTTTCCCTGGCTTGTCTCTATTCGGCCCCATTCAGTCAACTGTTTTAACACATTTATCCACATCCAGGTGTCTATTTTTTCCTGGCGAGCGATAGCGAGCCAGCATTGTATGGAAAAAATCCGGCTTTGCCGGAGAAATTTTTCTATCGAAAAATTTACAAATTTAGCTTGCTGTCAAAACAAAAATATATATATTCTAGGTCGCTACCGCTTGACAGGAATATATTAATATCCCAAACTCATCCGCCCATTAAATGCATGTACAAATATTCCTCAAAATATTCCTTCGCCTTTTTTATTCCGCGAGTAAGAGTCCAATTTTCCTTATGCTATATTTGTTCTCTATAATATTATATCTTATATATTATTATTTTGTTATAATTCTTTTATCTGTGTTATCCTTACTCTTCTATAATATCTATCTATTTGATCTTTTTAATCTTATCTATTATATATGTTTTACCTATTTTATCTTTGCAATAAATTAATTTATATATCTTCCATCTATTCTATCTTTCTAATCTATTCTATTCTATATCTTTTATCTATTCCATTTATTTTATCTATTCTATATTTTCAATCTAATATATTATGAGATATATATTCCATCTACTCTAGCTATTCTATTCTATATCGTCTATCTGTTCCATCTACTCTATCTTTTCAATCTTTTATATTCTCAGTCTTATATATATTCCATCTATTCTATCTTTCAATCTATTCTATAACTTCTATCTAGTTCATCCGTGCTATCTTTTTAATCAATTTTATTCTATACCGTCTATGTATTCATGCTAGTATATCTTTTCTATCTATTTTATTATTTAACTTCTATCTATTCCATCTATTCTCTTTTCATACAATTCTATTATATGTTCTATCTATTACATCTGTTCTATATTTTCGTGGCATTTTATACTATTTTTCTATCTATCATTGTTTCTTTCTTTCTGTTTCGTCCGTTTTGGCTGCCTGTTTGATCTGGGCCGTATTTTTCAAGCAATAGCGCTCAAACTTTCAACAAAAACAAGAGCTATTCATTTACACAGTTTGTCGGGGTTAAGGCCGCGATATTTTTCTAAGCGAATTTTATTTCAGAGATGTATCCAATTAAACTGACAGGTACAGTTGCTCACATAAGTTCTGTCCCTTTCAGTGATCTTATACATAAGACAAATTATGCGTATGATTGAATAACAAGTGTAGCTTTTAATTTTACTGTTTCACTCGTCTGATTAGTCAACTGACAATTAAAATGTAACACTTGCAAAACTATCAAACCAAAATAGGAGCAGCTCAATGTAAGGACAAAATAACTTATCATAATTACTGTTGCAGATTTAACAAAATAATATTATGAAGCAAAAAACGCAAAACCACCACACAAAACCACAGTCGCATTTCATTCTTACTACTGTATTTCAATTTCATGCAAAATATCACACCGAGGATTGTACTTATGTGGGTAACTGTACAGTAAACAACATAAAGCCGGTATCACACGAGCACTTTTTCACTCGACATTTATCCTCAACACTGGTCTGGTAGCTTACATACATATATCAAATTTTAAGACTGAGTGTTCCACACATACGTGCAGTTTCAGCCTCTTGTCCTAATGGCGGCGTTCCAGGCAACCCTGTTAAGGGCTGCTTCACTTGTCAAGTTCTTGGATTTGAGATCGGCACGTATAGTCCGATCCCAGGTCTTCCTCGGTCCACCCCTTGGTGCAGCTCCCTCCACAATCACAGACCTGCATTTCTTCACCCAATTTTGTTCATCCATTCCCTCCACATGTCCATATCATCCCAGTCTACTTGTACGCATCACCTCACTAATACTCTTTATACCTAAACGTCTCCTCAGCTCAACATTTGTTATTCTATCCTGTAGCCTGGCCCCACACATCCATCTCACCATTCTCATCTCATTACGTTCCATTCTGTTGACATCCTCTACTTTAACGGCCCATGTTTCTGAGGCATACTTCATTGCACTTCTAACACATGAGGCATACACCTTTCCCTTCAGGGGGAGAGGCATTCTTTTCATGGTCAGGATTGGCAGCAGTTCTCTGAACTTCCCCCAGCCACACCTAATTCTAGCACCTGTGGCAGCCTCGGCCCCACCACCGGCAGAGATGGTATCTCCTAGGTAACAAAACTTGTTCACCAGCTCCAATGACTCATTTCCAAAATTCACAGCCACAGGATCATCACTTAACACAAGCTTGCCTTTGCACACTACACACTCAAATTTCTCTATTTCTGACTTATCCTTCGGCAGGGGTCCCTTTATTCTACTACAGCGCTTACTCCCATGATGTACCCAACATCGACAGATGCTACATTGAATTGAGTTAACGCCCACTCCCTTTCCACACACTGCACATGGGTATGCACCGCTCTTTTCCACATTGCCTCGTCTCAATCTACAATCCATAACCTTGGTTTTGTTAATACTGACTCTTAAACCCTTGCTCGCCATGCCCTCTCTCCATTCTCTGAATTTGGCCTCAGCATCTTGCATATTGTCAGCTATTAGGACTAAATCGTCTGCATAAAACAGTTCCAACGGGAGTCCGCCTCTAAAAACTCTAGACAGTGCCTCCAAGACCATAATAAAGAGGAGGGGCTTAACACTGAACCCTGATAGACTCCAACACGGACTGCTAACTCATCACTCAGTACACCCTTCACCCTCACCGCACTTCGCGAATCTACATACATCTTCATTATCACACGCACCAGCTTATGAGATCAACATTTAATATGTGTCTGTTTCCTAAATTCATCTATCATCAGTCTAGTTTACGCTGCCAGTGTAAGATATTCCATAAATGTTGCCAGAAAAATGCTGATCATCGAATGTTGACTATAAATGCTCTCGTGTGATACCGGCTTAAGTTAGAGCCTAAGTTTTCGAAGCTATCCCTAACAGAATCGATTATTATAAATGTATTTTCCTAATATTTGCATTTCGGAGGGTCGTTTTGTTGTTGGAGACTTAATATTGAACCCGTATTTACATCGTTTAATGTATTGAGATTTTAAGACGTTTGACCCACTAGTTTTGCGATTTTAAGACTTTTCGTCCCATATTTTTGTCAATATTTAGACCTTCCGTGGCATTTAGGTGTTGATTTTTTCCTGGCGAGCAATAACGAGCTTGATATTGGGAAGGAATCGGCCTTCGGCCGGTAACTTTTTCTACCAAAAATATACAACTATATCTCGAAGGGGGATCTTGGGCATGTTTTTTTAAGTTTGATAGAGGTTTAGGGAGGAAACTAAGCTATCTATAAACACATACATATACAGTATATATTCAAATACACATATATATATATATATATATATATATATATATATATATATATATATATATATATATACAAATACAAAAAACACTAGCCCCTTTAATTATCGAAGCAATCCCGAACTGAATCGAATCTCATCATAAATCTTTTACCTCATAATAATTACATTTCGGAGGTTCATTTTGCAGTTCGAAGGGTTCATATTGGTCCATTGGTACAGTAGGCGTCGTAGAGTGCACAGTTGCCCACATAAGGGTTCATATTGGTCCATTGGTACAGTAGGCGTCGTAGAGTGCACAGTTGCCCACATAAGGGTTCATATTGGTCCATTGGTACAGTAGGCGTCGTAGAGTGCACAGTTGCCCACATAAGGGTTCATATTGGTCCATTGGTACAGTAGGCGTCGTAGAGTAAACAGTTGCCCACATAAGGGTTCATATTGGTCCATTGGTACAGTAGGCGTCGTAGAGTGCACAGTTGCCCACATAAGGGGAGGCAGACCGTTTTTCTGGACCCCCTTCTCCCTAATGTTTAGCCCCACTAGTTTTGAAATTATAAGACGTTCGGCCCATTAATTTGGCAATTTTCACACCTTTCGCCCCATTTCGTTGTCAATTTTAAGACCTTTCGTGCCATTTAGGTATCGATTATTTCCTGGTGAGCGATAGCGAGCCTGCAATTTTAAGAGGAACCGGCCTTTGGCCGGAGCTTTTTTCTACCGAAAAATTTACAAATTTATCTTGAAGGGGGGTCTAGGGGGTGTTTTTCTAAGCTTGATGGAGGTCTAGGAAGGAAACTAAACAAATATATGAAAACAAATAATGAATTGACCAAACAAACGGCCAGTCTCCCCTTAAGTTCTGTTCCTCGTCGTGATCTTATGTACGGAAGTGTAATGATTAGTAAGAATGAGCTGCGACTAGTGTGGTATCTTGTTATCATTATCGGTTGACTAGTGTGGTATCTTGTTATCATTATCGGTTGACTAGTGTGGTATCTTATTATCGGTTGACTAGTGTGGTATCTTGTTATCATTATCGGTCGACTAGTGTGGTATCTTGTTATCATTATCGGTTGACTAGTGTGGTATCTTGTTATCATTATCGGTTGACTAGTGTGGTATCTTGTTATCATTATCGGTCGACTAGTGTGGTATCTTGTTATCATTATCGGTCGACTAGTGTGGTATCTTGTTATCATTATCGGTTGACTAGTGTGGTATCTTGTTATCATTATCGGTTGACTAGTGTGGTATCTTGTTATCATTATCGGTTGACTAGTGTGGTATCTTGTTATCATTATCGGTTGACCAGTGTGGTATCTTGTTATCATTATCGGTTGACTAGTGTGGTATCTTGTTATCATTATCGGTTGACTAGTGTGGTATCTTGTTATCATTATCGGTTGACTAGTGTGGTATCTTGTTATCATTATCGGTCGACTAGTGTGGTATCTTGTTATCATTATCGGTTGACTAGTGTGGTATCTTGTTATCATTATCGGTTGACTAGTGTGGTATCTTGTTATCAGTATCGGTTGACTAGTGTGGTATCTTGTTATCATTATCGGTTGACTAGTGTGGTATCTTGTTATCATTATCGGTTGACTAGTATGGTATCTTGTTATCATTATCGGTTGACTAGTCAGAGGAGTTAAGGGGAGATGGGCCGGTTTTCTGGACCACTTTCTCCTTCATGTTTAGCCTCGTTAGTTTTCATATGTTAAGATGCTTGCCCCATTAGTTAGTCGATTTTAAGACCTTTCGCCTCATTTCTTCGTCAATATTTAGACCTTTCGTGCTATTTAGGTGTCGACTGTTTTCCCTGGCGAACGATAGTGAGCCTGTAATGTTGGAAGAACCGGCCTTCGGCCGGGACATCTTTCTACTGAAAAATGTACAAATTAATCTAAAAGGGGGATCTAATGGATGTTTTTTTTTTAAATTTGATGGAGGTCTAGGGAGGAAACTAGAAAAATTATGAATACATGTAAAAATCGACCCAAAAGTGAACCATCCCCCTTTAAACCACTGGATAAGAAAGTACACTCGTAATTCAATCCTGCGCAATATAATTCCATGTACAGAATCACGGAGAGCAGCAGCATTCTTATGGGCAACTGTACATTCTAAGACAAATATACATTCTAGTACAACATAACCCTTGAACAGCTAAACGATTTTTGTTTAAGGGGAGGTTTTTAGTTGATTCCCTAGACTTCCATCAAGCTTAAAATTACTCCCCCTTGACCCCCTTTCAAGATAAATTTGTACATTTTTCGGTAGAAAAATTTCCTGGCCGAAGGCCGGTGCCCCTTAGATTACAGGCTCGCTATCGCTCGCCAGGAAAAAATCGACACCTAAATCATAAAAATTGACAGAAATGGGGCGACAGTTCTTTAAATCGCAAAACTAATGGGTCAACTGTCTTAAAATCTCAAAATCAATGGGGCTATACTTGAGGGAGAAAGGGGTTAAGAAAAAAATCCCTCAAGTGGAAATCTCCCCTTAAGCGTATACAGTATATTAGGTCAAGAATGAGACGATTCCATTCAATTCGGCGTAACTACGACAACTTAAGGGGCTATCGTCTATTCGCTCTAAGTAGGCGAGAAATTATGACCTCCATCCTCTGGAACTCAAAAAGGTCTAGAGCAAATTGGCTGTACTTTTCCACATCTATTCATTGACTGACTCTTCCCAAATGGTAGAAATATTAGCTCGATTACTCTATTCGTGTTTGAGTTACAGAGGTTAGAGGTAATGATTTCTCGCCTACTTACAGCGAATAGACTATAGTTTTGTTTTTGTTTGGTCTATTAATTCATGTATTGTTTAGTTTCCTCGCTAGACCTCCCTCAAACTTATAAAAACGCCCCTCCCCCCCCCCCCCCTCTCGAGATAAATGTGTACATTTGTCGGTAGAAAACATACCGGCCGAAGGTCGGTTCCTCTTATAATTACAGGCTCTCTATCGCTCGCCAGGAAAATATCGACACCTAAATGGCACAACAAGTCTTAAAATTGACAACGAAATGGATCTAAAAGTATTAAAATCGCCAAACTAATGGACCGAAAGTCATACAATTTCAAAACTAGTGTGCTAAACATGAGGTAGAAGGGGATCTACAAAAATCGATTACCTGCCCCTTACGGCCATGATTTATATGTCTTAGAGTGCAGTACAGTTCTCAGTACAATTAATGGGAGGTAGTGGGTTTTTCGAGTTCCTCCTTCTCCCTTATTACCAAAAAGATATAAACAAGCTAGAACGAGTTCAATGTAGAGTTACCAAAATGATACCTAGCCTAAAGAAAAAACCATACGAAGAGTGTCTTAGAGAATTAAATCTATTTCCTTTAACCCAGCGCAGATTAAGAGGTGACTTAATTCAAGTGTTCAAAATCATCAAAGGCATCGACAATATGAACTGTAGTAAGTACTTCACTATCGACCAATCTAATTACACGCGGGGCAACGGTTGCACAATTATTGGTAAATCTTTTAACTCACACGAATCTAAGAATTTCTTCTTCAATCGAGTTGTCAACTTGTGGAATGGGCTTCCCCGAGACGTTATAGACTGCAGCACCGTTGATTCATTTAAACTCCGTCTATACAAATATCTCGCATCAAACCCGCGACTGACTGCGTTTGTAAATGAATAACTTTATTTTATCCTCCCCTCAGTTACTAACCCATCTGTTCCCTACTAACTTCCTAATCCTGCCACGGACATTAGTTCCCTTTCCAATGTTCCCTTACCCACTCTAAACCACTGTTTGGACACTTGCTCCTCAGTGTTTTGGAGGACAAGCAGCCTAGAAGGGTCACTAGACCTTTTGTTGCTTGATTTCCTTTGTACTCCTTTGTACTTCTCCCTCATGTTTAGCCGTATTAGTTATGAGATTTACAGACATTCGCCCCATTAGTTTGGCGATTTTCAGACCTTTTGCCCCATATCTTTGCCAATATTAAGACCTTCCGTGCCATTTAGATGTCGATTTATTTCCTGGCGAGCGATAACGATCCTGTATTTGAAGAGGAATCGGCCTTCGGCCGGGAAATTTTTCTACCGAAAAATTTACACATTTATATCGAAGGGGGGTCTTATGGGCGTTTTTAAAAGTATGATAGAGGTTTAGAGAGCAAGCTAAACCCCTTCCTTAAACCATTAAGCCAAACCAGTAAATTAGTCTGCACAATACCGTCTGGGCTCCCTTGGCTTAATTGTCCCACGGTAATGAAAGGGCTAACATAGTCTCCAATTATATAGCTTGCCTAATTAATTTTGAATTGTGTCATCATCCATTTATTCGAAAACAATAACGGGCTTTCAGCATATTAATTAGGTCTCGTATTTACTTGAGTATTGTTAGACTGAAATAGACAAATCATTTATTCCATTCAGTACCGGTGACGTCCTTTTCATTATATTCTGGCAACTATCGGATGACTATATTCAGCTTAGGAAGGAAGTCTACCCATTTAAGGGGAGGTTTTTAATTCGTTCCCTAGAATTCCATCAAGCTTAAACTGACACCCCCTAGACCCCCTTTCAAGATAAATTTGTACATTTTTCGGTAGAAAAATTTCCTGGCCAAAGGCCAGTTCCTCTTAAATTACAGGCTCGCTAACGCTCGCCAGGATAAAATCGACACCTAAATGGCACGAAACGTCTTAAAATTGACATAAATGGGGCAAAGGTTCTTATAATCACCAAACTAATGGGGCGAACGTCTTAGAATATCAAAAGCAATGGGACTAAACATGAGAGAAAAAGGGTTCCCGAAAAAAATCCCTCAAGTGGAGATCTCCCCTTAAAGCCTACAGACTATCTCAACTAATCCTCCTAAATACCATATGTCCTTCCTAAGCTACAAAGAATCGTTTAAATGTAGCTGAAATCAAATATGAAAGACGTCACCGGTACTGAAAGGGTTAAGGGGCCCACCTCGCTTTTTCTTCTTTCTCTCCCTCTCTCTTTGGCATGTATCCATTCGGCCCCATTCAGCCTACTGTTTTAAGACGTTTATCCCCATCCGGGTGTCAATATTTTCCTGGCGTGCGGTAGCGAGCCAGCATATATATATTTTTGTTTTGATAGCAGGCTAAATTTGTAAATTTTTCGATTGAAAAATGTCTCCGGCGAAGCCGGATTTCTCCATACAATGCTGGCTCGCTATCGCTCGCCAGGAAGAAATTGACACCTGGATGGGGATAAACGTCTTAAAACAGTTGGCTGAATGGGGCCGAATGGATACAAGCCAGGGAAAGAGAGAAAAGGACAGAAAGATAAAAAAAAAACACGGTGACCCCCCTTAACCCCTCCAGGACGG
>CM064549.1:28928521-29238521 GCA_032716605.1 Paralithodes platypus | reverse complement strand
AATATGCTACTAAATAGAAGGTAAGGCTAGCAAAGCAGAAGGCTCTTGCCAAACCCACCACTACCAAGAGTCGGCATGGAATACTGCTGCAAGGCAGTATTCTACCGGGAAAATTATAGTAGAGATCAAATTTGGAAAATTATGTTTCGTCCTGATCCTTAAGGGGGGTCACCTGTGTTTTGTTATCTTTCTCTCATTTTCCCTCTTTCTCTGGCTTGTATCCATTCGGCCCCATTCAGCCAGCTGTTTTAAGACGTTTATCCCCATCCAGGTGTCAATTTTTTCCTTCTGAGCGATTGCGAGCCAACATTATATGGAGACATCCGGGTTCGCCGGAGACATTTTTCTATCGAAACATGTACAAATTTAGCTTGCTGTCAAAAAAAAAATATATATATATATATGCTGGCTCGCTACCGCTCGCCAGGAAAATATTGACACCTGAATGGGGGTAAACGTCTTAAAACAGTAGGCTGAATGGGGCCGAATGTATACAAGCCAAAGAGAGAGGGAGAGAAAGAGAAAAAAAGCGAGGTGGGCTCCCTTAACCTAATTTTGTCCCCTCTCTTTTTTTTTTTTTTTTTTTTTTTTTTTTTTTTTTTTGCTAAGCTAATGTTACTCCAACCTCCTCGAAACGAATGTCTAGATCCCTTTCGAACGCGTTGATTGTATTACCTTGCTCCACTTTCCCTGGAAATTTGTTCCACTCACTGCGTACACTATCGGTGAAAATAGGCTTTATGACATCGACATGTGCTCTCCTGGTTTTTAATTTCATATTCCCTTTACTCGAGGTAAATTGCGTGAGAGTGAGCGTGAGAGGGTTAGGGCGTAGAACAGAAGGGGGGGGGGGGGGCGGGGGGGGGAGAATAATACAGTTTACATACATATATACGTAACATTTTAAGACTGAGTGTTCCACACATACGTGCAGTTTCAGTCTCTTGTCCTAATGGCGGCGTTCCAGGCAACCCTGTTAAGGGCTGCTTCACTTGTCAAGTTCTTGGATTTGAGATCGGCACGTGTCATTCCTTTTTGTTGCTATCTATCTAAATGTTTCTTACCTAGTTGTGTTTTATCTAAATGTTTCTTACCTAGTTGTGTTTTATCTAAATGTTTCTTACCTAGTTGTGTTTTATCTAAATGTTTCTTACCTAGTTGTGTTTTATCTAAATGTTTCTTACCTAGTTGTGTTTTATCTAAATGTTTCTTACCTAGTTGTGTTTTATCTAAATGTTTCTTACCTAGTTGTGTTTTATCTAAATGTTTCGTACCTAGTTGTGTTTTATCTAAATTTATCTTACCTAGTTGTGTTTTATCTAAATGTTTTCTTACCTATTTGTGTTTTATCTAAATGTTTCTTACCTAGTTGTGTTTTATCTAAATGTTTTCTTACCTAGTTGTGTTATATTCTAAATGTTTGTTACCTAGTTGTGTTTTATCTAAGTGATTCTTACATAGTTGTGTTTAATCTAAATGGTTCTTACCTAGTTGTGTTTTATCTAAATGTTTCTTACCTAGTTGTGTTTTATCTAAATGTTTCTTACCTAGTTGTGTTTTATCTAAATGTTTCCTACCTAGTTGTGTTTTATCTAAATGTTTCTTACCTAGTTGTGTTTTATCTAAATGTTTCCTACCTAGTTGTGTTTTATCTAAATGTTTCTTACCTAGTTGTGTTTTATCTAAATGTTTCTTACCTAGTTGTGTTTTATCTAAATGTTTCTTACCTAGTTGTGTTTTATCTAAATGTTTCTTACCTAGTTGTGTTTTATCTAAATGTTTCTTACCTAGTTGTGTTTTATCTAAATGTTTCTTACCTAGTTGTGTTTTATCTAACTAGTTGTGTTTTATCTAAATGTTTCTTACCTATTTGTTTTTTTATCTAAATGTTTCTTACCTAGTTGTGTTTTATCTAAATGTTTCTTACCTAGTTGTGTTTTATCTAAATGTTTCTTTTAATAGTTGTGTTTTATCTCCTAGTTGTGTTTATCTAAAAAACCTAGTTGTGTTTTATCTAAATGTTTCTTTCCGTTAATTTCCTTTAGTCTTCTTCTCTCCTTTCCCCTTCTATCCGAGTCTCTTTATTTCTCATTTATCGTTACATTCCGCTTCGGCGCTTTTCCAATAAATGGCCACATGCACACACGTACACGCACACACACACACACACACACACACACACACACGCACATATATACACACACACACACATATACAGACACACACACACACAGTACACACACACACACACACACAAACATATACATACGCGCATACACGTACAAACATGCAAATATTAATACACACACACATAAATCGACTTTTCTTCTTCTTCTTCTATGTTTTCTTCTTTTTTGTTTATTTCTTCTTCTTTTTCTTCTATTTTCTTCTTCTTCATCTATGTTCTTCTTCATCTATTTCTTCTTCTTCTATTTTCTTCATCTATTTCTTCTTCATCTATTTCTTCTTCTTCATCTATTTACTTCATCTATTTTCTTCTTCATCTATTCTTCATCTATTTCTTCATCTATTTTCTTCTTCATCTATTTTCTTCTTCATCTATTTCTTCTTCTTCATCTATTATCTTCATCTATTTTTTTCTTCATTTATTTCTTCTTCTTCATCTATTTGCTTCTTCATCTATTTCTTCTATTTTCTTCATCTATTTCTTCTTCATTTATTTTTCATCTATTTTCTTCGTCTTCTATTTCTTCTTCTATTTCTTCATCTATTTCTTCATCTATTTCTTCTTCATTTATTTTTCTTCTTTTTCATCTATTTTCTTCGTCTTCTATTTCTTCTTCTTCTTTCTTATATATGTCTACATTCTCTGCTTCTATTCTTCACGTTTCTTGTTATCCTCTTCTTCCTCCCTCCCTCGTTTATCTTAAGTCTTTTTATGTCACCATTATCGTCGTCTTCTGCTCGATCGCGCTCTCTCTTTCTCTCTCTCTCCATATTTACTATCCTTTCCTTTCACTTTTCCTTACTGTTTGGGCTGCTATATGTTGTCAAATATTAAGCCCAGGCCACCTCGCAGGAAGCGTAGGATGTGTGTGGCCAGTGTAGCTATGGAAATCTATGTAATTCTCTCTTTTTCTTCCAATTAATTACCTGTCAACTGTTCGATAGATTCCATATCAGGTGTTTCACGAAGTATAACACACATAACAAAGCCACTCCAACAGCTTCCTCTCTCTCCAAAACCCTTTCTCCCATCTCTACACTCTTCAGAAAAATAGGAAAAGTAGAACGTAGATACGAGGTGCCGTTGTAAAGACTTATATCCCTCAATACCTTCACCTGACCTGACCTGATGGCAATTTTACCGTTGTTTTCCTTATAATATAGGCATATACTGTATACTGTAGGCATTTTTGGTATATTGTTTTATTTATTGCTTGGAATATTGTTTTTGATTATTGTTTGGATTGCGGCATTGCATTAATAGTGGTCTGTTGATTACGTAGATTATTTTATTTGGTATTGCTCCGTTTATTACTTGGATTTTTGCTTTGATAATTGCTTTGATATTGCTGTTTATTGCTTTGATTATTGCATTGATTATTGCATTGATTTTTGCTTGGATTATTGCTTGGATTGTTACTTGGATTTTTGCTTTGACTATTGCTTTGATTGGTGCTTTGATTATTGCTTTGATTATTACATTGATTATTGCCTAGATTACACACTTGATTATTGCCTTGTTATTGCTCCGACTAATGCCTTGATTATTACTTTGGCTATTGCCTTGCTTAATGCTTGGATTATTGCCTTGATTAATGCCATGATTATTGCCTCGATTATTGTCTTCAATATTGCCTCGATTATTGCCTCAATTAATACCTTGATTATTGCTTCGATTATTGGCTTGCTTATTGCCTCGATTATTGCCTTGATTATTGCCTCGATTATTGCCTTGATTATTGCCTCGATTATTGCCTTGATTATTGCCTCGATTATTGCCTTGCTTATTGCCTCGATTATTGCCTCGATTTTGCCTCGATTATTGCCTTGCTTATTACCTCGATTATTGCCTTGATTATTGCCTCGATTATTGCCTTGATTATTGCCTCGATTATTGCCTTGATTATTGCTTAGATTATTGCTTTGGTTATTAATTTGATTAATGCCTTGATTGTTGCCTCTATTGCACCCTTGATTATTGCCTTGCGTAATGTTTTGATTATTGCCTTGATTATTACTTGGATGATTGCCTTAAATATTCCTTCGATTATTGCCTTGATTGCTGTGTTGATTGTTGCTTGTTATTTATATTTTGAGGTCTCCTATCGTCCCCGCCATTCCCTCTTTCAACGAGTAGAACCACATTGATTGTCCCTTTTGTATTCATGTCCTGTCTGGGCCATCATTATTGCTATTGCATATTCAACATCTCTCTCTCTCTCTCTCTCTCTCTCTCTCTCTCTCTCTCTCTCTCTCTCTCTCTCTCTTTCTCTCTCTCTCTCTCTCTCTCTCTGTCTCTCTCTTTTCGCTCTCTCTCTCCGCTCTCTCTTTTCGCTCTCTCTCTCTCTCTCTCTCTATATATATATATATATATACATATATATATGTATATATATATATATATATATATATATATATATATATATCTATATATATCTATATATATATATATATATATAAAAAAACATTATCTACATGTATATTTTTTGTTTCTTTTTCTGATTGAGGGAGGCAAACGGCAGAACTGCCTAAAAGTTGACTCCTAAAGTTGAAAGAGTGACAGGGCCAAAATCAAGGGACGTTAGAGCCAAAATACCTGGACACACGGAGTTTGAAGCAATTTAAGTCATAGGAAGAGGGAAAGACTGATTCTGGGAGAGAGTTCCAGAGCTCAGCTCTTGAATATAAGAAAGACAGAGAAAATTTCACTCTTGGGTTGGAGAGTTGCACAGAGTAGGGGTGGGATTGTGTTGCAAGAGGGGTACCACGTGCCCTACATAAAGGAGGTGGTATACACTGGGAAAGCTCTGAGGAACACTGTTATAGTAGCAATAGAATAGCGAGAGAGATGCAACATTGCGGCAAAGATAGAGAGATTGCAGAGAGAGTTGGTGAGTGGATGGGAGTTAATGATACGAAAGGCCTTCCTTTCAATTTTGTCTAGGAGAGCGGTGTAAGAGGAACCTCCCCACACATGTGAACAATACTCAATACAAGGATGTACTATGCCCCTGTACAGAGCAAGAAACTGTGCAGGGTTAAAGAACCCCCTAAGGTGGTTGAGCACACCCAGCTTCTGGGAGGCTGCCTTAGCAAGACTGGTAATATGGTCATTCCAACTGAGAGCAGAAGAAAAAGAGACACCAAGATATTGGGAGAAGATGAAGGATTTATTTTTGTATTGTTGAAGAATAAGGGATAGTCCGCAGGGAGTTCCTGACGGGTAGATAGATGGACAAATTGGGGTTTGGAAGCATTAACCCTTAACCATCGGCGCGCAACATATGTCGAGTTAAAGAAAACGTGCCCATATGCGGGCCTCGACAGATGTCGAGTGCAAGTTTGAGCACGTAATGTGCTTCGAGAGAGAGCTGAGCGGTGCGAGGAGCATAGATTCCCTCCTGACCACTCGCCACCACCGCCGTGGGTAAACTGAAATTTATTACACCCTCCTCCACCCTCTTTCACTCGCTACACAGGGAATTATGTAAGGAAATTACCTTATTTTAGGGTTTTTGCACTCGTGTTGCACGATCGTTGCAAGAGAACCAGTGGTCATAGAAGGATGGTTCAGGTGTCATTGGAAAGCTCTGTTTACGCCCTTTCAGGGATAGATACTTGTATTACGCTCTGGGTCTTGTTTATGCATGAAAAAGAGCACGGAAACAACCCCATTTAGGGTAAAACCACCCGCATGGCGGGTAGTAGAAGTTACCGACCCACCCGCTCGTAATGTGTTAAAGGTAACAAGGTTTTCTCTGCCCCAATTGGAGATAGTAGTTAGATCAGAATTTAAGTGTTCTATGGCTTCATTCCGTTTGTCGTTGAGGACTTGCTGGCTTGGGCGTTCTGAAAAACTAAGGGAGTAGTGTAAGGTTGAGTCGTCTGCGTATGAATGGATGGGAGTTGAGGTACAGTTGAGAAGGTCATTTATAAAAAATTGAAAGATAATAGGAGATAGGACAGAGCCCTGAGGAACACCGGAGTTTATAGGGTGAGGAAGTGAGCGATGGCCTTCCACAACCGCAGCTATGGAACGGCCGGAGAGGAAATTAGAGACAAAGGCACAGATGGAGGGATAGAAACCGAAGGAGGGTAGTTTAGTAATTTAGATTTGTGCCAGACTCTATCGAAGGCTTTCGATATGTCTAGTGCAATAGAAAAAGTCTCACTGAAGTCCCGAAAGGAGGATGACCAAGAGTTAGTAAGATATGAAAGAAGATCACCAGTAGAGCGACCCTTAAGGAAGCCATACTGGCGATCTGAGAGCAGATTATGAGAAGAGAAATGCTTAAGAAATTTGGAAGCAAGAATAGTTTCAAAAACTTTAGAAATACAAGAGATGAGAGCAATTGGACGATAGTTGGAGGGTTGAGAGCGGTGACCCTTCTTTGGGACAGGTTGAATGAGAGCAAACTTCCAGCATGAAGGGAAGATGTTAGAGGATAGACAGAGACGAAAGAGTTTGCCTAGGCAGGGAGTCAGCACGGAAGCACAGTTTTTTAGTACAACAGGAGGAACACCGTCCGGACCATGCGCCTTATTAGTATTAAGCCCAGAGAGGGTAGAAAGTACATCTTTAGAATTAGGATATTAGGCATAAGTAAGAGAGAGGAGGGTGGAGAGGGAGGTATATAGCACCGGAATCATCCAAGGTGGAGTTTCTAGCAAAAGTTTGAGCGAAGAGTTTAGCTTTGTCAGAGAAAGAAGTGATCGTTGTGCCATCAGAGTGGGAAAGGGGAGGGAAAGACGAGGAAGAGAAATTGTTGGAGAGGTTTTTGGTTAGATGCCAGAAAGCTTGGGAAGAGCTAGAGTTGGATAGTTCAGTGCATTTATTATTGATGAAAGAGTGCTTGGCAAGTCGAAGAACAGATTTGGCTTGATTCCGGGCAGAAACATAGGAAGAATGAGAGTCTTGAGTTTTAAGGCGTCGGTACCGTTTGAATGCTTCCTCCTTATTGCGGACAGCAGTAGAACAGGCGTGAATAAACCAAGATTTTTTAGCATTAGTCTGAGAGAAAGAGAATGGAATGTATGCTGCCATGCCCGATAGGATTACCTCGGTAATGCGTTCAGCACTCTCCGAGGGTCCCCGGCCACGGAAGCAGAAATCATTCCATGGGAAATCAAAGAAGCACTGCCAGAGAGCCTCCCAGTCAGCAGTGCCAAAGTGCCACAAGCGCCGCCGGCTAGGAGGATCGGGTGGCCGTACTGGAGAGATAGGACAGGTGACAGAGATAAGTTTATGGTCGGAGGAGCCCAAAGGAGAGAAAAAATCGACAGTATAAGAAGAAGGGTTAGAAGTTAGAAACAAGTCAAGAATGTTGGGCCGATCTCCGATGCGATCCGGGATACGGGTGGGTTGCTGAACTAACTGCTCTAGGTCATTTAGGATAGAAAAGACGTAGGCTTGTTCACCAGGTGGGTCAGTAGTGTGAGAGGAGAGCCATTGGCGGTGGTGAACGTTGAAATCTCCTAAGATGGAGATTTCTGAGAAAGGAGAAATGGGTAGAATGTGTTCCACTGTAGAGTTTAGATAGTCAAAGAATTTGGGAAAGTTGGTATAGTTAGGGGAAAGATAGACAGCACAGAAATATTTAGTAAGAGAATGTCAGGAACGTTTGAGCCATAAAGTTGAGAATTCAGAGGAGTCGAAATCGGGCACATGAGAGCAAGTGAGTTCGTTGTGCACATAATTATGCACAACATCTGCCTTTGGCTTTGAAACTAGGATAGACACAGTAGGAGGATACAGAGAAGGGGCTGCTGGATGTTGCATCAGACACCTGAGTTTCGGTGAGGAAAAGAAGATCAGGTTTGTAGGGGGAGAGCTGGTGTTCAACAGAGTGAAAATTAGAGGAAAGTCCGCGAATGCTGCAGAAATTAACAGAAAGAGTAACAGGCCGAGGTCCAGGAAATTTTGTGGGGTCGTCAGGGGAAGGTCGGGCGGATGAAGGGGCATTTATAGCCCCCCCCTCCCCCCCCCCCCCCGGGGACTCCCAGGCTGGGCTAAAATTCATCATTTGGTTTTAATTTTGGTGTGGAGGAATGAAGTGTAGTGTGCATGTTTAGTGTAGTGAAGTGGATAGGAGGAGGAGGTGTTTGTGAGCGCATGCTGGAATGCTCTCAGTGTTAATGAGGCACAAAGAAAATCAGTAAGAGAGGCCAAGCAAATGAAACAGGAGTTCCAGCGACTCTTTATCACATGCCTATATCCTCTCCTGGGTCGATTGGTGCCTACAATCTCTCCACTGCATCTAACCAATTTGTCCTTGTATTATTAGTATTACTTTGTCATACCTCTCTCTCTCTCTCTCTCTCTCTCTCTCTCTCTCCCAATTCGTCTCTGCAATCAGAAATGGGCTTCACTATCTGAGAGTTGCTTGTTGGAGGAGCAATTATGATTTAAACACGGTGAGAAAGAGAGAGTGAGTGAGCGAAGGTTTGTGTGTGTGTGCGTGTGTGAGTTCGTGTGGGTTGGGGGAAGGTCTTTTTAAGGGAGCCCACCTAATTTTTTTCACTTTCTCTCCCTCTCTCTTCAGCTTGTATTAATTCGGCTCATTCAGCCTACTGTTTTAAGACGTTTACCCCCATCCAGGTGTCAATATTTTCCTGGTGAGCGGTAGCAAGCCAGCATATATATATTTTTGTTTTGAGAGCAAACTAAATTTGTAAATTTTTCGATAGAAAAATGTCTCCGGCGAATCCGGATTTCTCCATACAATGCTGGCTCGCTATCGCTCGCCAGGAAGATATCGACACCTGGATGGGGATAAACGTCTTAAACTAGTTGGCTGAATGGGGCCGAATGGATACAAGCCAGAGAAAGAGAGAAAAGGAGAGAAAGAGAAAAACAGTAGGTGACCCCCCTTAATCAGGCAAAATAGACCGTATGTGGGCACTTACCTGGACTTCAGCAATTAAGGTAATTCACCGATCAGCCGAGGTTCGTTTAAAAGCCTTTCCCGGTTGATTACTAGAGACTAATTTGGAAGAAGAAGAGGAGGACAACGAAGGAGAAGAAGAAGAATAAGAAGACGAAGAAGATAACAATAGGAAAAAGAAGAAGAAGAACTATTAGCAGCTAATTTAGAAGAGAAAGATGAGGAGGAGGATTTAAAAGAAGAAGAAGAATTACTAAAGGCTAATTTGGAAGAGGAAGAAGAAGAGGAGGATACAGAAGAAGAAGACGAAGAAGAAACAAAAGAAGAAGAAGATAGTTGGAAGAAGACGAAGCTAATAAAGTTATAAAGAGGTTATTATGATTTTTTTTTTTTTTTTTTTTTTTTTTTTTTTAGGATTTGTTACTTTTCCAATTTTCGAGCATTTTTTTTTCCCTTAGGCAAACAAAAACGCCTTCCAAGATTTCCTTAAACAAATGCTTACCCAGTCCACCTTCAACTAAATGTGTACCTATTTCGATATAAAAATATCCAAAGGCCGTTTTTTTCAAAGTTACAGTCACCGGAATGGGGTGAAGCGTCTTATTTTTGCCAAACTAATGGGGTGAAGCGTCTTAAAACCTCTAAAGTAATGGATCTCTGGACACGAATGTATAAATATAATGTTCTATTCATCAATTACTAAATTATTATACGATTTATTGACACCAAGTTCCATTCAAAACTCAAGCCAGATAATTATAACTGCATTAAGGGGAGGTATTTAGTTTGTTCCCTATACCTCCATCAAGCTTAAAATTACTCTCCCTTGAACTCCTTACAAGATATATTTGTACATTTTTCGGTATAAAAATTTCCCGGCCAAAGGCCGGGTCCTCTTAAATTACAGGCTCGCTATCGCTCGCCAGGACAAAATCGACACCTTAATGGCATGAAGGGTCTTAAAATTTACAGAAAGCGAGCGAAAGTTCTTAAAATCGCCAAAATAAGGGGGTGAACGTCTTAAAATCTCAAAAGCAATCGGGCTAAACATGACGGAGAAAGGGGTCCAGAAAATAATCCCTCGAGAGGAAATCTCCCCTTAACCCCTTCTGTACCCGAGTCGTCCTTTAAACTTTACTCTGGCTACTATTAGACGAATTTATTCAGCTTAACCCCTTCTGTATCGGGAACATATTTGTATATATATTCTTGCTATATCTAGTCGACTTTGTACACTTTAAGAATGATCTGTGGTAGTACAAAGGGAATAGTAAGATAGTTTAAGGGGAGGTTTTTAGTGTGTTTCCTAGACTTCCATCAAGCTTGAAATTACACTTCCTTGATTACACTTTCAAGATAAATTTGTACATTTTTCGGTAGAAAAATGTCCCGGCCAAAGGCCGGTTCCTCTTAAATTACAGGCTCGCTATCGCTCGCCAGGAAAAAATTGACACCTAAATGGCACTCAAGGTCTTAAAAGTGACATAAATGGGGTGAAAGTTCTTAAAATCGCCAAACTAATGGGGCGAACGTCTTAAAATCTCAAAAGCAAAGGGGCTAAACATGAGGGAGAACGGGGTAAAGAAAAAAAATCCCTCAAGTGGAAATCTCCCCTTAAAGCCTGTTAGTTGCTGGAGGCCCTTTTTAAGCTAAATAGGCCGTCTAATAGTAGCCAGAATAAAGTTAAAAGGCTGTCTCCGGTACATAAGGGGTTAAAAGGCTGTCTCCGGTACATAAGGGGTTAAAAGGCTGTCTCCGGTACATAAGGGGTTAAAAGGCTGTCTCCGGTACATAAGGGGTTAAAAGGCTGTCTCCGGTACATAAGGGGTTAAAAGGCTGTCTCCGGTACATAAGGGGTTAAAAGGGGCTCCAGCATTAACAGGCTTCGAACTATCTCACTTAACCCTTTTTGCTGCAACAGATCCCTCATAAACTGCACAACTGTCTTCGTAGCACAATGGATAAATGCACTGATTTTCGGTGTGAGCATCCTAGGTTCGAATCCCTGGACTGCTACATGTATTTGTTGATTTAATTAATTGAGTTTAGGAGTAAAGTCGGTTGGTGGAGGGAAACATAATAATAAATATAGCTAGAATAAAATGAAAACGACGTCGCTGGTAGAGAAGTTAAGAAACACATAGGGGGGGCCACAATTTTGTTTAAAGGGGAGGTAGTCGCTTTTTCTGGATCCCCTTCTCCCTCATGTTTAGCATATTAGTTTTGAGATATTAAGACGTTCGTTCAATTTGTTTGGCGATTTTAAGACCTTCCGCCCTATTTCTTTGTCAATATTAAGACCTTTCGTGTCACTTAGGTGTCGATTTTTTCCTGGCGAGCGATAGCAAGCCTGTAAATTTAGAAGGAACCGGCCGAAGACAAATATATAAAGGTTCAAACCGTCTAGCAATAAATAGGTGGATAGATAGTTATTTTTTTTTATTTTTTTGCAAGAGACTTTTTAAATATGTATTCCATATTTTTGTTGTATTCGTTTTGATAAAGGTGGAATTTTAGAAGTAAACATGTTATGTTGTTTATAATCCAGGGGTTCAGGGAAGTAGGTCAACTGTATTCATTTGATTTAGTATATTTATTTATATTTGTATAATTATTATGTTTAACATTTTTCTCTGGGGGCCTAAGAGTTAATTAAAGGTAGACACAAAATTACTGTCCAACAAATTTATTTTATATTATTTAGCTTTTTAATACCTCTCTCTCTCTCTCTCTCTCTCTCTCTCTCTCTCTCTCTCTCTCTCTCTCTCTCTCTCTCTCTCTCTCTCTCTCTCTCTCTCTCTCTCTCTCTCTCTCTCTCTCTCTCTCTCTCTCTCTCTCAGCGAAGAGTAATAACAAATATTCCTAGACTCAGAAACAAGTCATACGAGAACGTCTAAACGAGTTAAATCTTTTAAGTTTAAGGGGACCCACCTCGTTTTCTTATCTTTCTCTCCCTCTCTCTTTTGCTTGTATTCATTCGTCCCCATTCAGCCAACTGTTTTAAGACGTGTTCCCCCATCCAGGTGTCAATATTTTCCTGGCGAGCGGTAGCGAGCAAGCATATATATATTTTTGTTATGACAGCTAGCTAAATTTGTACATTTTTCGAAAGAAAAATGTCTCCGGCGAAGCCGAATTTCTCCATACAATGCTGACTCGCTATCGCTCGCCAGGAAGAAATCGACACCTGGATGGGGATAAACGTCTTTAAACAGTTGGCTGAATGGAGCAGAATGGATACAAGCCAGGGAAAGAGAGAACAGGAGAGAAAGATTAAAAAACAAATCGGTGACCCCCCTTAACAAAGCGCAGGCTAAGAGGGAACCTCATTATAAGAGATTACAATTATTTAACGTATTGACAAAATAGATGTCAACAAATACTTCAAAATTGACCACAAAAATTATACTAGAGGAAATGGTTGTAAGATGCTTGGAACGCCTTTTCACTCACATGAGGCGAAGCATTTCTTTTTCATTTACGCATTATAGGCTTCTTATGGAATGGACTACCTATTATTGTCATTGAGTGTAGTACTGTTCAAATTTTCAAAATATCGTCTAGATATACTGTATATCTCGCTCTTAAGCCCCGAGTAACTGCATGTACAGTCGCGCTCATAAGTCATGTCTCGGCACCAAGTATGTTTTGATCAATAATTAGTATCGGCAATATCTAAGCTTCATTTCTTCAGATCGAGTGAAATATACAAACATGTTCCTACACCTACCCACCCTATTCAACATCTGACAGACATTAATACAACACAGAGCAAGCCAAACGTAATGACAGCCGGGACAAGACTTATTAGCGCGACCGTACACACGAATTGCACCACTTCATACTCTGCTATCATTTCCTGTTATCACATAGGATCTGTAGTTTAGTTACAAGCCGTCTGTCTCGTAAGGGTCAGTTGTTCTATTGATTCCTTGTACTCCTTTGTACTCTCTCTCTCTCTCTCTCTCTCTCTCTCTCTCTCTCTCTCTCTCTCTCTCTCTCTCTCTCTCTTTATAGACTTTATAGACGTTATAGACTGCAGCACCGTTGATTCATTTAAATTCCGCCTAGACAAATATCTCGCATCAAACCCGCGACTGACTGCGTTTGTAAATGAATAACTTTATCCTCCCCTCAGTTACTAACCAATATGTCCCCTACTAACTTCCTAGTCCTGCCACGTTAGTGGCAGGGCAGTAGTTCCCTTTCCAATGTTCCCTTACCCACTCTAAACCACTGTTTGGACACTTGATCCTCAGTGTTTTGGAGGACAAGCAGCCTAGAAGGGTCACTAGATCTGTTGTTGCTTGATTTCCTTTGTACTCTCTCTCTCTCTCTCTATCTATCCATCTTTCTATCTCTCTCTCTCTCTCTCTCTCTCTCTCTCTCTCTCTCTCTCTCTCTCTCTCTCTTCACGTCGAGCATCTCCCTAGAATAGTCTGCAAGGTCTTTGGGATACTAACCATTCCTTGTAACTCTTTATTTTTTCACAGAGCAAGAATTAATTTGGTTGTTGTTGTAATTTTAATACAAATACCTAATAATACCTAATACAAACAACATTCCAACCGGACCTGGGAATGTGTGGAGAGGAGCTTTATTTGATAGTCAACAGTGAGATGGTAGCCAGAGAGAGAGAGAGAGAGAGAGAGAGAGAGAGAGAGAGAAGGAGAGAACGAAAGATAGATAGAGATAGAGAGAGTACAAAGGAGTACAAAGGAAATCAAGCAACAACAGGTCTAGTGACCCTTCTAGGCTGCTTGTCCTCCAAAACACTGAGGATCAAGTGTCCAAACAGTGGTTTAGAGTGGGTAAGGGAACATTGGAAAGGGAACTACTCCCCTAGAACTAATGTCCGTGGCAGAGAGAGAGAGAGAGAGAGAGAGAGAGAGAGAGAGAGAGAGAGAGAGAGAGAGAGAGAGAGAATGTTTTGAGAGTGAGAGTTAAACAGATTTACACAGATACTCAGACCACACAGACTTTGCAGCCCATACTAGGTAGTCTGGCCTTAATATTACTCGAAACAGGGACAGTATATAGTAGAGGAATAGAACAGCAACGTAGAGGTCTTTCTCCTCCCCCTCCGGTTAAAAAGACGTAAAGAAAAATAGTATTAAGGGGACAGTGGCTGTTTGTTTGGTCTATTAATTCATTTACTCAAATGTTTTTTTTAAGTTTCCTCCCTAGACCTACATCAAACTTAGAAAAACACCCCCTAGACCCCCCTTCAAGATAGATTTGTACATTTCTCGGTAGAAAAATGTCCCGGCCAAAGGCCGATTCCTCCTAAAATTACAGGCTCGCTATCGTTTGCCAGAAAAAAATCGACACCTAAATGGCACGAAGGGTCCTAATATTGACAAAGAAATGGGGTGACAGGTCATAAAATCCCCAAACTAATTGAACGAACGTCTTAAAATCTCAAAACTAGTGGGGCTAAATATTAGGGTGAAGGGGGTCCAGAAAAATGGTCTGTCTCCCCTTCAGCGAAACCTTTTGGATCAGGGTACGCCGAGAAGGAGAGTTTTTATAAAGGATAGAAAGACGTTAGTCTGAAAGGGAATTTGAGCTTACACATCTACTGATTTTAAATATTATTAATTCACGTTAAGGGGAGGTCTTTAGTTTGTTCCTTAGACCTCCATCAAGCTTATAATTACAGTCCCTAGACCCCTTTTCAAGATAAATTTGTACATTTTTCGGTAGAAAAATGTCCAGGCCGAAGGCCAGTTCCTCTTAAATTACAGACTCGCTATCGCTCGTCAGGCAAAAATCGACAGCTAAAAGGCACGAAAGGTCTTAAAATCAACATAAATAATGGGCTGAACGTCTTAAAATCTCAAAAGCAATGAGGCTAAACATGAGGGAAAAGGGGGTCCAGAAAAGTATCCCTCAAGTGGAAATCTCCCCTTAATCAGAGAGAGAGAGATTGAGAGAGAGAGAGAGAGTGAGTGAGAGAGATAAAGACTAATATTTACCCATCTATCAAACATACCTTCAGAGTAACTTCAAGGCATAGCTCACCATCACCTATCGTACATATATACACACACATATGTACACTCAAATATATATACATACGTACGCACTTAGGCAAACACACATACACACACATATATCCACCAACACATATCCAGCCGTTTACAATATACATAATAGTATACAATATATATACATATAAGCTGTGTATACAATATATATACATATAAGCTGTGTATACAATATATATACATATAAGCTGTGTATACAATATATATACATATAAGCTGTGTATTAAAAGTTTTATTCCAAAATCAACCACCTGACTATCAACAGAACTTTGGACATTTAGATATTTGTGTACCGAGAACTTTACATGGATTAAATAGAAATGCATAGGTACAGTGACCACACCAACATATATATACTGTATATATATACTGTATGGATGTACTATAAAGAGTATAGTATATTTATATACATGGATATACATATAAAGTAGATATACAGCATATGTGGACTGGGTTGATACATACAAACACAGATAGATAGCTAGATAGAGGGAATGGCGAGAAGGAGAAGTAATTAGCGAATATCTGGAAGAAAGAAAGTAATTACTTGGACGTGATTTTCTCTCTCTCTATCTATCTCTCTCTCTCTCTCTCACACACACACACACACACACACACACACACACACACACACGTTGGTAGTTTTACCCATTTGTATTTTGTAGTATTTGTATAATTATGCATTTTGGATTTGTACTTTATATTTGTATCTGCATTTTGCACTACGACGTTTCATCCTATTCAGGTGTCGATGTTTTGTGTGTGTGTGTTTTTTGTCTTCATAGGTGAGCGTTAAAGAGCCTATAAGTTTGAAGAAATCAGCCGAGACATTTTTCTAACGAATAATGTACAGTCGGCCTAATAAGTGATGTTTCGGCACCAATTATATTCCGATCAATAATTCGTATCAGCACTATCTAAGCTTCATTTCTTCATATCGAGTGAAATATACAAACATGTTTCTACACTTACCCACCCTATTCAACATCTGACAGACAGTAATACAGCATAGAGCAAGACAAACGTAATGACAGCTGGGACATGACTTATTAGCGCGACCGTACAATCGGCCTAATAAGTAATGTCTTGGCATCAATTATGTTCCGATCAATAATTCGTAACAGCAATATTTACACATGATTTCTTCTATTTGAGTGAGATATGGAAACATGTTCCGACACTTGCCCACCGTATTCAACATCTGACAGACATAAATACAGCACAGAACGAGTCAAACGTAATGACAGCTTAGCCATGACATATTAGCGGTACCGTACACATGTAGCTTGAATGGGGTCGGGGTGGGTACTCGTGGGTAGGCTGGGAAGTCGTTTTTAGTTTAAGGGGATATGGGCCGTTTTTCTGGTCCCCTTTCTCTCTCGTGTTAAGCCTCATTTTTGTTTTAGATTATAAGCCATTCGGCCCACTAGTTTGGCGATTTTAACACCTTTCGCCCAATTTCGTTGTAAATTTTATGACCTTTCGTGTCATTTAGGTGTCGATTTTTTCCTGGCGAGCGATAGCGAGCCTGAAATTTTAAGAGGAACCTGCCTTCGGCCGGGACATTTTTCTACCGAAAAATATACAAATTTGTCTTGAAGAAGGGTCTAGGGGATGTTTTTATAAGCTTGATGGCGGTCTAGCTAGGAAACTAAAACAAAAAGGAATCCCTGAATTAACAGACCAGAAAAAACGGCCCATCTCCCCTTAATTAGCCTTGGTGACAAGTTAAAATAGATTGCTCGAGAATGGCAAAATCAAGCAAAGTCAAGAAAAATCAAGCAAAGTCAAGGAAAATCAAGCAAAGTCAAGGAAAATCAAGCAAAGTCAAGCACAATCAAGCAAAATCAAGCAAAGTCAAGCAAAATCCTCATTAATAAACAAAATATCATCATAACCCACAAGACGTCGGACCAGACAATGTTAACCCCTTGAGTATCAGGCCGTGTTTTGACAGTTTATTCTGTCTATTATCAGGCCATTTTATTCAGCTTTGGAAGGCTCTCTAGCAGTCAAAGGGGTCAAAGCTATCTCAGTCATCCCTCTGGCTCCAATCGTTCCTTCCTAAACTGAATAAAATCGTTTAATGATAGCCAGAAGAAACTGTCAAAATCACAACATGATCCTCAAAACATTGATTATCCAAAGAGCATGTATTAAGGGGGGTCATCTGCTTTTTTTTTATCTCCTTTTCTCTCTTTCTCTGGCTTGTATCCATTCGGCCCTATTTAACCTACTATATTAAGACGTTTATCCCCATGCAAGTGTCGAGTTTTCCCTGGCGAGCGATAGCGAGCCAGCTTTATATGGAAAAATCCGGCTTCGCCGGAGACATTTTTCTATCGAAAAATTTACAAAATTAGCCTGCTGTCAAAAAACCTTTTTAAAAATATGTTGGCTCGCTACCGCTCGCCAGGAAAAAATCGACACCTTGATGGGGATAAACGTCTTAAAACAGTAGGCTGAATGGGTCCGAATGGATACAAGCCAGAGACAGAGAGAAAAGGAGAGAAAAAAAGCAGGTGACTCCCTTAAAGAAATATAACTTTCCACCAGGGGTAGACAAATACCTGTTTATCATTCTGTGTATATATATATATTGATTCTCAATATATGCCTTCTAGAAACCTTAGAGTAACAGAGATTGGCCAACCTCTGCCATCTTGGTGAAGGTGTTGAGGGATATAGCCTTTACAACGGTGCTACTGGTGTCAATGTTCGCACCCATTTACACTTTCGTCGTCTTCTTGATTCTCTTATTCGTCTTCTTCATTTTCTTCGTCGTCTTATTATTATTATTATTATTATTATTATTTTTATTATTATCTTTTTTTGTGTTATGTTTATTATTATTATTATTATTATTATTATTATTATTATTATTAGTAGTAGTAGTAGTAGTAGTAGTAGTAGTAGTATTATATTCGCATACTCAGTTCCCCAGAAACAGATTATGCAATGAGTGATATACAGTATATACAACAACGATACATGAATGTCAACAATACCTTTAGGCTATAATTGTATTATGGACGCTGCAAATAAAATGACGTTGCAAATGTAGAGTGTAGAATTTTGAGTTTAGATTGTAGAGTGCAGAATGGTGAGTTTAGATTGTAGAGTGTAGAATATAGAGTGTAGAACGAAGAATGTAGAGTGTAGAATAAAGAATGTAGAGTGCAGAATGGTGAGTTTAGATTGTAGAGTGCAGAATGGTGAGTTTAGAATGTAGAGTGTAGAATATAGAGTGTAGAACGAAGAATGTAGAGTGTAGAATAAAGAATGTAGAGTGTAGAATAAAGAATGTAGAGTGTATAGCAAAGAATGTAGAGTGTAGAATAAAGAATGTAGAGTGTAGAATAAAGAATGTAGAGTGTATAACAAAGAATGTACAGTGTAGAATAAAGAATGTACAGTGTAGAATAAAGAATGTACAGTGTAGAATAAAGAATGTAGAGTGCATAGCAAAGAATGTAGAGTGTAGAACGAAGAATGTAGAGTGTAGAATAAAGGATGTAGAGTGTATAGCAAAGAATGTAGAGTGTAGAACGTAGAGTGTAGAATAAAGAATGTAAAATGTAGAGTGTAGAATATAGAGTGTAGATGTATAATGTAGATGTAGAGTGTAGAACGTAGAATGTAGAGTGTAGAGTACAGAATGTAAAGTGTATAGCAAAGAATGTAGAGTGTAGAACGTAGAATGTAGAGCGTAGAATGTAGAATGTAGAGTGTAGAACGTAGAATGTAGAGTGTAGAACGTAGAGTGTAAAATGTAGAATGTAGAGTGTAGAACGTAGAGTGTAGAATGTAGAGTGTAGAACGTAGAGTGTAGAACGTAGAGTGTAGAATGTAGAGTGTAGAATGTAGAGTGTAGAATGTAGAGTGTAGAATGTAGAGTGTAGAACGTAGAGTGTAGAATGTAGAGTGTAGAATGTAGAGTGCAGAATGTAGAGTGTTGAATGTAGAGTGTAGAATTAGAGTGTAGAATGTAGAACGTAGAGTGTAGAATGTAGAGTGTAGAATGTAGAGTGTAGAATGTAGAGTGTAGAATGTAGAGTGTAGAATGTAGAGTGTATAATGTAGAGTGTAGAATGTAGAGTGTAGAGTGTAGAGTGTAGAGTGTAGAACGTAGAGTGTAGAACGTAGAGTGTAGAATGTAGAGTGTAGAATGTAGAGTGTAGAATGTAGAGTGTAGAATGTAGAATGTAGAGTGTAGAACGTAGAGTGTAGAATGTAGAGTGTAGAACGTAGAGTGTAGAGTGTAGAATGTAGAGTGTAGAATGTAGAGTGTAGAATGTAGAGTGTAGAATGTAGAATGTAGAGTGTAGAATGTAGAGTGTAGAGTGTAGAATGTAGAGTGTAGAATGTAGAGTGTAGAGTGTAGAATGTAGAGTGTAGAACGTAGAGTGTAGAATGTAGAGTGTAGAATGTAGAGTGTAGAATGTAGAGTGTAGAACGTAGAGTGTAGAATGTAGAGTGTAGAATGTAGAGTGTAGAAAGTAGAGTGCAGAAAGTAGAGTGTAGAATGTAGAGTGTAGAATGTAGAATGTAGAGTGTAGAATGTAGAGTGTAGAATGTAGAGTGTAGAACGTAGAATGTAGAGTGTAGAATGTAGAGTGTAGAATGTAGAGTGTAGAATGTAGAGTGTAGAATGTAGAGTGTAGAATGTAGAGTGTAGAACGTAGAATGTATAGTGTAGAATGTAGAATGTAAAGTGTAGAATGTAGAATGGAAAGTATAGAGTGTAGAACGTAGAGTGTAGAACGTAGAGTGTAGAACATAGAGTGTAGAATGTAGAGTGTAGAATGTAGAGTGTAGAATGTAGAGTGTAGAATGTAGAATGTAGAACGTAGAATGTAGAGTGTAGAATGTAGAGTGTAGAATTAGAGTGTAGAATGTAGTGTAGAACGTAGAGTGTAGAATGTAGAATGTAGAGTGTAGCATGTAGAACGTAGAGTGTAGAACGTAGAGTGTAGAATTAGAGTGTAGAATGTAGAACGTAGAGTGTAGAATGTAGAGTGTAGAATGTAGAGTGTAGAATGTAGAGTGTAGAATGTAGAGTGTAGAATGTAGAGTGTAGAACGTAGAATGTAGAGTGTAGAATGTAGAGTGTAGAATGTAGAGTGTAGAATGTAGAGTGTAGAATGTAGAGTGTAGAACGTAGAATGTAGAGTGTAGAACGTAGAATGTATAGTGTAGAATGTAGAATGTAAAGTGTAGAATGTAAAGTGTAGAATGTAGAATGGAAAGTATAGAGTGTAGAACGTAGAGTGTAAAATAGGGAATCATGAATGTAGAGTATTAAATGATATGTATGTACAGAATATGTAGAATGTAGAATGTAATGTTGACTGCAGAGGCTTGAATAATGTGTGTAGAGTGTAGATGATATTATAAATTATACAGGTACGGTCAAAACTTGGCTGTATATTATTAATAATATTATTATATTAATATTTCTAAAATTATTATAATAACAATACAAATAAAGATAGTCATGTCTTTTATTAAGAGCAATTATCTTCTTCGAGTAATATTCAAGAGAGACCATCATCCCATCCCCTTGCTCAAGGGAAATGGCAACCAACTAGTCTTGTGGAAAATACCTTCACGCCCGAGCGTGGAGCGAACTTGGTGAGAAAAAAAACTCCACACCACATAAACGAATTAAAACACACACTCTCTCTCTCTCTCAATAACCCCCCACGAGACGACGTCGAATAAATTAGTGTTAACTTCTCTACTTGCATCTACTCTCCATCTTACACGTAGAACCGCGAAACTCAATTTGTATCGCTTCAAATCCAGCCAAATTAGAGTCTTACAGGTTGTGTAATTCCATTTTCTATTGTCAGGCGGCAGTGCACCTTGTTCTTGTTTGTTGATTATAGGGCTGTGTGGGCAGGCCCAATTAACACTGCCGGAGACCATCCCAGGTACGCAATCACAGGCGGCCGAGATGACCCGAACACCGCAGTAAGACTTTGGTGTGCTGGAGCACCAAGACACGGAGGGCCGGGTTCAGTCCACTGCCCCCCAACAGGATGGGGAGGGTAAAGTTGGAGATCCCCAGGGAGCGGAGGCTGCAGCGGAGGAGGGCCCTATGGGAATAGAAGCGAGGGCAGTGAAGCAGGAAGTGCTCTACCGTTTCATCCACCGTCCGGCACCACGGGCAGAAAGGGTCAGGCACCAGTCGCAGACGGAAGAGGTGAGAGGCCAGTCCAACATGGCCTATGCGGAGACGGACCAGGGCAGTGTCAAGGGGGCGGAGGGGGGAACGGGACCACGGGTGAGGGGAAGAATCTAGCCTGTACTGACTAAGGGCAGTGTGGGAGAGTTCACCTCTGAGGGAGGCATCCCAGAGCGTCCAGCATTGGGCAAAAGATAGCCTGGCAACTGAGGAGGGAGGGAGAGGGAGGGGTTCAAGGGCAGGGGAGGAGTGGTGTGCAAGGGAAGCCGCAGCATCAACAATGACGTTACCCCGGATACCAACATGGGAGGGAACCCACTGAAAATGGAGGGAAAAACCGGACTGCCCAAGGGAGCAAGGGAGAGAATGGGCCTGAAAGACAAGGTAGCGATGAGATACTGGGTGCTGGGAGCTGCGGAGGGCAAGGGAGGATAGTGAATCTGAGAAAACTACTATTGACTGTGGGGGGAGGAAATCGCGAATGAAAAGTAAAGCTTGAAGGATGGCATATAATTCTGAAGCAAGAACTGAATGGAAACCGGACAGCCGCCAAGCCCGACAAAGGGAAAGGTGCTCAACATAAATGGCGGTAGTAGAGGACAGGGGGGAGGAGGTGTGGGAGCCATCCGTGTAAATAGGGAAGTGAGTACTATAGCGGAGGGAGACAAGGTCTAGGAAAAGGGAGGGGGCACGGGAGCTATCCTGAATTTTGACGAAGGGAACATGAAGAGCAAGGTGGAACATAGAGGAGAGGTCGGACCAGGGTGGGAAAGGGGAGGCGGAGGGGGTAGGGGAAAGGGGTGGAAGGGGCAAGGAGAGGGAGGAGGAGGGCACGGACGAGGAAAGGGGAACGGGAGCGGAGAGGCCAGGAGGGAGCATGACGCAAAACGGGGGCATAAGAGATGAGGAGGCTATAAGGATGAGCAGGTGAGAATGACAGGGCACGATGGAGGGTGATGACAGTCCATAGCAAGGGGAAGAAGACCCGCCTCCGCGTGGAGAGAGACCGCCGGCGACGAGCGGAAGGTCCCCAATGCGATGCGGAGCGCCGTGTGCTACACCACATCCAGCCGTTTGAGTACCGTGGGGGAGGCTGAGCCGTAGACGGAGCTACCGTATCAAATTTTACTGAGCACGTACGCCGAATAAAACCGTAGGAGGACTTCCCGATCCGCGCCCCAACGAACGCCCGCCAAGCTTTTTTTTTTTTTTTTTTTTTTTTTTTTTTGAAGAGACAATGAACGGAGGAAGGAAAAACACAGATAAAACAAAAAGGTCCATGTGCCTAAAGGCATCCTCCATTCATAAAATGTTTGTAACAACTGGATTTAAACATTTGTAGATTGCAAGTTTGTGGAAAGCAATTCGAGGGAAGTGAATTCCAAAGAGTAGTAGCTCTGGGGATAAATGAATTCTGATAAACAGAAGTTCTGCATTGTGGAGGAGAAAGTGTAAATTCATGGGAGCTCTCAGCTGCCCTAGTTCTACGGGGAAAGATGTGGAGAGGCGGCACAATTGAAGCAAGTTCCTCGGAACAATTGCTGTGAAAATATCTGTAGAATAATGCAAGGGATGCAACGTTTCTTCGTATGGATAATGTAGGAAGGTCCTGTGTGATTGCAGGGTTATTGATTAATCTAATAGCTTTATTTTGAATTTTGTCCAACTGCCTCAATGCAACCACTCCACTTCTACCCCACAGAGGTGAACAGTAATCCATCTGAGAACGCATATGACTTTTATATATTATGGCCAACTGCTCTTCAGTGAAGAATTCTCAAACTCTGTACAGGAGTCCCAGTTTTTTAGAGGCATTCTTAGCAATTCTTCTAACATAATGTGTCCAGCTCAAGTTAGTAGTTAATGTAACACCGAGAATGTCAATACTAGGGGAAGGGAATTTACATCATTAAAAATATATGGGAGTCAGTGAGATTATGTCGGTTAGAAAATTGAATGTACTTTGTTTTCTGTGCATTAAAGGAAACTAGATTCTTTTGTCCCCATTCATTAATTCTAGAAAGGTCCTGGTTCAGAGAAATTGCAGTGTTTATTTTTGAATTTATAAGATCGGGTTGGGTGAAAGAATTGGTAAATGTGAAGGAACTGTGGAGTGTTGAGTCATCTGCGTAGGAATGTATTGGATTATGAGTGGTAGATATGAGATCATTGATATGAATGAGGAACAGAGTTGGGGCCAAAACTGATCCCTGGGGAACATCAGCATTTATTGAGTGAAATTGAGATCTTCATGATATCGAACCGCTTCGTACACGACGACCGCAAATACTCGATATGATGCTTCCAGGTTAAGATGGGGCCATCGATTCGGAGTCCCAAGAAAGTATGCTGCGTACGGAACGGGGCCGGCGTACCCGCGAGGAGGATGGAGGGGAGGGAGGGGAGCTTGCACTGGAGGGTGAAGCACATCAAGGCGCACTTCTGCGCATTGACGGCAAAACCCCAGTCCGTAAACCACCGGAGCAGTTCATCCACCCCGGCCTGCAGGCCCACCTGCACCTCTAACAGCATAGGAGCCGTGCAGACCAAGGATAGATCATCCGCATACGCCAAGAGAGACGTACCAGGGGGACGGGGGAGGTCAGACAGGAGTCGATTAAACAAAAATGGACTAAGCCCCAAGCCCTGGGGGGCCCCACGACGGACGAGATGCGGCGAGGACAGCGCCCCCCTCCACCGAGACCGAGAAGGAGCGACCCGACAGAAAACTGCGCACCCAAGACAATGGAACACCCGAGACACCCATACCAGAGAGTTTGTATAAGATTCCCTCATGATAAGCAGAGTCAAAGGCACCCGCCACATCCACAAAGAGGGCCAGCATGACCCCACGACGTCTGTAAGTGTCGTGTACCAGGTGCTCCAGCTGCAGGAGGACGTCCAGCGTTCCCCGGCCAGGACGGAAGCCACACTGCTCCTCCAACAGTGCACCCCGAGACTCGGCCCACCACTGCAGACGAGCACCAACCAGCCGCTCCATGAGCTTACCCACACACTGTAGGAGCACAATGGGGCGGTAACTAGAGGGGCTGGAGAGATCTTTCCCGGGTTTAGGGAAAGGGAGGAGGATAGACTCCTTCCAAGCACCTGGGAAGACCCAATCCGCCCAGCTACGATTGAAGAGATCCAACAAGACAGCAGTAGAAGAGGGGGGGAGAGAGCAGAGGAACTCATAAGGGACCAGCTCAGGCCCGGCAGCTTTACGGGGCGAGAGAGCCGAGAGGGCAGAGGAAAGTTCCTGAGAAGTGAAGGGAAGAGAGAGACCAGGGGGGGAAGGAGAAGCCTCCGCCAGGCGAACAGCGGCCGCCAGGCGGGCCGAAGCAGGGAGAGGGACAGGAGTGCTAAGCAGCGAGGAAAAGAAAGAAGCAAGGAAATCGGCCTTGGAAATATCAGACAGGAGAGCCACGCCATCCCGGCGAAGAGGAAAGGAGAAAGAGGAAGCACGACCCTTCATAGAGGACAGAAACCTCCATGTGCACGTGGAAGAGGAGGAGAAGGAGAGAGAAGAGACAAAGGATGACCAGGCCGAGCGGCGCGCGGCTACCAAGACACGGGTACACTCCGCGTCCAGGCGCCGGTACCGTAGCTTGTTCACCTCGGAGAGACAGCGACGCCAGGCAGTCCATACCTGACACCTGGCCTTCACTGCCCCGTGACAAGCATCGGTCCACCAAGGCACCCCGCAACGGGGCACCCCACGACAGTCTGACAGAGAGAAAGCCTGGTGGCCGGCGGAAACCAGCCACGAAGAAAAGGAGCCCGCCGCCACCTCAATGGGGAGGCCTACCGCTGGGCAAGGGAGGGAGAGAGCCTCCTCAAACACCGGCCAGCCCCCCTCCAAAAAGCGCCACCGAGGGCGAGTAGGACAGGGAAGATTCAAGGAAAGGACTGGAAACCCAACAACAAGAGGCAAGTGATCGCTACCCAGGTAGGGACCAACAGAATAGGCCACACCCTGAAAAGGGGCTTCACCCAGGCACAAGTCTAAAACGGAGGCCAAACCAGTGTGAGGATCAAACCGGGTATGGAGAGAGGAGGGAGAGAGAAGAGAGAAACGGGCAGAGCCGAGAAGAAACAGGAAGAGGGAAGAGCCAGAGGCATTACGGGAACGAAGCGGAAGATCCGGTTCCCAACATCTATGCCTGGCGTTAAAATCACCCACGACCAGCGCCGGCGAGGGGAGCTGACCGAAGTAGTGATCAAGTTCAGGATGAGAGACAGAGAGACAGGGATTATAAACCATCAAAACCGAGGACCAACCTCTCGCCAACTCAAGGCGAAGTGCCAAGACCTCCAGTACACCTCCCCTGAACGGCTGCAGGGGGAGGGGTTGACATGGTACGTCTTCACGGACCATGATTGCCAACCCGCCTGGGCCGGTCTTCACGAAGGAGGGCGTAACCCCGGAGACGAAAACGCGTGGCTGGGGCAAACCACGTCTCACAAATCCTGACCACGATGGGTCGCAACCCGTCGAGGAAAACCTTGAAATCATGAGATTTCCTGAGCAACGAACGGGTATTCCAGAAAACCAAAGAGAGGCTACGAGGAAGAAAGCCTATGAAGAGACCGAGAGACTGAGAAACCGAGGCATGAACTGCTCACATATATCCTGAGGGGCAACACCAGCGAGATAGGAGGAGATAGCGTCAATAAGTAAGCGGAGGAGAGCCTCCAAGGAGACAGTGGGAGACGGACCAGAAGCACCAGGAGGAGAGGAGGGGCGAGCAGAGGTAGGAAAGGAAGAGCGACAAAGGGGCGGACGATCCGGATGGCGGCGGGGGGAGGCGTCCAACTCCGACGGGATGGAGACGTCGGACAGCGCGTCCGAAATACCCGATCGATCCCGAGCGACGGACCGGCGGGGGCGCGGACTGGGACGGCGAACGACACGATCACAAGGCGGGGCGGGAGGGCGACGCACAGCCTGCGAGTACGACCACAGGCGAGACGGCGACCGAAGGCGACGCGACGGAACCACCACCGACACTTCCTCATCTGAGGCGGCAAAAGCGGCGAAGCGATTCGTGAGCGAGACATCCGGACGACGGGTAGGGGAGCACCGATGCAGTGTACCCATCCCATTTTCTTTTTGGGGCTCGCTACTTGATGGAGAGAGAGAGAGAGTATAAAAATAGAGGGTGAACACATATCTAATTTTCCATCTATATACATTACTCCTCTCTCTCTCTCTCTGTATATATATATATATATATGTTAGTAAAGCCAGGTAATAAATTTTCTTTAATACATACGAGGTTGAAAGAAATGGCAGTTTCTGCGTTGGAAATTTTATTATTCAAAGTTTCCAGGTCTCTGATGAGTTTTCGCTGGGTGGCAGGAAGTAGATGAATGAGATGAGCAAAATTCATGGTGGTACAGGGTTACATAAATGTACATGATGATACAGGATATACGACGCGTTTCACTGGACAACCAGCATTATCAAGTATGGAAGGACTGAAATAAAAGGTAAACAGGAAGGGCATATATAGAGGGTGGAGGATCAGAGGAGGCGAAAATCAGGGGGCAAAAGTCTCCTATTGGTGGAGGGATATTCTAGGAGTGCAAAAGGGGGAACCGCTTCACGCAGGCGCACTGGATGCGGGATGGTGTTGGTCGGGTGGCGGGGTCAAAGCTGATTGGCTGCGTGTCCATGGGTTCAAAACCACCGTCTACACTAAACCAACTAACACAGGACAATGCCTCAACGGCGATAGTGAATGCCCCCGCCGTTATCTTCTATCCTCCATCTCCGCCTATGTAAGGAGAGCCCTCACACACTGCTCTACCTGGGCCGACACCCACCAGGAACTAGAAAGACTATCCCAAGTTTTAGTGAATAATGGATACTCCAACTCCGACATCTCCAGCACCATCAACCACCATCTTGAAAAATGGTACACCCAAAGCCCTCCCAACATTGACCCCCCCAATGAAATTAAGATCTTCCACCAGAATTACATGTCCTCTGAACACAAAAATGACGAGGCCGTCTTAAAAGAAATAGTCTCCAAGCATGTCCACCCAACCAACCCGGAAAACAAAATCAAATAAATAATTTATTACAAATCCCCCAAGATCTCCAACCTCGTTCTCCGCTACAAACCAGCTTCCACCAAGATAAAGAGCCCGATGACCGACGATCACGTCATTTACCAACATACCTGTATTTATGAAGACTGTGGACCTCATTCCTATATTGGAATGACGCAGACTCGTCTTTCACGTCGGTTAACTCTTCACCTTCAGGCTGGAGCCATCGAAGACCACTATCTCACCCCCAACCACCCCCACCTCACACGCAACGAGTTAGAGAAACACACCACCATACTCGATAAAGAAAGTGACCCAAGGAGATTACCTATACTCGAAGCGTTATATATCCAAGCCTTACATCCTAACATCAACAACCAAATTCTAGACCTTCAGATCCTTCCTTCTGCCAAAAGGCACTACCCTACAGGACCTAACGCCCCTCCTCGCCCCCCGGTGCCCTTGACGCAGCCCCCCGCTCTACCTCCTTCAGCTTCGTCTTCTGCCGGCACCACACGAACCATACAACTTAGGCCACGCCACTCGACACACAGCCAATCAGCTTTGACTCCGCCACCCGACCAACACCATCCCGCATCCAGTGCGCCTGCGTGAAGCGGTTCCCCCTTTTGCACTCCTAGAATACCCCTCCACCAATAGGAGACTTTTGCCCCCTGATTTTCGCCTCCTCTGATCCTCCACCCTCTATATATACCCTTCCTGTTTACCTTTTATATCATTCTACCCTTACTTGATAATGCTGGTTGTCCAGTGAAACGCGTCATATATCCTGTATCATGTACATTTATGTAACCCTGTACCACCATGAATTTTGCTCATTTCATTCATCTACTTCCTGCCACCCAGCGAAAACTCATCAGAGACCTGGAAACTTTGAATAATAAAATTTCCAATGCAGAAATTGCCATTTCTTTCAACCTCGTATGTATTAAAGAAAATATATATATATATATATATATATATATATATATATATATATATATATATATATTTTATAGCGAGAGAGAGTACAAAGGAGTACAAAGCAGTACAAAGGAAATCAAGCAACAACAGTCCTAGTGACTTTTCTAGGCTGCTTGTTCTCCAAAACACTGAGGATCAAGTATCCAAACAGTGGTTTAGAGTGGGTAAGGGAACATTGGAAAGGGAACTACTGCCCTGGAACTTATGTCCGTGGCAGGATTAGGAAGTTAGTAGGGGACAGATGGGCTAGTAACTGAGGGGGGGATCAAATAAAGTTATTCATTTACAAACGCAGTCAGTCGCGGGTTTTATGCAAGATGTTTGTCTAGGCGAAATTTAAATGAATCAACGGTGCCGCAGTCTATAACGGCTCGGGGAAGCCCATTCCACAAGTTGACAACTCAATTGATGAAGAAATTCTTAGATTCGTGTGAGTTAAAAGGTTTACCAATAATTTTGCAACCGTTTCCCCGCGTGTAATTAGATTGGTCTATAGTGAAGTACTTACTACAGTTCATATTGTCGATGCCTTTGATGATTTTGAACACTTGAATTAAGTCGCCTCTTAATCTGCGCTGGGTTAAAGGAAATAGATTTAATTCTCTAAGACGCTCCTCGTATGGTTTGCTCTTTAGGCTAGATAGAATTTTGGTAATTCTACGTTGAATTCGTTCTAGCTTTATATTTTTTTGGTAATAAGGTTACCAGGATTGAACGCAGTATTCCAGAAGAGGGCGGACTAAGGAATTGTAAAGGGTTAGAATAACTTCTTTGGATTTATGCTCAAATGACCTGCCTATAAAGCCAATTATTTTGTTTGCTTTCTTAACAACTTCTGAATATTGTTGACTCGGTTTTAGGTTACTCGATATTGTTACTTCCAGATCGGTTTCTCTGTTTACATTCTTAGGCTGAGTGCCATTCATCGAATAGTTTGCTTTCTCATTTTGATATCCGATATGTAGTACTTTACATTTATCCGCATAGAAACTCATTTGCCAAATTTGGGCCCAACGTGACAACTTATCTAGATTGTGTTGCATATCGTCAACTTGTTCTTTTGAGAGTACGCTATTTGCAATTTTTGTATCGTCAGCGAACTTTGAGATTGTATAGGTGAGACCCTCATCTATATCGTTGATGTAAATTCGAAAGATAATTGGACGATAGTTACTGGGTAGGGATTTGCTGCCTTTTTTGCATATCGGTGTTACGTTGGCTAGCTTCCACTGATCAGGCATAGTTCCAAACTGCAAGGATTTGTTGAATAGCAATGTCAGTGGTTTGGAGAGCTCATCCTTAGGTTCCTTTAGAACTCTAGGTGAGATTGTATCAGGTCCAGGCATATTATTTACCTTGAGTTTATCTTAACAATTCAATACTTCTCTCTCTGTAACGGTGATATTGCTTAGAACATCTGAATTATCAATCTGAATCGGCGATGGTGTAGGGATATCACTGAGGTCTTTGGTTGTAAAAACTGATGCAAAGAAGGTATTGAGGGCATTACTCATTTGTACTTCGTCTTTGGTGTATTCTCCATTTTCATCGACTAACGGTCCAACAGTTGAAGTAACTACTTTTTTCTTTCTGATATAAGTATAGAATTCTTTGGGGTTTGTTTTACTTTGATTCGCAACATGTAACTCCAGGGTCTTTTTACTTTATTTAATTAACTTTTTGGCTTTGCGTCGTAGTTCTACAAATTTCACCCGTTCTTCGTCATTTTGTGAGGATTTTAATCTATCATTAGCAATCTTTTTAGCAAGCATACTGTCTGAAATCTCTTTATTCCACTATTCAGGCTTATCATTATGGCCTGTACGCCGTATTTTCGATGGTATGCAGTCTTGCACTGATTTTAGGTAAGTGGTTGCAAATAATTCCCAAGATGTATTTATGTCGTCATTTTTATTTAGCTCCAGTCAGTAACTTTTAACATGGCTCTAAGTTAACGGAAGTTTGCTTTCTTGAAATTAGGAACTTTCTCGATGCTGCTATTTGGTTCGTTACTAGTAAATTTTAAACTGAAATTTATCGTACGATGGTCGCTGTTACTGAATTCATCACCAACATTCAAATTCTCTATTAATTCTTCTTTTGTTGCAAGTACAAGGTCAAGAACGTTGTTACCACTGGTCGGCGATCGAACAAATTGATAGAGTGAACTCTTTTGCAAGTTCGCATACAAGTTATTTTCGGACTGTGAAGTAAGAGTATCGCCCCCCTTGGTCAGGGGTAAATTAAAATCGCCAAAAATTACGGTATCTTGTGAGTTACTTATATATGCAATTTGTTCATAAATTTCTCGGTCAGTTTGCACTGATTGAGCTGGAGGTCTGTATATTAATGCAAGTATTATTTTGTACCTTTATTATTCTTTATTAGCACAAAAGATGTGTCGACGTTTACAATTTGAGGTTTTGACAAGAGGGTCGGGTTAAGACTTTCTTTGATGTAAAGTAAAACGCCACCTCCATTTCTATTTATTCGGCTTTTCTCAAACATTACATAACCGGGAAGTGAATACTCTGCTAAAAAGTCTCTATCTTCTGTATTGAGCCAAGATTCTGTTATGCCAATCACATCATAATTTTCTGTAAACACTAGTTCCTCTAAATCTGAAAATTTATTGCGTATGCTACGAGCGTTTGCATAGAAAATCTTTAAAGTTGCGGTTTTAGAACTCACAGAACGCTCTTTAATCAAATTTTTGGTTCTGGTCGGATCTACATTTACATTCATGGCTGTCCTCAGTCCTCGGTCGTTATCCCTGGCGGTTTTGAATTTGGGTCCTGTTGGTGGAGCTTTATCCAAATTTGTGGTTCTTGACGGATTAGCATTTAATTAATTCGCAGGTCGCCGTCCTCGGTCCTCCTTCCTGGTTGTCCTGTGCTGAGTCGATTTCTTCTCCGAAAATCCTTCACCGCATCGTTGACAAGACGCCCAAAACGTGCTGCTCCCACCTGGTTCAGATGAACTCCATCGTCCGAAAACAAATAGTCATCGTAGTAGAAATTGTCCCAGGTGTCGACGAATCCCACGTTCTCCTTCCTGCAGAGGTTTGCTAGACAACGATTTGAGCTGGTGGCTATGTTGTAAAATCGGCTCTCCACACCGAGCCGGGGGACGATTCCTGAGACGATGATCCTTGATGACTTCTCCTTAAATGACTTGATCAGCTGCTGGTACTTTAAAAGCAAATCTTCCGACCGGGTTTGCTGTACATTGTTGGATCCAACGTGGCTGACGTACATTGTATTAGCAGGGGCCAGCTTTGATACTTCGTCAACTGCAGCAACTACGTCGTCCACACCACCACCAGGGATTCAAAACTCCTTCCTGGTCTTAGGTGCCTTGGCGCAATACTCTGTGAGCTGACCACGTATAATCGAGTCTCCCACAAGCCGGACTTCTTCTGTTTCCTCTTAGTCATCCGAGTCTGTGTGTATCTGGAAACGGTTGTGACGCTCGGTAATCGGTTTGGTTTTCCTGGTCTTGGGGCAATCGTTGTTTCTCACAACATGCAAGTTGTCTTGAGGGGGAAAAGAGTCACTATTTGTTTCTTGAGTATCGGAACCATATGCTGAAGTGTCTACTGCAGGCATTGGATTGTTGGCAGTTGACATTGGGGCATTGCTGGCTGCTGGAGTTGAAGCGGTGACAATTGAAGTTTGTGGTATTCCAATGTTGAGTGTTACAAACTCTTGGAGTGATTCCAGCTTCATGGTGAGGACGTTGATCTTGTTGTAGGCTTCATCTAATTTCACTGTAAAATTCTCTCGTTGCTGGCAGAGCCAGCAGACTTGAAGATCGACAGTAGCAAACATGGACTCACCAAACCTACCGGCACAGTTTGTACAAGTGCGAGGCATGGTGACAGTCACTTTCTTCAGATCACTTCACTCACTTAAAAATCACTTCACTCACTTTAAAACACTTAACTCACTTTAAAACACTTCACTCACTTTAATATTAAACACTTCAATCACTTCAACCGAAAACAAATCTGTTGAAATACGCAGAAATAGGTTATCAGGGGTGATAGCCTAACCGAAAACAAAAAATTGGAGATACGCAGAATTAGGCCTCCAGGGGCGATAGCCTACCCAAAAGGTTTTAAAAACTTTTAATACGCAGCAATAGGCTACCAGTGGAGATAGCCTAACCGAAGACAATTTATTATATTTTACGTACCTTATTTAATGTTATTTTTTTCTTAAATATGCAGTGATAGCCTAACTGAAAACAACAAAATGGAAATGAAAACAACAAAATTTAAATACGCAGTGATAGCCTAACTGAAAACAAAAACAAATTTAATACACAGAAATAGACCACCAGGAGTGATGGCGTAACCAAAAACAAAAATGGTGAAATATGCAGAAATAGGCCACCAGCGCTGAATAGCCTAACCGAAAATAATAAAATTGAAATACGCAGAAATAGGCTACCAGGTGTGATAACCTAACCTAAAAAAAAAAAAAAAAAAGTATATATATATATGCAGTATATAACGGAATATGTAACTAAATATACAATTCACCAAATACAGATTATATGAAATAAAAAGTATAACTGTGGACAAGGGGTTAATATACTGTATGTATCAACAGATGGCGCTGGTGTCGTTGTAGGCTAGGCCTAGCCAAACAGGACACTTTTTAGATAAACAAAGTTTATCAGTCGAAGGTTAGTACAAGATCATGCAAGCAACAACTAAAATTACATATATACTGTATATAGCTAGAGTAAGATACTGAATACAATAACTATTGGAGTAAATATATATTATATAAAATAAGGTATGTTTACAAGTCTTGTTGTCGTCTGCTGCCTCACAAACTATCGGAGTTGTTTTGAAATTAACAGAAGTTTATCAGTCAAAAATACTACACTACCATGCAAGCAAATACGACTACTGAAGCATATACAACACTAAATACAATTAAGGCTGTACCGTTATAATATGAAGAACACAAAAAGCAAAACAAGTTTGTTTACAAGCCGGGGAGAGAGAGAGAGAGAGAGAGAGAGGTGTGGGGGGAGTGAGAACATTAGTTAGACATTTTCACCATAAAAAGATACTGGATTGGATGGAAATAATGTCAATAGGTGGAAAGATACGTTGTTAGTCCGGTTACATAGATAGATATATTATTGGATGGATTTAGTATATGTAAGTGAGAGTGAGAACGTGAGAAAGAAAATAGGCGACGAGCAGGGAGGTTTTAGGAAGGGAAGAGGATGTGTAGATCAGATTTTTACCCTGAATTGTGTTGTGGAGAAGTATCTGGAGAAGAAACAAAAGGTGTATGTTGCCTTTATGGACTTGGAGAAGGCCTATGACAGAGTGGATGAGAAGGTTTGTGGAAACTACTTAAAAATATATGGAGTAGAGGGCAAGTTGCTGAAAGCAGTGAAGAGCATGTATGAGGGTGCAAAGGCGGCAGTACGTGTGGAGAGTGAGCAGAGCGAGTTCTTTGACCTGAATGTTGGTTTGAAACAGGGGTGTGTGATGTCCCCGTGGTTGTTTACTGTATATATGGATGGAGTCATGAAAGAAATACTATCAAGAGCAGTGGATGTTGGTGTATCGCTGAAAAGGGAGGGAATTGAGTGGAAGCTACCTAACTGCTGTTTGCGGATGATACAGTTCTGATGAGTGATAATGAATGGGAGTTGCAGGGTCTGGTAAATGAGTTTGGAACAGTGTGCGAAAAACGGAATTTGAAGGTAAATGCGGGGAAGAGCAAGGTTATGGTCTTCGAAAGGGGTGAAGTCACAGAGTGTGAGGTGAAGCTGAACGGTCAGGCTATGGAGATCGTCAACTCTTTTAAGTATCTGGGCAGTGTGTTGAGTAAAGATGGGACTATGGATGAAGAGGTGCGGGAGAGGTACAACAGGGGAAGAGGTTGTAGGAACGCTAAAAGCAGTAACAAGAAATAGGGTGGTCAGTATGGAAGTGAAGAAGTCCTTGCATGACAGTGATAATCCCGACACTGACTTACGGAAGCGAAGCATGGACGTTGGTTGAGAGACTCAGACCAAGAGTGAGAGCAGTGGAAATGAATTACTTAAGGAGTGCGTGCGGAGTTACATGGAGGGATAGACAGACTAATGAGGAAGTAAGAAGGAGGTGTGGTGTGGAGGTAGATGTGCTGGAAAGTGTGAAAAGGAACAACTTGAGATGGTTCGGCCATATGGAACGTATGGAAAGCGAGAGAATGACTAAGAGGGTGTACGAGAGCGAGGTGGAGGGACAGAGGGGGAGAGGTAGACCGAATATGAGGTGGAAGGATGGAGTGAGGAACTACATGAACGAAGGCGTTGCTGGTTGGGGGGAGGGGCGTCGACTGACTGGGGACAGAGGTGCATGGGGGCGGTTCGTTCGTGGCCACCCCTTCGGGGATCGCGGCGTCAGGCAATAGATAGATAGATAGAAGGTGTTCCTAGAGCTCCTGTTTCATTTCCTTTGCTTCCCTCACTGTTTCTATCTGTGCCTCACCTACACAGAGTAATCCAGCTAACTCTCACAAACACCTCCTCCTCCTATTAATTTTACTACACTTCACAAGCACATCACACTTCTTTCCAAGTCACCTAAATTACCTCTAATGTACATTGATATTGGCTCTCTATCAAAACTTCAACCTTGGAGGATAGACACTTGTTAAAGGCAGCTTTGTCTTTTGCCTCCTTCATGCACATAGTAAAATATATATATATACGCAGATAATCAGTTGCTTAGTTAGTTAGATGGTAAGTGGCGAGATAGACACCATAAGATGGATAGTGGATAGCTTGATAGATAATTAGATAGTTAATTAATTAGATAGTAGATAGATATTGAGGCAGATTGGTACATAAATACATGCATACATACTGCACATACATACATAAATACATCAGCACCATAGAGAGATAGAGAGAGAGAGAAGCGAAGAGCAAGAGAGAGCAGAGAAGAGAGAGAGAGAGAGAGAGAGAGAGAGAGAGAGAGAGAGAGAATGAGAGAGAATGAAAACTACTGATTAATTCCCCCTATGAAGAAACTGGCCAAATTATCGTACATTATCACCCTCCTGCCCAGTAATATGCCGAGAGAGAGAGAGAGAGAGAGAGAAAACTTGTAAAACTTTCTAATTAGTTCCCCTAGATGTTTTAATCATATGAAGACCCTGGTATTGGTCTGTGGGTAGAGGGGAATGGTGGATAAATACATATACAGTAGGTAGATAGATATATAGATTTATCGATAGATATATAAATAGACAGATAGATGCTAGCTCGAGAGATAGGTATATAAAGACAGAGAGGGTTCGTAAAAGTGTGTATAGATATAGCTAGATATATACAGTAGATAGGTCGATTAAAAGCCACATGCTAAAAGAGCAGAGACCTGAGCAATCCGAATTCACACCCAATAAGTCAACAGTTGACATGAATCTGGCACTCCAGGTTCTCGTAGAACGCTGACTTGACCTTAACCCTTTGAGTACCAGCGATGTGTGTTATATTTCATTCTAGCTATATTTAGATGATATTATGCAGCTTAGGAAGGATCTGCGTTCGTTGAAAGGATTGGTTGAGATAGTTTGAAGCCTTATTATTGCTAGAGGTTCTTCCTTAACTGAATAAAATCGTCTTATAGTAGCCAGAATAAAGTTAAAATAACGGCACCGGTACTGTGCGGATTAAAAAAGGGCTGCTTGTAGTTTTTGTTGATCTGAAGGCGCTGAGAGATGCTCTGGGAACTGGATCCCCACGGTGATTATTTACCTGGAATTTATACAGGAACAATGATTGCTGTCAAGTGTCGTAGGGGAGCATCCTCCTTCTTCCCTCTGAGTCCAGGTGTGAAACAGGGGTGTGTTCTAGCACCTTCACTTTTCAACACTTGTATGGACTGGTTACTGGACCGGACAGTTCGGCATAGTCGCTGTGGGCAGATGTTGGCAATTTTAAGATCACTGATCTTGATATTGCAGATAATGCAGTGATCTTAGCAGAGACTTTGGATTATCTCAGATTGGCCCTCGAGACACTACATGAGGAATCGACGCTAGTGAGTTTAAAGGTCTTTTGTACTAAGACCAATGTCAAAGCATTTGGTGACTCATTGGATGATGCAGTGCAATCTGTTCATTCATGTGGTGAGAACTTAGAAATCTTAGTTAAATTTACTTATCTTCGTAGTGTGATCCATAAAAGTGGTGAATCAGACTACGATGTCAATCATCACCTCGGCTTAGCAAATGGGGTTATAGATTCGTTCAACAACAGTGTATGGCGTTGTCGATACCTGTGCAGACGGACGAAGCTGCGGATCTTCAAGACACTGGTGCTCCCTGTCTTTTTATGCATGTTTATATTATTTTTATAGTTATTTAATGGTAAAATTACTATGCCAATGATATACTAAAACGGGTTATAACTTGCTGGATAGGTTTTTCAGCGCTTGCCTTTATTATTGATTGATTATTATAATTAATTGGGACAGATAAAGACCGTAATAATTTTGTCAAAATTTCCTGATGAAAATAATTATTAAAGGTGAAAGCTTTATTAAAAGATTATAAAAGCCTGATGTCCTACACGACCTACCCCAGTCAGTCTGCCTTGAGATTGAACAAGGATGCTGACTGTTGTAGCTAACCACGTTTGACTACCTTAGCAATAGCCTATATTGATGGATTTTATTGATTAAAATGTATTGGTTGAAATTAATTGACTGAAAAAGCACATGTGACAGGAGCCTAAAACCTTCGTGGAATCGCCGATTATGTTTTTATTTCGCGCTCACAGCCACTGACCAATCAGCGACGAGAAACAATGATTGGATATCATGCCGTTCACCCTCCTCAATCATAAACATGATTACTCAAACAGAAACATTATTGCTTTGATAAGGTGTACTGAACGCACTCCTAGAGTCTCACCCGGGGGGATCCCTCAGAGTGGAGTCGGTGGGTGAGTGAGGTTACGTACTGTCACAGCATATTACTTGATTAATTGGATATATTTTGGTCGACAGTTACTGCAGGAGATATAGGTAGATAGATACATAGATGATTTTTTTTTCTTCCCCCTCCTTCCTCTCTTCACTTTCCTTCTCTTTCTCCTCCTCCTCCTCCTCTCCTTCTCTTCCTCCCACTCCTCCACCTACTCTCCTTCATCTTCTTCCTTCCTTCCCTCTTGCTCCTCCTCCTCTTCCTTCCTTCCTTCAGAAACTTACACCCAAATATTATCCAACCTTCCCTATTCCACCTCACCGTTCACTGTGTTCCTCCCTATCCCACTTTTGATATATATAATTATATATATATATATATATACATATATATATATATATATACATTATATATCATTATTATTATTATTTGTTTTCGTTTGTTGTCCTCATTTCTTCAGCTGACCTATAGTGCTTCTCCTCAAATGGTGTTTGTATTATTATTTTTTTCTTATTCTTTCAGTTGATTTACACACCAAGGCGCGTCGCTAGATGGCGCACAGGGGCAGATAACAAACGAATGACAAGCGTATTAAAGTAAGAATGCCTCATTTATATTATGTTATTATTAATATTATTATTAGGGGTTCGTCCCCTACGGGGAACCCCTATTGTAATCATTAAACCCAGGTTTTCATCCAAATTCTTCTTACGCCCCGGTTTCGACGCAATAACTCCAGTACCGCTTTTTGGATCGGGATCAAACTTTCACAGGAGGTGCGTTTTTGTATTGGGCAACTTTTGATATGCTAAACATCCGGCATGGCGGCCAAACAGGTCCGTGGCAGCCGATTTCCCGAAAAACTTGACGCCTAAATACCGTCTCTCCCACTCATAGGAAACGACTGGGCTTTGGCATACGGACTCCACTACTAATGCTCCGCAAATGTTATAGAGAAGGTTTTGCTTTTGCACGTGGGTTTTTTTCCGGCAATCTTGAAAAAACCTCTAATTCCACTTAAAATTCCACATCTTAAAAACTGCGCCGATGATCAAAGCCATGCTTGTGTAGTTGGGTGAGGCTCGCGTTTCCGAACGTTTTGATACCAAAAGAATATAAATGGGTGGAATAGTTTGGCCGCAGCATTGAAAACTGTCTATTCTTAAATGACTTTAAAACCGCATTCGCTACCCACATAAAGTTTACCGTCTACAGTCTATAGGCTTCCACGCATCCCCCAGTTTTGCTTAATAACATAATCACTTTATTATTCAGATCTATAATTTTTGTTTATTTAACTCTCTCAAAACAGTTTGAGTCCCTATGAATTCCACCAATTATTTAGCCAACCTACCTATACATACCTACCCTACCAAATAATAATTATAATTCAAATTTATTTTTGGTGAATAGCAGAGTATTGGCTAAGGATTTTAACAATTCCTCCCATTGCCAAATGCTTAGTTTAATAACAATGATATGGACCTTTAAAGTTTTGGCAATTGCCGGTGTGACTCGACTCATATTTTAACCCTCCTAAGTGTTACCACAAAATACCGCTAGATCCTTTCTCAAAAGTCGCTAGCATGTTGCTACATAGTCAAACAATGTTAGAATAATGCTGCAATTTCTAAAGAGTTTTGGTTTGTTTGTTTTGCAAATTTTACAATGTAGTATGACTAGAATGTCTGAATTTTTCAAATTATCCCTAGTAAATGTATCTAGATATAAAAGAAATGGCTGCTAGATTGAAGTAAATAGCTCTACATTTAGCGGTAATATGTAGCTTTACAACTGGCAACACTGCAACCACCACCTCCCTCCCACCCTCCCAGTATGTTTCCACAAAATATCGCTAGATCCTTTCTCAAAAGTTGCTAGCATGTTGCTACATAGTCAAACAATGTTAGAATAATGCTGCAATTTCTAAAGAGTTTTGGTTTGTTTGTTTTGCAAATTTTACAATGTAATATGACTAGAATGTCTGAAATTTTCAAATTATCCCTAGTAAATCTCTCTAGATATGAAAAAGTGGCTGCTAAATTGAAGTAAATAGCTCTACATCTAGCGGTAATATGTAGCGATATAACTGGCAACACTGCCTAAGTGTTGACCCTAAAATACAGCTAGATCCTTACTCAAAAGTCGCTAGCATGTTGCTACATAGTCAAACAATGGTAGAATAATGCTGCAATTCCTAAAGAGTTTTGATTTGTTCGTTTTGCAAATTTTACAATGTAATATAACTAGAATGTTTGAAATTTTCAAATTATCCCGAGTAAATGTCTCTAGATATGAAAAAATGGCTGCTAAACTGAAATAAATATAGCTCTACATCTAGCGGTAATATGTAGCGGTACAACTGGCAACACTGCCTACAACCACCCTTTGATCGCAAATGATTATGCTCTGAAGTTTGTATTTGCTTATCTTATCCTGTGTATAAATGTAACCCTTACACATGTTTCTATTAAATAATGACATTAAACAGGATTCATGATTTAAATACAAGGCTAGATATTTATCGGAAGTACGTATTTACCTTCGGAAAGCTAAAATATAATGTTTACACATATGGGATACGGAGGAGGGAGGGAGGTATAAGAGGTGGACCGATGGAAGGGAAGAGAACCCCGATATACGAGATACATAGCTTCATATGCGCGTATTGATCACTTCCATGCTATTATGTATGCATACAGAAGTAGCATGATACATTATGTCAAGAATGAACACCAATAACCTAATCTATACACAGTAAAAAAGACGGAAATAATATCGTACATACGAAGTGATGGAATGGGTATGGGGGGAGTGTGTATGATATGTAAACAAGACAGTTCGTCGCTAGATAGGTATGTGATGGTCTTGTGTAGCTATGTGTGTGCTTGTTTGAGTGTTGCTATAGGCTACGCATTAGTTATCTCTCTCTCTCTCTTATTTATCGTTGTCTTCCTTACGATTACGACATACTGTACTAGTGCATGAGAACAGGAAATAGGGAGCCTCGCTCTCTCTCACACAAATGAGAACATAAGTAAACAGGAGTCTGCAGAGAGCCGATTGGCTATAGGACTCGGTAGCCTATTCCACATATCTACAACTCTGTTACTAAACGAATAGAGGCAGATCCCTTACACACCCAGTCTCTCTCTGTCGCTCGTTTGTTTGCACACCGATACAAATGAGGCAGATCCCTTACAAGATGAACATGGGAATCTTCAAAGAGACAAGTGGCCCACAAAAAGCAGAAGATCCCTTTCACATCCAACCCATTTTGCCCATATGACTACCGGTATCTGATTTTATCTTGAAATTCTCTATTGTTCTTGATCCCACTATAGCACTAGGTAGCCTATTTCACATATCTACCACTCTGTTACGAGAGAGGCAGATCCCTTACACAGCCAATCTCTCTCTCTTATTTGCACACTGGTACAAAGGAGGCAGATCCTTACACATGCTACCAAGATAAAAATGGGAGTCTGCAGAGAGCCGATTGGCCCACACACGGCAGATCCCTTTCACACCCAATTTATCTCGTCTTATCAAATTTTTTGTTGAAGCTCTATTTTTATTGATCCCACTATAGCACTTGGTAGCCTATTCCACATATCTACAACTCTTTTTACCAAGCGAATAGAGGCAGATCCCTTACACAGCCAATCTCTTTCTCTCTCGCTCTTGTTTGTTTGCACACCGGTACAAATGAGGCAGATCCCTTACACATGCAACCAAGATGAAAATGGGAGTCTGCAGAGAGCCAAGTGGCCCACATAAGGCAGGTCCCTTTCACACTCAACCCATCTCATAAACGTTACCTGTTATTTACACTACTTACTATACACCCATGTTATACCTGCAACCAAAACACAATTGTAAGAAATAGGAACATAAGAAAATGGGAGTCTGTAGAGAGCCAATTGGCCCACACAAGACATATCCTTTTCACACCCAACCCATTTCATAAAAACTAATTTATCTCTGTCTTCCTTACATTTATGACATCCTAGTCTCTCTCTCTCTCTCACAAATGAGAACATAAGAAAACCGGAGTCTGCAGAGAGCCGATTGGCCCACCCATGTCAGATCCCTTTCACACCCAACCCATCCCGCGCTCTCTCTCTCTCTCTCATATTTATCGCTATCTTCCTTACGTTTACGACATCCTATTCTCTCGCCATACTCCCTCTCTCTCCTTTACAAATGAGAAAATATAAAAATAAGAAAACGGGAGTCTCCAGAGCCGATTGACCTACACATGGCAGATCCCTTTCACACCCAACCCATCTCTTTCTATCTAATTTCAAGTTGAAGCTCTATTGTTCTTGATCCCATTATAGCACTCGGTAGCCTATTCCACATATCTACAACTCTGTTACTAAACGGATAGAGGCAGATCCCTTTTACAGCCAATCTCTCCCTCTCTCGTTTGTTTGCACTATCTGCTCCATCTGTAGTTTCTCCATGCCCGATAAGTTAAATAATCTTTTGATATCTGTGACACAGCATTTGTATCCAATACAATACCCTGCTTGCAAAACCGTCGAACCCCGGACAACGTTGCTTGCAACTTTAATTATTATTATTTTTATTATTTTTAATATTATTATTATTATTATCTATCTATTGCCAGATGCCCTGATCCCCGAAGGGGTGACCCCACGAACAAAACGCCCCCACGCACCTCTGTCCCCAGTCAGCCGATGCCCCTCCTCCCAACCAGCACTGTCTTTATCCATATACTTCTTCATTCCATCCTTCCACCTCTCTTTTGGTTTACCTCTCCCTCTCTGTCCTTCCACCTCGCTCTCGTACACCCTCTTAGTCATTCTCTTGCTTCCCATACGTTCCATATGGCCGAATCATCTCAAGGTGTTCCTTTTCACACTTTCCAGCACATCTACCTCCACACCACACGTCCTTCTTACTTCCTCATTCGTCTGTCTATCCCTTCATGTAACTCTGCACGCACTTCTCAAGTAACTCATTTCCACCCCTCTCACTCTTGGGCTGACTCTTTCCAACAATGTCCATGCTTCGCTTCTGTAAGTCAGTGTCAGAATTACCACACTGTCATGCAAGGACTTCTTCACTTCCATACTGACCGCACCCTATTTCTTGTTACTGCTTTCAGCGTTCCTACAACCCTCTTCCCCTGTTGCACCCTCTCCTGCACTTCTTCATCCATAGTCCCATCTTTACTCAACACACTGCCCAGATACTTAAATGAGCTGACAATCTCCATTGTCTGATCATTCAACTTCACCTGACACTCTGTGGCTTCACCCCTTTCGAAGGCCATAACCTTGCCCGCATTTACCTTCAGATTCCGTTTTTCGCACATCGTTCCAAACATATTTACCAGACCCTGCAACTCCCATTCATTATCGATTATAAGCAGTACAGGTAGCTTCCACTCATTTCTCTCCCTTATCAGCGATACACCAACATCCACTGGTCTTCCTTGTATTTCTTTCATGACTCCATCCATATATACAGTAAACATCCACGGGGACATCACACACCCCTGGTTCAACCCATCATTCAGATCAAAGAACTCGCTCTGCTCATTCTCCACACATACTGCCGCCTTTGCACCCTCATACATGCTCCTCACTGCTTTCAGCAACTTGCCATCTACTCCGTATATTCTAAGTACTTTCCACTTACCTTCTCTATCCACTCTGTCATAGGCCTTCTCAAAGTCCATAAAGGCAACATACAACTTTTTTTGTTTTTCCAGATATTTCTCCACAACACATTTCAGGGTAAATTTTTTATCTACACATCCTCTTCCCTTCCTAAACCCGCCCTGCTCGTCACCTATCCATTTCTCCGTTCTCGCTCTCACTCTCTCACTCTCTCAATCACTACCCTACTGTACACCTTCCCTACAACACTTAGAAGACATTATCCCTCAGTGGTTACCACACACTCCTCTTTCCCCTTATATAGGGGGACTATTATGCCTGTCTTCCAGTCATCAGGTGCACTCCCCTTCTCCCATGCTAGTTTGAACATTTTCCATACCCATTCGATCACGATCTCACCACCATACCTCAGCATTTCCCCACACACTCCATATATTCCTGGTGCTTTCTCCAACTTCACTCTTTTCATGGCTTCACACACACTTCTGACCTCCTTCTCCACTACTTCTCTTCTTCTCCCTCCCATACCCCATCCAACTATATTTGCTGGTGCTTCATTCCTTACATTTAACAATTCGTTGAAGTACTCCCTCCATCTTTTGACTCTCTCTTGCTTCTCGGCTAGCACTCGTCCATTCTTATCTTTCACACCTTCTCTGTTTCCCTTGCTACCTTCCCTAACTTTCTTGACTTCTTTCCATAACAGTTCCTTACACTCCCTCCATTTTACACTCAGATTCCTTCCAAATTCCTCATCTACTCTTCTCTTACTTTCCTTCACTACTCTCTTCACCACTCTCTTTTTCTCCACGTACCTCGCTCGTTTCTGTCTCTCCAAATCTTCATTCCCTCTACTACCTAACCACTCTCTATACGCTTTCTTGTCTTCCACAGCTATTTTTACCTCTTCATTTCATAGGTTGTTGTTGTTGTTGTTCCCTAAGCTGCCTGGCCGAACAGCCCCGAGTCCCTGAGAAAGGCCATGGCCACGATCGGGCTTTCCCACAGAGCTCTCATTGAGTGTAGATTGTGTTGTTGGTGTAAGTGGTTGTGTGAAATGCAGTCTTCTATGATGTGTTTAATGGTATGGGGTGCTGTGTTACATCCCGGGCAGGCGTCGACAACGGAGTCATCCAGTCTCTTCTGATAGCTCATGAGAGCTGGATGGTGTCCGCATCTCAGCCTGGCAAGGTGGACTCTGTCCTCGCGAGGAAGGGAGGATTCGGAAGGATGGATTTCGGGAGGTCGTGCATGCAGCTGCGTGTTGTCTGTGAGTGAGTGGATGGATCGGTGAGAGATATGAGTATGGATGTGCTTCTGGAAGTTGGTTCGGGGTGGGCAGGGAGGGAGAGAGGACAATAATTGTGTGTGATGCCGTGTGCTGGGTGTTGTTTTGATATTTCTTGGTGTCTGTGGGTGTGTTGCCATGTAGTTTAGTGGGTGGTCTTGGTTTGTGGAGGCTGCTGCCAGGAATTGAGTGCCTCTCATGTCCAGATGGTCTTTGACTTTGAGGAGTTTGGTTTCTTGATGTAGGTGATCTGTGGGTGCAGTAGCTGTGCAGCCTGTAATGATCTTCAGGGCTTTGTTTTGAATAGTCTGTAAGGTCTTATGATGTGTTTCAGCTAGGTTAGAAGCCCAGGCTGGGCTTGCGTATTCCATCACTGATCTTATGTATTGTTTATATACTGTGGTGGTAGTTTCTTTGTTGTGTCCAAATTTTGTGTGAGCAAGTGACCTGAGGGCGTTAAGTCTGGATGTCAGTTTCTTTTTAATGTTTGTGGTGTGCTGTTTGAATGTCATATGAGTATCATATGTTACTCCTAGGATTTTGGGTGTGTGTGTATGTGTTAGGGGTGTGTTGTTTATGGTGAGTTGAGGGATGTATTCGTGTTCTCCTGTCCAACTTGTGAGCAGGGTTGCGGTGGATTTGGCTGGGGCTAGATTAAGTCTGTTTGTAGTGCACCAGCCATGTAGTGTGTTGAGATAGGGTTGAAGGAGATCTGTTGCTCTTTTTGAGTCATGGTGTGTGCATGTGAGTGTTATGTCATCTGCATAGGAGGCTAAGTTTATTTGGGGCGTATTGGGTGTAGTTATATCGTGCATGTACAGATTGAAGAGTGCGGACGATAGGACGGATCCTTGTGGGACTCATTTTGGAAAGATTCTGATTTTAGATGACTGACCGGCAAAAGCTACGTGTGCACATCTGCCTGCTAGGAAGTTGGCCAGCCACCTTTTTGTGTTGTTGTGCATGTTTGTGTTGTAGATTTTGTTTGTTAGGTTGTGGCGGGGGATGGCATCGAAGGCTTTACTAATGTCGAGTGTGGCTAATAGTGATCTGTGTGGTGGTCTAGCTGAATTGATGCCGTCGAAAGCTCTTTGTGTAAGGTCTGTGAGAAGAGTGTTTGTGGAGTGCAGTGGCCTAAAGCCATGTTGTGTTGGAGCTAGGGGTAGGTCAGGTGTAATTAGTTGTAATACTAGGCGTTCCATGACTTTGGAGGGGGAGCAAAGGAGTGTGATGGGGCGGTGCAAGGAGGGTAGCGTGGGGTCTTTGTTGGGTTTGGGGAATGTGATGATGATACCATGCTTCCAAATGTCTGGTATTGTGTTGTGTGAATAGCTGTAGTTTGATATGTTAGTGAGTGCTTGTATGCCTTGTGGTCCCAGGTGTCTGAGGTGTATGTTGCTTATGTTGTCTAGGCCACAGGCGGGTGAGTGCTTGAGATTGTTGATGATATGCTTTGTCTGGTGATTGGTGAAGGGTGTATAGTCAGGGTCTGTGGGGAATTGTCTCTTACGTCGGATGACACGTCGGTCGTCTTTGTGAGGTTTTAGGTGGCTGACATGTGAGAAGTGATTGATGAGAGTGTTTGCTTGTTGTGTACATGAAGGAGTAGAGTCTGTTGTTGTGATTGCAGCATGTGATTGTGTTGTGTTGCTGTTGGAAAGTGTGATGCTGTTTAGTGTTTTGGGGTTTGTTTTGTGATCAAGTGTTTGTAGGAAGTTATTCCAATTTAGTTTTTGTTGTTCTTGTATTTTGTTGTTAGTTTGGGTGTTGAGTGCTTGAATTTGTTGTGTGATGTCTTGTGTGTGGGGTGCTGGGGAGTGTTTCAGTATGCCGCATTGTCTGATGAGGTTTTGAATTTCTGGTGTGAAGTTGGGGTTGTGTCTTTTTCTGTTACCTCTTGGAATGTGTTTCTTGTCAGCGTTTTGGATAGTTTTATTGAGTATGTGTACAGCATTGTTGATGTTAGTGATGGGTGTACTGTTTAGAGTTGTGAAGTGTTGTTCTGTCTCATTTGTGAATGCTTCCCAGTTAGCTCTTTTATAATTGGTGTATGTGTGTTTGTGGCTAGCTGGGGTGAGTCTGGTTTTGGTGGTGATAATGATCGGGAGGTGGTCAGAGCCTAAGGTTCTGACCACCCTCCAGGATGTTGTGGGGGCGAGTTCTGGGGAGCAAAAGGTGATGTCTGGAGATGATGGGTTATAGAGGGCTTGGTGAGGAATATGGGTATGTTGATGGATGTCGTTAAGGATGATGAGGTTATCGGTTTGGTTTTGTAGTACCAGCCCTCTGTCTGTGTCGGGGTTGTCGACAAACCAAGGCCGACGTCTTGGCGTTGAAGTCACCACCCAGGATGATGTGTGGGGTGTGTGGGGTGTTTGTGATGTGTTGTAAGTGTGGTCTGTATTCATTTGGTACTGTAGGGGATGTTTGGGGAGGGATGTATGTGTTTATGATGGTTATGTTGGAGTTGTTGCCAGTGCGTATTTTAATTGACTGTATTTCTGTTGTGTTATCATTTGGGGGGAGGAGGGATTTTGTTTGTACACTGGTTACTATGTATGATATTTCTTTGTGTACCAGGGTGATGAGTCCACCGCCCCCGCCGACAGCCCGGTCTTGTCTGATGGTGGTGAAATTATGAAATGTGGGTGTTTTTTGTGTTGTGCGGAGTTTTGTTTCTTGTAAGATGGCAATGTGTATGTTGTGTTGTTTGATGAAGTGTGAGAGTTCGTGTTTCTTTGTGTTGATGCCATCTATGTTCAGTTGAAGAATGTTAATGCCACCTGCCCACCTACAACCAACCCGTAACTCCACCCCTCTGCAGGCCTCACCCACACATACACCAAGCCCACTATCACCCACAACCACACTTAGCTCACCACATAACCCCTTGCAGCCCCAGCCACACCTACTGGGGTTGTCTACACCAGTGTGCAGATATTATCTGGAAAGAAGGTGCTACTTTGGTCAAAAGGGCGAATATAATGGGAATGCATGTAGATTTGCTCATCCCAAAATTTGCAACAACATAACCAGTCATGGAAAATGTAGATTTGGTGAAACCTGCAAATATCACCACCCATCCCTTTGCAAGACATCACTTGAGAACAAGACCTGCTACAATATGGAATGCCCAGCTTTTCATATTAAAGGGACTTGGAGATATGCTAGACCTAACACGAATGGTAGCCCAAAAAACTCTCTAGCTATGCGAGGACGAGACAGAGGAAAAAGGCAAGGAGGGAAAGGGCAGATGAAGATGAAGAGACTGAGGGAGATGGAAGAGCACATAGAACACCTCGAGCACCTCCTGGCCTCCCAAGAGTGGCCAATACATCCCGAAGACTATTAGGTACACATAGTACTCCAAACAATCCCTCCCCAATCTTGTTTGCAAATATCCAAGGCCTAAAAAATAGAACCACGAACAAAGTACCATTTATTAGGGGCCTGCTAGAAGAAGGAAACGCTATATTTGCGGCTCTCACAGAAACTCACATTAAAGATCAGGAAGATAGTGAGGTATGGATTCCTGGTTACAACCTACATAGGGCGGACAGAACGCATAGATCACATGGAGGTGTAGCCTTGTATATACATGACTCACTGATATGTACTGAATTCCTAAATAACAGTAATGAAGTGGTGGAAATACTTGGAGTTAAAATAGAATCCCTAAATTTAGCAGTTATTGTTACATACAGGCCTCCAGATTCATCCCGAGAAAAATTCAAAACCCAGCTCAACAAAATAAAATCAGAAGTGGAAACCCTGGGGAACCCAACACCAAATATTATATGGCTAGGAGACTTTAACCTACCAAACATTAAATGGAGACAACTAGAAAACCAGTTAGTGGCAAATAACACCGGAGAAGCAAATACTAATACGAGAGAGCTTTTTGAACTTTGTGATTTTTTTAGTCTTACCCAACATATAGCTGAACCCACACGGGAAAACAATATCTTAGACCTGGTCTTCACTAACAACGACTCTCTAGTACACAGCATTAACATATCGGACACAACATACTCAGATCATAAATTAATTGAGATCAAAACAACCTTAGAAAGTGTACAGACAACCTCAGAATCGAGAACAAAAACCGGCCCCTTCAGTAAATTTAACTTCAATAACAAAAACATTAGATGGGAAGAGGTAAATCAAGAAATGGAGGAAATAGACTGGGAAGATTTAATGGATAACCTGACACCAGCAGAATATCTAGTCTTAATAACAGAAACCATGACCCAAATCTGTAGCCACCAATATACCTGCAAGACAAACAAAACGAAGAAGCAAACAAGATCGGGAAAGGAGGAGGCTGTACAGAAGAAGAAAATTACTCACACAAAGATGCACACATCAAAATCTACAGGATAGGCAAAAGGTCGAAATAGATAGAGAAATTGTGGAAATTGAACAAAGGCTAAGAATATCATATGAACTACAACATATGGAAGAGGAGAGGAAAGCTATTGCAGGTATAAAGGAAAATTCCAAATACTTCTTTTCATACGCCAAACAAAAGGCTAAAACAACATCAAACATCGGCCCACTGAGCAAAGGGGACGGCTCTTTCACAGGGGACAAAAAGGAAATGAGCGAACTATTAAGCAGGCAGTATGAAATGGCATTCAGTGAGCCTGATGAAACAAAAGTCATCAGAGACCAAAATATATTTTTCATGGAAACCTCCCCCACGGAAACCCCTCAGATGCTGGATATTGATTTCGGTCCAAAAGACATAGAAGAGGCCCTTTCCAACATGCCATCCCACTCGGCACCAGGCCCGGACTCATGGAATTCGATCCTAATGAAAAAATGTAAGGAAAACCTCTCAAAACCCCTGGCTATAATGTGGAGAAGGAGTCTAGACACTGGTGACATACCAGATAGCTTGAAAAACGCAATAATTGCCCCACTGCATAAAGGAGGGAGTAAAGCACTACCAAAAAACTACCGCCCGGTAGCTCTAACCTCTCACATCATTAAAGTTTTCGAGCGAGTCCTGCGAAGCAAAATTTCAACATTCATGGAGACAAATGAACTACACAACACCGGTCAACATGGGTTCAGAGCGGGAAGATCATGGTTCTCACAACTTTTGGAACACTATGACAAAATTCTTAAAGCGCTAGAAGAAAAGAAAAACGTGGATGTCATTTACACCGATTTTGCTAAGGCATTTGATAAATGTGACCATGGTATAATAGCCCACAAACTGAAAGCAAAAGGTATAACTGGGAAAATCGGACGGTGGATATACAATTTCCTCGTAAACCGAAAACAATCGGTAGCAGTAAACCAAGTCACTTCTGAGCCTTCGGATGTCAAAAGCTCAGTGCCCCAAGGAACAGTGCTAGCGCCCCTTCTGTTCCTCATACTAATTTGCGACATAGATACCAACACCAGACACAGTATGGTGTCGTCTTTTGCTGATGACACAAAATTAAGCAAGATAGTAAACACACAAGAGGACACGGGCCGACTGCAGGAAGACATGAATGTAGTGTTCCAGTGGACCAGGGAAAACAACATGCAATTCAATGAGGAAAAATTCCAATTAATACGGTACAGAGATAATAATGGTGTTAAAGAAATTACAAATTACTTAACAGAATCTAACCACATAATGGAACGGAAAGACAGTGTGAAAGACCTTGGGGTATTAATGTCTGAAAATATGGGTTTCAAAGTACATAACCAGGTCAAAGTGGCGGCTGCGAAACGTCTAACTGGTTGGATTCTGCGTACTTTTAAAACACGCGGTGAATTGCCTATGATAACGCTCTTCAAATCTCTAGTGCTACCGCGGCTTGAATACTGTAGCGTATTAACATCCCCATACAAAGCAGGTGAAATAAATGATGTAGAGAGTGTACAAAGAAATTTCACTTCACATATAAGTTCGATAAAACATCTACACTATTGGGAGCGTTTAAGAGCACTGAATCTGTACTCACTGGAACGTAGAAGAGAACGTTACCTAATAATATACACGTGGAAAATCGCAGAGGGTTTAGTACCAAACCTACATACTCCGATAGTCATGAAATTCAGTGATAGGAGAGGCTGGGAATGCGAAATCCCCCGGATGAATAACAGGGGTGCTATGGGCTCTCTGCGAGAGGGCTGGTTATCACACAGAGGCCCACGTCTCTTCAACAAACTCCCACGGCGAGTAAGAGACATGAGGGACATCTCGTTAGACAACTTCAAGAGAGCCCTAGATGTCGAACTGCAAAAAGTGCCAGACGAGCCCATCCTCGCAAGGGAGCGAGCTGTCGCTTCAAACAGTCTACTGCACCAAATCACCACCCATAACGAGGGGCGTCGCGCTCCTTGGTGCCGCTAGATGAGCGGCGAACACATCCAAAGGTATCCAAAGGTAAGGTATGTGCACGATGTATGTTGGGTGCTGCTGCACGAGGAAGGGGTGGGGGTGGGGGTGTGGGAGGGGCTGGGGGTTGGGATGGGTGAGGTGGGGGTGGGGATTGGGGAGCAGGAGATGGGGGTTGGAATGGGTTAGGATGGGGTGTGGTGTGTTGAGTTGAGGATGTGGATGGTATGGGAAGGTTAGGTGGGTTAGGGAGGAGAGGTTGGACGGGTTTTAGGGGGGGGAGTGGATGATATGGGAAGGTTAGGTGGGTTGGGGAGGAGAGGTGGATGGGTTTTAGGTGAGGGATTTGACTGGGAGAGGGAGGGGCATGAGGAACAGGTCCAGGTGTTTGTGTAGTGTTTCTTGGAGGCAAGTGTTGTGCAGGTGAAGTGGGTCCAGTTCCCGCATGAATTGCAGAGAACTGAACCCTTAGTATGACGACTCGAAGTGATGGGTTTTGAGCAAGTTGGACATATGTATGTGTACGTGGGTCCTGGGTTGCTCTCAATGTCTCCGGCTAGAAGAAGTCTTCGAGAAATGACAGCCGGAGAGTCATTTCTCGGTGTAGGAAAAACTGTGTGATGTGTGTGTGTGGTGTGAGAGGTGTGGAAATTCCCGGCGCGACCAAAGCCGCTGCAAGGACCCGTGCCCCCAGGGAGGGGGCAGGGGATGGTTGTGACGGTTTGGCTCCCGAAACTGCTCCCCGCGGCCGGCATCCGGTTTTCCTCCACTGGTCGTTGATTTTGTCTTCGACCGTGGAGGGTCGGCAGCCATCCGCGGTTGGCAGCCTCGGGAGGTGGCCCCACGGCGTAGACACCGCCACAGCAGGACCTTCGTAGGTTTCTATTTCGTAGGTTGCTATATTTTGTTTGTATTCATGTTCTTTTCAATTTATGTTTTAATTTTTGTTTTAATCAAGATAATCTTTTTCAGTAATTTTTATATTATTTGTTGTGTTTCTTACTTTGTATTAATTAATTGATTATTGTTTTTGTCTCGCTCCATTTAATAGTTAGGTGGATATTATGTTATGTGGGTCCAGTGTGTTATTGAACTCTCTCTCTCTCTCTCTCTCTCTCTCTCTCTCTCTCTCTCTCTCTCTCTCTCTCTCTCACACACAGGCACGCACTCAAACACTCACTCACATTACCTTTATGTTTATCTTGCACTCTCCCCTAATTGAACTGAGGTTATTCCTTTTGTGGGATATACTTCCTCTACAGCCATTGTCGTTATCTTTATCTAGTGTTCTTGTTCTTACTCTGTTTTGAGAGAGAGAGAGAGAGAGAGAGAGAGAGAGAGAGAGAGAGAGAGAGAGAGAGAGAGAGAGAGAGAGAGAGAGAGAGAGAGATAGAGAGAAAGAGAGAAAGAGAGAGAGAGAGAGAAAAAGGGAGGAGGTGATAAAAATATTGAAAGATAAACAGATATTCGGACGAACAAGTAGATAGATAGACAGATAATTAATAGATGGAGAGAGAGTTACACAAAGTTACACAAATACTCAGACCACACAGACCTTGTGGTCCCTACTAGGTGGTCCGGCCTTAAACTACTAGACAGGGACAGTTTATAGTTGAAGAAAAGGGCATCACAGTAGAACGCTCTCTCCCTACCCTCCGCTCCCTCCAGCTAAAAAGCCGTACCGGAAAATAGGATGAAGTGTAACCATATGGTTCAGGAGATTCCCACAAGGAACAACATGTTAGAATATAGAAAGCAAGTAGTCTGAAAGAGAATTTACACTTACCTATGGAGAGAGAGTTACATATATACACAGACTGCCCAGACTTTGCGGTCCCTACTAGGCAGTCCATAGTAAAGAGTGAAGTTGATAAATATTACATACTACTGATGCTTAAGGGGAGATTTCCACTTGAGGGACTTTTTTCTTGACCCCTTTCTCCCTCATGTCTAGTCCCATTGATTTTTCTAAGTTTAAGACGTTCGCCCCATTATTTTGACGATTTTAAGAACTTTCGACCCATTTCTGTCAATTTTAAGACCTTTCGTGCCATTTAGGTGTCGATTTTACCCAGGCGAGCGATAGCGAGCCTGTAATTTAAGAGGAATCGGCCTTTGGCCGGGACATTTTCTACCGAAAAATGTACAAATTTATCTTGAAAGGGGGTCAAGGGGGTGTAATCTTAAGCTTGATGGATATCTAGAGACCAAACTAAATACCTCCCCTTAACCTATTTTATTTTTATTTGTTTTACCTATATTATTCCAACCTCCTCAAAATGGATGTCTAGACTCCTTTAGAATGTGTCAATTGTCTTACATTGTACCACTTTCTCTGGCATTTTGTTCCACTCTTTGACCACACTGTAGGTGAAGAAGTTCTTTGTGACATCGTGATTCACCCTCCTGGTTTTTAGTTTCATTCCATTTCCCGGAGTTAATGAACCATTATCGATTTTGAAAAGTGAATCTACATCAATTTTGTCAAAACCCTTTAATATCTTGAAACACTTGATTAATTGACCTCGCACTCTTCTTTTCATAACACTTACTGTCCCAGCGATGTACGTTGGTCGATTGTAAAAAAGGTCACTCGTCAGTACCAGCGACGGACGACGTTTGTCCATAACATTCGGTCTTTTTAACTGCCTGTATCGTGCGGTACCAGGTACCACTACTTGTACGCACTGCTATAAGATGTTGGCAACATTTCTCAGTTTATATCCAAGCTCTCACAAGGTAGGAGGGTCAGTATTCCTCCATCTTTTGAGGTGAAAGGGTGTTCTCTCTCGACTCTGAAGCCATTTTGGCCACATTACCTGGGACTGGAGGGTACATTTATGGTAATACCCTCTGGTACAGTAGGGGTTAAGTGAAAACATGTTTATTTTTATATTTTTTTATATTTTTCATGATAATATGATTTATATCTTAGTGACGGTATCAACTTTGTCGCTCTACTCTACGCTGCACTGACTCGAGTTTCTCAATGTCCTTGTTCAGATAAGGAGACCAAAATTGCACGCCATATTCAAGATAGGGCCTCACTATGCTTTTAAATAATGGTACTATAATGTTCTCATTTTTATAAGTAAAATTTCTTTTAATAAATTCTTATGCTCGATTGGCCTTGTTCACAGCTGCTGCACATTGATCTGAGGTCTTTAGGTTTTCAGATATAAGAACCCCCAGGTCTTCAACTAATGCACTTGTTTTGATTGGCTGGCCTTTCATCTTGTATTCATATTTTTCGTTTTGATTAGCTATTAGCAAGACCTGGAATTTGTCAACATTGAATGGCGTCTGCCATTTTTCTTACCAATCAACTATTGTATTTAAATCAAATTGCAGTTTATTTCAGTCTTCTTCGGTTGATACTGAATTTCCTATCTATGTGTAATCAGCAAACTTTGAGATAGTATTATTTAGTTCTACATCGATGTCATTTACATAAGAGAGAGAGAGTGAGAGAGAGAGAGAGAGAGAGAGAGAGAGAGAGAGAGAGAGAGAGAGAGAGAGAGAGAGAGAGAGAGAGAGAGAGATAAAGAGAGAGAGGCAGACAGAAACCACACCCCTTTTCATTCACTCACCAGTCATTGTCAAGTTCTTCCCCCCCCCCCCCCTCCATCTCCCTCTCCACCCCCTCCCTTCTCTCTCCACCCCTCCAACTCCTCCCTCTCCACCCCCTCCCCTTTCTCTCATCACCTTCTTCTCCCCCCTCCCCCCACATCCCAATTGTTCGGCCAGGTATGTCATCTCTATATATACTGTATAATGTGTATATATGATAAGGTTTTGGTGAGTGTGTGTGTGGGTGTTGGTGTGGGTGTTTTGTAAGTGTGTGTATGTTTGTGTGAGTACGTTAGTGTTACATACATACATAATATTTTAAGACTGAGTGCTCCACACATACTGTACGTGCAGTTTCAGTTTCTTGTCCTAATGGCGGCGTTCCAGGCAACCCTGTTAACCCTCTCCGACATATGACGCGATTTTGAGCCTATTAGGGATACTTTAAAGCCTTTGTTACCATCAGGGGTATTTAGAAACCTTTAGTTTAGCTACTTCAACCTTTGCAGTTGTCTTTGAGCTAGCTGTGGGCAGAAAACTACTTTTGGAGAGTTAATTATAAGAGTGAGAGAACTCTATATCTTATTGCTAATCTGGCAACCTCTGCATCATAAATGCGTGAAAGGGTTAAGGGCTGCTTCACTTGTCAAGTTTTTGGATTTGAGATCGGCACGTATAGTCAGATCCCAGGTCTTCCTCGGTCCACCCCTTGGTGCAGCTCCCTCCACAATCACAGACCTGCATTTTGTCACCATTGTTTGTTCATCCATTCTCTCCACATGTCCATACCATCCCTGTCTACTTGTACGCATCACTTCGCTAATACTCTTTATACCTAAACGTCTCCTCAGCTCAACATTTGTTATTCTATCCTGCAGCCTGGCCCCACACATCCATCTCACCATTCTCATCTCATTCCATTCTGTTGACATCCTCTACTTTAACGGCCCATGTTTCTGAGGCATACGTCATTGCACTTCTAACACATGAGGCATATACCTTTCCCTTTAGGGGAAGAGGCTCTCTTTTCATGGTCAGAATTGGCAGCAGTTCTCTGAACTTCCCCCAGCCACATCTAATTCTAGCGACAGTGGCAGCCTCGGCCCCACCACCGGCAGAGATGGTATCTCCTAGGTAACAAACCTTGTCCACCAGCTCCAATGACTCATTTCCAAAATTCACAGCCACTGGATCATCACTTAACACAAGCTCGCCTCTGCAAACTACACACTTAAATTTCTCTATTTCTGACTTATCCTTTGGCAGGGGTCCCTTTATTCTACTACAGTGCTTACTCCCATGGTGCACCCAGCGTCGACAGATGCTACATTGAATCGCGTTTACGCCCACACCCTTTCCACACACTGCACATGGGTATGTTGTGCAAGTGTGTGTGTGTGTGTGTGTGTGTGTGTGTGTGTGTGTGTGTGTGTGTGTGTGTACAAAGGAAATCAAAGGATATCAAGCAACAACAGATCTAGTGACCCTTCTAGGTTGCTTAGGTGTGTGTGTGTGTGTGTGTGTGTGTGTGTGTGTGTGTGTGTGTGTGTGTGTGTGTGTGTGTGTACAGGTCATCTTACCGGCACTTTAAATACCCTTTATATAACCCCAAGTTTTTACAGTGTACTGGGAGGGTTAAGGGGAGATGGGTCGTTTTTCTGGACACCTTTCTCCCTCATGCTTAGCCCCATTAGTTTTCAGATTGTAAGACGTTCGGTCCATTAGTTTGGCAATTTTAAGACCTTTTGCCCCTTTTCTTTGTCATTCGTGTCATTTAGGTGTCGATTATTTTCGTGGCGATCGATAGCGAGCCTGTAATTTAGGAGAAGGCCGGGACATTTTTCTACCGACAAAATGTATAAATTTATCTTGAAGGCGGATCCTGGGACTGTTTTATTTTAGGCTTGATAGAGGTCTAGGGATGAAAGTAGAAAACAAAAATATATATATATATGGAAAATCGTCCAAAATATGAACCATCCTCACGAAAATTATATTCCCACCAACTCAAAAGTTTGCGAGTTTCAGGCTATAAGGAAGTTGGAGCCGTAAACATCGATAATCAACATAATGACAAACATTATAAGAGTTGGTGATAGATAGAAATTACGTTCAATTGAGTTGATGTATTTATGAAGGGGGAATGGTTCATTTCTCTGTACCCCCTTTTCTCTCGAGTTTAGCCCCATTAGTTTGGATATTTTAGGACATTCGGCCCATTAGTTTGGCGATTTTAAGACCTTTCGTTAAATGTCTTAGTCAATAGAAAGAGTTTTAGTGTTTTCTAGGTTTCGATTTTTTCCTGGCGAGCGATAGCGAGCCTGTAATTTACGAGGAACCTGCCTTTGGACCGTCAGCCGGTTCCTATCGAGAAATTTACAAATTTATCTTGAAGGAGGGTTCTTTTTTATTTGTTTTATTTTTTTGGATGGGGGGTGGGGTTTTTAAGCTTGATTGAGGTCTATGGAGGAAACTAAAAACAAATATACATACATATATATATATATATATATATATATATATATATATATATATATATATATATATATATACTAGCAGGGGTACCCGGCGTTGCCCGGGTGTAAATTCTACTACCATAATCACCATCATCAATCACTACTACCACAATCATCACAATACTACTACTACCATAATCACCGGCCTCGACCTCCCTGTGCCTCATTAAACGGCGACCTCGATTTCGGCCGCTAAATGACCTCCGATTTTGAATCTGACTTCATCTGTACCCCCATTTTGTGGGGCTGCGAACAACTTTCGTTTAATACACTTTTTCGATCGGAGGCCTCCTTCTGCCCCAAACGGCAATTTTTTTCATTTTTTTTTTCAATTTCGGCCTCGAAACGATCTCCGATCGTGGCCTCGCCCCCTCTATGACCTGACCCAGGTCAATTGACACCCACATGCAAAGTTTCAGCTCCTCAGGTCCAAAACTGCGGCCGCCTATTAAGAACACACACACACACACACAGACAATCGAAAATATTATATACATATATATATATATATATTAAAAAATTCATACATGAGCAAATAGATATGCCCATCTCCCCTTAATGCACTACAACGGTATATATAATTATCTTAGCTGGTAATTCTGCTAAATATCGATGTCTACAAATTCAACTTCCCTTTGAAACGAAACTTGCAAGAGGTTATTGGCCCAGTATTTTAATAGACTTTCATTTTACTATTTCTAACAAAATCATAAAGGGAAATTAAGGGGACGTTATTTTATTTATTTATTTATGATTTACTATTACCGGTATATAAAATTGCTTTAGATTGCTCCCTAGGCCTCCATCAAGCATGCACAAAAAAAATAAATAAATACAAAAAAAAAAAAAAAAAAAAAACGAGACAAATGTCTAAATTTTTCGGTAGCCGGTTCTTCCTAAATTACAGGCTCGCTGTCGCTCGCCAGGAAAAAATCGACACCTAAATGACACGAAGAAATGACAAAGAAATGGGCCAAAGTCTTAAGATTTGAAAATTAATGGGGTTAAACCTGAAGGAGAAGGGGGTTCAGATTATAGCAAATACTTCCCCTTAAGGGGGGTGACCTGTTTTTGTTCTGTCCTTTTCTATCTTTCTCTGGCTTCTATCCATTTGGCCCCATTCAGCCTACTGTTTTAAGACGTTTATCCCCATCCAGGTGTCAATTTTTTTACTGGTGAGCGGTAGCGAGCCAGCATATTTTTAATTTTTGTTTGACAGCAGGCTAAATTTGTACATTTTTCGATAGCAAAATGTCTCCGGCGAAGCCGGATTTCTTCATATAATGCTGGCTCGCTATAGCTCGCCAGGGATAAATCGACACCTAGATGGGGATAAATGTCTTAAAATAGTTGGGTGAATGGGGCCGAATGGATACAAGCCAGAGCAAGAGAGAAAAGGACAGAAATAACAAAAAGCAGGTCACCCCCCTTAATGCAGGTTGAGTTTCTTTATAAGGAGAATGATTACATTTGGACGAACTTTAGAAACTTATGAATTTAATTTGTTAATCATATTTATCTTTTTCTCTATTGGTTTCCTACGCCTCTCAATTGCGGTTCATTAAGGGGAGGTTTTTAGTTTGGTCCCTAGATATCCTTCAAGCTTAAGATTACACCCCCTTGAGCGCCTTTCAAGATAAATTTGTACATTTTTCGGTAGAAAAATGTCCCGGCTCAAAGCCGGTTCCTCTTAAATTACAGGCTCGCTATCGCTCGCCAGGATAAAATCGACACCTAAATGGCACGAAAGGTCTTAAAATTGACATGAATGGGTTGAAAGTTCTTAAAATCGTCAAAATAATGGGGCAAACGTCTTAAAATGCCAAAACCAATGGGGCTAAACATGAGTGAGCAAGGGGTCAAGAAAAAAATCCTTCAGGTGGAAATCTCCCCTTAAGGAAGGTCTCTTTGAATAGGCACCTAAGAAAGGTTTAAGGGATCCCATTTTTTTTTCTCTTTCTCTCCCTATCTCTTTGGCTTGTATCCATTCGGCCCCATTTAGCCTACTTTTTTAAGACGTTTACCTCCCATCCAGGTGTCAATATTTTCCTAGCGAGCGGTAGCGAGCCAGCATATATATATATATATATATATTTTCTTTAATACATACGAGGTTGAAAGAAATGGCAATTTCTGCGTTGGAAATTTTATTATTCAAAGTTTCCAGGTCCCTGATGAGTTTTCGCTGGGTGGCAGGAAGTAGATGAAGGAGATGAGCAAAATTCATGGTGGTACAGGGTTACATAAATGTACATGATGATACAGGATATACGACGCGTTTCACTGGACAACCAGCATTATCAAGTAAGGAAGGAATGAAATAAAAGGTAAACAGGAAGGGTATATATAGAGGGTGGAGGATCAGAGGAGGAGGAAAACAGGGGGCAAAAGTCTGCTATTGGTGCGCTTCCACCAATAGCAGACTTTTGCCCCCTGTTTTCCTCCTCCTCTGATCCTCCACCCTCTATATATACCCTTCCTGTTTACCTTTTATTTCATTCCTTCCTTACTTGATAATGCTGGTTGTCCAGTGAAACGCGTCGTATATCCTGTATCATCATGTACATTTATGTAACCCTGTACCACCATGAATTTTGCTCATCTCCTTCATCTACTTCCTGCCACCCAGCGAAAACTCATCAGGGACCTGGAAACTTTGAATAATAAAATTTCCAACGCAGAAATTGCCATTTCTTTCAACCTCGTATGTATTAAAGAAAATTTATTACCTGGCTTTACTAACATATATATATATATATATATATATATATATATATACTGTATATATATACTGTATATATATATATATATATATACAGTATGTGTTGACAGCAAGCTAAATTTGTAAAATTTTCGATAGAAAAATGTCTCCAGCGAAGCCGGATTTCTCCATACAATGCTGGCTCGGTATCGCTCGCCAGGAAGAAATCAACACCTGGATGGGGACAAACGTCTTAAAACAGTTGGCCGAATGGGGCCGAATGGGGCCGAATGGATACGAACCAGGGAAAAAGAGAAAAGGAGAGAAAGATAAAAAAAAAGCCAGTGACCCCCCTTAATGTGGAATATTGTAGTGGGGGGAGTGAGATGCATATATGGATGGATGGATGGATGTTGGTTGATGAGTGGATGAGTGGATGGGGGTTGATGGATGTGTGGGTGGATGGATGGATAGGTAGTTGGATGCATGGGTTGGTAGATAGATGGATGTGGGTTAATGGGTTGGTGAACAGAAGGACGGGTGGATATATCAATGGATGTGGGTTGATAGTAAGGTGTGTGGGTGGATGGATGGATGTTTAGATGGATGAAAGGTTTGGTAGATGGATGGATGTGGGTTAATGGGTGGTTGAACAGAAGGACGGGTGGATAGGTGGATGGATGGATGTGAGTTAATGGGTGGTTGAACAGAAGGACGGGTGGATAGGTGGATGAAAGGTTTGGTAGATGGATGGATGTGGCTTAATGGGTGGGTGAATACTTGGACGGGTGGATAGATTAATGGATGTGGGTTGATAGGTGGATATGATTAAATCTATGGATTGTTGGATGAATGGGTGGGTTGATAAATATTGGTTGTAGTGTGGGTGGATAGATGGATGAGCGGGTGGATGAATTTAAGGATGGATGGATATATGAGTGGATATGTGGATGGATGGGTGGTTGGGTTGGCGGGTAAATGGCTTCTTGGGTGGATGGATGGAGGATGAATAAGTGGAAGGAAGGGGAGTAAGCAAATCAATAAGAGAGAGAGAGAGAGAGAGAGAGAGAGAGAGAGAGAGAGAGAGAGAGAGTCAACCATAACACACTAATTAACCCTTTTAACCCTCTCCGACATATGACGCAATTTTGAGCCTATTAGGGATACTTTAAAGCCTTTATTACCATCAGGGTTTTTTACAAACCTTTATTTTAGTTACTTCAACCTCTGCAGTTGTCTTTGAGTTAGATGTGGGCAGAAAACTAATTTTGGAGAGGTAATTATAAGAGTGAGAGAACTCTATTTCTTATTGCTAATCTGGCAACCTCTGCGTCATATATGTCTGAAGGGGATAATACCTCATAATGACCTCATTTCAAGCTAAAGGGGGTTACCTGCTTTTTTTTATCTTTATCTCATTTTCTCTCTTTCTCTGGCTTGTATCCATTCGGCTCCATTCAGCCAACTGTTTTAAGACGTTTATCCCCATCCAGGTGTCGATTTCTTCCTGGCGAGCGACAGCGAGCCATCATTGTATGGAGAAATCTGGCTCCGCCGGAGACATTTTTCTCTCGAAAAATGTACAAATTTAGCTTGCTGTAAAACAAATATATATATATATATATATATATATATATATATATATGGCTTGCTATCACTCGCCGGGAAAATATCGACACCTGGATGGGGGTAAACGTCTTAAAACAGTAGACTGAATGAGGCCGAATGGATACATGCCAAAGAGAGAGGGAGAGAAAGAAAAAAAGCGAGGTGGACTCCCTTAATGAACCAGACGAGAACAACAACAACAACATGTATGCTCTCAGTACAACACATATATAATTATCTCACATGTGTTAAATTGTTAAGGGGGGTCACCTGCTTTTTGTTCTCTTTTTTTCTGGTTTGTATCCATTCGGCCCCATTCAGCCTACTGTTTTAAGACATTTATCCCCATCCAGGTGTCGATTTTATCCTGGCGAGCGTTAGCGAGCCAGCATATTTTAAGAAATATGTTTGACAGCAAGCTAAATTTGTACATTTTTCGATAGACAAATGTCTCCGGTGTAGCCGGATTTCTCCATACAATGCTGGCTCGCTATCGCTCGCCAGGAAGAAATACACACCTGAATGGGGATGAACGTCTTAAAACAGTAGGCTGAATGGGGCCGAATGGATGCAACTCATAGAGAGAGAGAAAAGGAGAGAAACAAGTAGGTCACCCCCCGTAAAGGGACTGGAGTTCTCGAAAAGGGGCTCGATCCAGTCCTGACGCTATTCTTGACTTGCAGTGTGCTGGCTTAATAATCCTGAAAGGTTGTTAGCCTCTGAAGTCCTATTTTAACTAACTAATTTAAATTAACTTCGAAAAGGTAACCAACCCCTTGAGGATCTAATAAGGTAACCAACCCCTTGAGGATCTGATAAGGTAACCAACCCCTTGAGGATCTAATAAGGTAACCAACCCCTTGAGGATCTAATAAGGTAACCAACCCCTTGAGGATCTAATAAGGTAACCAACCCCTTGAGGATCTAATAAGGTAACCAACCCCTTGAGGATCTAATAAGGTAACCAACCCCTTGAGGATCTAATAAGGTAACCAACCCCTTGAGGATCTAATAAGGTAACCAACCCCTTGAGGATCTAATAAGGTAACCAACCCCTTGAGGATCTAATAAGGTAACCAACCCCTTGAGGATCTAATAAGGTAACCAACCCCTTGAGGATCTAATAAGCATTTTTAGATTACATTTTGGTTTCCTCTCACTTAAGGGGAGATGTCCACTTGAGGGATTTTTTTCTTGACTCCTTTCTCCCTCATGTTTAGCCCCATTGTTTTTCTAATTTCAAGACGTTTGCCCCATTATTTTGACTATTTTAAGAACTTTCAACCCATTTCTGCCATTCGAGCGATAGCGAGCCTGTAATTTAAGAGGAACCGGCTTTCAGCCGGGACATTTTTCTACCGAAAAATGTACAAATTTATCTTGAAAGGGGCTCAAGGGGGTGTAATCTTAAGCTTGAAGGATATCTACGGACCAAACTAAAAAAAACAACTTAAACATTAGGCTACCATAGTGCGGTTGGGAATATGAACATGATTAGATTAATATCCAGTATTCGAGAATGGATAATAAGTCGTAGCTAGCGTGTGCATAAACCTTTAACCGTCTTGGTGGTGTAATGGTTAAGGTGTCTAAAAATCTGTGTGTGATAACCCGGGTTCGAATCCCGGTGGATCACATATATGCTTTCCTTGATTTCATTGGAGGTGTTTGGTGTTGTGGTGAAATTAATACAAAATAGACTATTAGACGATGTTTTGCCATTTAGGAAGGACATGTATGAATCAAAGGGGTAAACACTATCTCAATTAACTCTTCAGCTCCCACAAGTACACCCTAAGCTGAATATAAGCGTTTACTGATAGCAACAATAAACTGTCAGAAGGCGTCATGGTCCTCAAAGAGTACACCCTAGGCTGAATATAAGCGTTTACTGATAGCAACAATAAACTGTCAGAAGGCGTCATGGTCCTCAAAGAGTTAACAGAGTGAATAGCAGCACCATTTCAAGAGGAACCCTTTATTGACAAAGTTTCGCAGATGGCAGTGACTTAAGGGGAGATCTCCACTTGAGGGATTTTTTTCTTGACCCCTTTCTCCCTCATGTTTAGCCCCATTGCTTTTGATATTATAAAACGTTCGCCCCATTAGTTTAGCGATTTTAAGAACTTTCACCCCATATTAAGACCTTTCGTGCCATTCAGGTGTCGATTTTATCCTGGCGAGCGATAGCGAGCATGTAATGCTCGTAATGTAATGTGATGTAATGTAATGTAATGCGAGGAACCGGCCTTCGGCCGGGAAATTTTTCTACCGAAAAATTTACAAATTTATCTTGAAAGGGACTCAAGGGGGTGTAATTTTAAGCTTGATGGAGGTCTAGGGAACAAAGCAAATATCTCCCCTTAAGGGGGGATGGGCGTATTTATTTGTTAATTTATATATAGTTGTATCATATTTTTCGTTTCCTTCCTAGACCTCTATCAAGCTTAACCCCCAGACCCTCCTTTAGGATGAATTTGTAAATTTTACGACAGAAAAATTTCCCAGCCAAAGGCCGGTTCCTCTTAATTTACAGGCTCGCTATCGCTCACCAGGGAAACATTGACACCTAAATGACACGAAAAGTCTTAATATTGACAAAGAAATTGGGCGAAAGGTCTTAAAATCTCAAAAATAACTGGGCCAAACGTCACAAAATCAGACAACTAATGTGGCTAAACATGAGGAAGAAGAGGACCCAGAAAAACAACCCACCTCCCCTTAAATAAGCTATGTGTGCGAAACGTTGTCCATAAAGTGCTCCTCCTCACACGGTGTTTATATATGCATCTCCATAAGTGCCAATTATAGTCCTGCCAATTATAGTCCTGCCAATTATAGTCCTGCCAATTATAGTCCTGCCAATTATAGTCCTGCCAATTATAGTCCTGCCAATTATAGTCCTGCCAATTATAGTCCTGCCAATTATAGTCCTGCAATTATAGTCCTGCCAATTATAGTCCTGCCAATTATAGTCCTGCCAATTATAGTCCTGCCAATTATAGTCCTGCCAATTATAGTCCTGCCAATTATTATAGTCCTGCCAATTATAGTCCTGCCAATTATAGTCCTGCCAATTATAGTCCTGTCAATTATAGTCCTGCCAATTATAGTCCTGCCAATTATAGTCCTGCCAATTATAGTCCTGCCAATTATAGTCCTGCCAATTATAGTCCTGCCAATTATAGTCCTGCCAATTATAGTCCTGCCAATTATAGTCCTGCCAATTATTATAGTCCTGCCAATTATAGTCCTGCCAATTATAGTCCTGCCAATTATAGTCCTGCCAATTATAGTCCTGCCAATTATAGTCCTGCCAATTATAGTCCTGCCAATTATAGTCCTGCCAATTATAGTCCTGCCAATTATAGTCCTGCCAATTATAGTCCTGCCAATTATAGTCCTGCCAATTATAGTCCTGCCAATTATAGTCCTGCCAATTATAGTCCTGCCAATTATAGTCCTGCCAATTATAGTCCTGCCAATTATAGTCCTGCCAATTATAGTCCTGTCAATTATAGTCCTGCCAATTATAGTCCTGCCAATTATAGTCCTGCCAATTATAGTCCTGCCAATTATAGTCCTGCCAATTATAGTCCTGCCAATTATAGTCCTGCCAATTATAGTCCTGCCAATTATAGTCCTGTCAATTATAGTCCTGCCAATTATAGTCCTGCCAATTATTCGGAGCTTTGTTGTTGTTGTTGGTCAAGTGAATGTTTTTTTCTGGTATTTGTTTAAGGGGGGTCACCGGCCTTTTTTTACCTTTCTTTCCTTTTCTCTCTTTCCCTGGCTTGTATCCATTCCGCCCCTTTCAGCCAACTGTTTTAAGACGTTTATCCCCATCCAGGTGTCGATTTCTTCCTGGCGAGCGATAGCGAGCCAGCATTGCAATGAGAAATCCGGCTTAGCCGGAGAATTTTTTCTATCGAAAAATGTACAAATTTAGCTTGCGTGTCAAAACAAAAATATATATATGCTGGGTAGCTACTGCTCGCCAGGAAAATATTGACACCTGGATGGGGGTAAACGTCTTAAAACAGCAGGCTGAATGGGGCCGAATGGATACAAGCCAAATAGAGAGGGGGAGAAAGACAAAACAAGCGAGGTGGGCTCCCTTAAATTATTCTATCTATTTATTTCTTATATATTTGGCCAAGTTGTATCAGTCGAATTAGGTTAAATGTTTGAAATAGACTGAGTGATTGAATTGAACGGGTTGATGAATTATGTTGGTTGATTAATTGAGCCGGTTGATTATCTGAGCCGGTTGATTAATTATGTTGGTTGTTTAACTAAGCCAGTTGATTAATTGAGCCGGTTGATTATCTGAGCCGGTTAATTAATTATGTTGGTTGTTTAACTAAGCCAGTTGATTAATTGAGCCTGTTGATTATCTGAGCCGGTTGATTAATTGATCCGGTTGATTAACTAAGCCGGTTGATTAATTGAGCCGGTTGATTAATTGAGCCTGTTAATTAACTAAGCCAGTTGATTAGTTGAGCCGGTTGATTAACTAAGCCGAGAGATTAATTGAGCCTGTTGATTAGTTGAGTCGGTTGACTAATTGAGCCTGTTGATTAACTAAGCCGGTTGATTAGTTGAGCCGGTTGACTAAATTGAGCTTGTTGATTAACTAAGCCGGTTTATTAGTTGAGCCGGTTGATTAACTAAGCCAGTTGATTAATTGAGCCTGTTGATTAGTTGAGTCAGTTGACTAATAGAGCCGGTTGATTAACTAATCCAGTTGATTAACTAAGCCAGTTGATTAGTTGAGCCGGTTGATTAGTTGAGTCGGTTAACTAATTGAGCCTGTTGATTAACTAATCCAGTTGATTAATTGAGCCGTACACTAATTGAGCCTGTTGATTAACTAAGCCGGTTGATTAATGGACCCAGTACACTAATTGAGGAGGTTGATTAATTGAGCCTGTTGATTAATGGAGCCGGTTCATTAATTGAGCCAGTACATTAATTGAGGAGGTTAATTAATTCAGCCGGTTGACAGATTGAGCAGGTTCATTCATTGAGCCAGTACACTAATTGAGGAGGTTGATTAATTGAGCCGGTTGACAGATTGAGCAGGTTCATTAATTGAGCCAGTACACTAATTGAGGAGGTTGATTAATTGAGCCGGTTGACAGATTGAGAAGGTTCATAAATTGAGTCGGTTGATTAACTGGGTGGAATGGTCGAATTGAGTCGTGCTGTAAAAGAGGTTGACGTGGGTCAAGTGGATGTATTGCTCTAATCTCTCTCTCTCTCTCTCTCTGTAATGCTCTCCCCTTAATATAATGTATATATATATATATATATATATATATATATATATATATATACTGTATATACAGTATATATATACTATATACTGTATATAATTATATACTGTATATACTGTATACAGTATATACTATATACTGTATATATATATATATACTGTATATACAGTATATATATATATATATATATATATATATATATATATATATATATATATATATATATATAACAGTAATCTGGTTCTCTGAAATTATAGAACTCATTTTCAAACTCACAAATTATATAAATTTTCTATATTGGTATCGTTCAATATTTCCCGGAAAGGCGAGAGCACCTGGGCTGTTTCGGCTCCTTCCTTACCGGGCCGACGTGTTTTGGGGCCGAATTGACTCGTTGGTCCAGATTTGTTATCGAAGACATTGGATCATTAGGGAGAGAGAGAGTACAAAGGAGTACAAAGGGAGTACAAAGGAAATCAAGAAACAACAGATCTAGTGACTCTTCTAGGCTGCTTGTCCTCCAAAACACTGAGGATCAAGTGCCAAACAGTGGTTTAGAGTGGGTAAGGGAACATTGGAAAGGGAACTAATGTCCGTGGCAGGATTAGGAAGTTAGTAGGGGACAGATGGGTTAGTAACTGAGGGGAGGGTAAAATAAAGTTATTCATTTACAAACGCAGTCAGTCGCGGGTTTGATGCGAGATATTTGTCTAGGCGGAGTTTAAATGAATCAACGGTGATGCAGTCTATAACGTCTCGGGGAAGCCCATTCCACAAGTTGACAACTCGATTGAAGAAGAAATTCTTAGATTCGTGTGAGTTAAAAGATTTACCAATAATTTTGCAACCGTTTCCCCGCGTGTAATTAGATTGGTCGATAGTGAAGTACTTACTACAGTTCATATTGTCGACGCCTTTGATGATTTTGAACACTTGAATTAAGTCACCTCTTAATTTGCGCTGAAGGAAATAGATTTAATTCTCTAAGACGCTCTTTGCTCTTCGTATGGTTTGTTCTTTAGGCTAGGTATCATTTTGGTAACTCTACGTTGAACTCGTTCTAGCTTGTTTATATCTTTTTGGTAATAAGGGCACCAGGATTGAACGCATTATTCCAGAAGAGGGCGGACTAAGGAATTGTAAAGGATAAGGATAACTTCTTTGGATTTATGTTCAAATGACCTGCCTATAAAGCCAATTATTTTGTTTGCCTTCTTAACAACTTCTGAACATTGTTGACTCGGTTTTAGGTTACTCGATATTGTTACTCCCAGATCGGTTTCTCAGTTTACATTCTTAAGCTGAGTGCCATTCATCGAATAGTTTGCTTTCTCATTTAGGTATCCGATATGTAGTACTTTACATTTATCCGCATTGAAACTCATTTGCCAAATTTGGGCCCAACATGACAATTTATCAATTTATCTAGATTGTGTTGCATATCGTCAACTTGTTCTTTTGAGAGTACGCTATTTGCAATTTTTGTATCGTCAGCAAATTTTGAGATTGTACAGGTGAGACCCTCATATATGTCGTTGATGTAAATTAGAAAGAGAATTGGTCCTAGTACCGATCCCTGGGGTACCCCGCTACTTACATTGGTCCATTTAGATGCCTTACCGTTTATGACTACTCTTTGCTTTCTGTCGCTGAGCCAATTTTCTATCCATTTCAACACACCATCTTGTATTCCATGTGCTTTTAGTTTTAGCAGTAAACGTTTGTGGGGAACTTTGTCAAAGGCCTTTTGAAAATCAAGGTATATAATATCTACAGCTTTACTCTCATCGTAGAGGTTGAGGATATCGTGGAAGAAGTCTAAGAGGTTTGTTGAACAGGAAAGTTTTTTACGAAAGCCGTGTTGAGTATCTTTAAGTATGTTATTTTCCTCTAAGTGATTTACGAGTCTGTCTCTTATGACCGTTTCTAGCATTTTACATACAACTGAGGTTAAGCTAATTGGACGATAGTTACTGGGTAGGGATTTGCTGCCTTTTTTGAATATCGGTGTTACGTTGGCTAGCTTCCACTGATCACGCATAGTTCCAGACTGCAAGGATTTATTGAATAGTAATGTCAGTGGTTTGGAGAGCTCATCCTTAGCTTCCTTTAGAACTCTAGGCGAGATTGTATCAGGTCCAGACGTTTTATTTACCTTGAGTTTATCTAAACAATTCAATACTTCTCTCTCTGTAACGGTGACATTGCTTAGAACATCTGAATTATCAATCTCAATCGGCGATGGTGTAGGGATATCACTGAAGTCTTCCGTTGTAAAAACTGATGCAAAGAAGGTATTGAGGGCATTACTCATTTGTACTTCGTCTTTGGTGTATTCTCCATTTTCATCGACTAACGGTCCAACAGTAGAAGTAACTACTTTTTTCTTTCTGATATAACTATAGAATTCTTTCGGGTTTGTTTGACTTTGATTCGCAATATGTAGATCTAGGGTCGTTTTACTTCGCTTAATTAACATTTTGGCTTTGCGTCGTGGCTGTACAAATTTCACCCGTTCTTCGTAATTTTGTGAGGATTTTAATCTATCATTAGCAATTTTTTTAGCAAGCAGGCAGTTTGAAATATCTTTATTCCTCCATTTGGGCTTATTATTATGGCCTGTACGCCGTATTTTCGATGGTATGCAGTCTTACACTGCTTTTAGGTAAGTGGTTTCGAATAACTTCCAAGATATATTTATGTCGTTATTGTTAATTAAAAAGCTCCAGTCAGTTTCTTTAAACATAGATCTAAGTTTATGAAAGTTTGCTTTCTTGAAATTAGGGACTTTTTCGATGCTACTATTTGGTTCGTTACTAGTAAACTTTAAAGTGAAAGTTATCGTACGATGGTCGCTGTTACTGAATTCATCACCAACATTCAAATTCTCTATTAGTTCTTCTATTGTTGCAAGTACAATGTCAAGAACATTATTACCACGGGTCGGCGTTCGAACAAATTGATAAAGCGAACTCTGTTGCAAGTTCGTATACAAGTCATGTCCGGAGTGTGTGTGAAGTAAGAGTATCGCCCCACTTGGTCACAGGTAAATTAAAGTCGCCAAAAATTACGGTATCTTGTGAGTTACTTATATATGCAATTTGTTCATAAATTTCTCGGCCAGTTTGCACTGATTGAGCTGGAGGTCTGTATATTAACGCAAGTATTATTTTTATACCTTTATTATTCTTGATTAGCACAAAAGATGTGTCGACGTTCACAATTTGAGGTTTTGACAAGAGGGTAGGGTTAAGACTTTCTTTGATATAAAGTAAAACGCCACCTCCATTTCGATTTATTCGGCTGTTCTCAAACATTACATAACCGGGAAGTAAATATTCTGCTAAAAGTCTCTATCTTCTGTATTGAGCCAAGATTCTGTTATGCCAATCACATCATAATTTTCTGTAAACACTAGCTCCTCTAAATCTGAAAATTTATTGCGTATGCTACGAGCGTTTGCATAGAAAACCTTTAAATTTGTTATTTTAGAACTCATGGAAAGCTCTTTAATAATATATTTGGTTCTTGTCGGATCTACATTTATGTTCATGGCTGTCCTCGGTCCTCGCTGTCTTCGGTCCTTATCGCTGGTGGTCCTCGGTTGCCTCTGTTTTTTGTTTGGCGTTAGATGATTTATGTCACTGCTGCTTCTTCTCGGATGGCGTTTTTTTATCCATGGCTGCGGACTGCGTCGTGTAGGAGACTACCCATGCATGCTGAACCCACAGGGTTTAGATAAGAGAGAGAGAGAGAGAGAGAGAGAGAGAGAGAGAGAGAGAGAGAGAGAGAGAGAGAGAGAGAGAGAGAGAGAGAGAGAGAGAGAGATGGTGTGTGAAGTAAGGACCAAGAAAAGGCAAGTAAACAATAGTAAGACATAAACTAAAGACAAATAAGACAAGTTAAAACAGACAACAACATATACAAATTGAAAAATTTAAAAAAAAATAATGTAAAAGAAAGTAAGAAATTGTAAGACAAAAGTAAGAAAAGATATGTAAGAAAAGTATAACAATACGAAACTACTTGAACGTGTAAGAATAAGAAAGGAAATGCAAGGAAATTTAAGTAAATATATAAATAAAAAAACAAAAAAAACATATATATATATATATATATATATATATATATATATATATATATATATATATATATATATATAGGCCTATACAGTATATAAGACAAAGGTGAAAATGTAAGAACATGTAAGAAAATATTAAAGAATGTACTAAACAATAAGACTATATAAGAACAATTAAGAGACTAAGAAAAATGAACTAATTGTAAGAGAAGCATCATAATATAAGAAAAGGTTAAGTAAAAGTAAGAAAAATACGAACGTGAACAAGTAATAAACAAAGTAAAGCAATAAAAAAACAAATAGAGTACGGACACCCAATACAAAGTAAGACGAAAAGTAAGAATAGGGTGAGAACAAGTTACCAAAAAAGTAAAAATAAGAAAAGCAAAGATGCAAGAAGAAAAGAGATACAAAGACGAGAAACAAAAGATTTGTATGACAATTTTGAGGAGCAGGACAAAACCACAAGAAGAAAGAGACATTTAGATAGATTGATAGATAGTCAGATAGATAAATATAATGATATATATATATATATATATATATATATATATATAGATAGATAGATAGATAGATAGATAGATAGATAGATAGATATATATATATATATATAGAGATAAATATATAGATAGATGTATAATGGACAAATTTATATATAGATAAATAGATAGATAGATAGATAGATAGAAAGATAGATATATGGGAAGATAGATATATTATAGCCAAATAGAAAATAATACATGGAAAGACGGAGAGGTAGATAGATATAGATAACCTGATAGATAGATCGCTAGGTAGAAGCAAAATAGATAAAGAGTTGAACCGATAGATATATAGCCAAATAGAAAGATAGAAAGATGAATACATATAATGATAGATAGATATACACATAGATAAATAGATAGATAGCCATATAGTGATTGATGGATAGATATAAAGTTGGACAGATAGATATACAGTATAGTCAAATAGAGAGACAGATAGACGGGATATAGAAATAGCGGGTATGTTTTCTTGGCGAGAGAAAGAGAGTACAAAGGCAGTCAAGCAACAACATAGCAAACGATCCCTCGAGATTGCTTGCCCTAAAAATCACTGCTGTTCAAAGTGCCCAACAATGATTTAGAGTGGGTAAGGGACAATTAAACAGGGAAATGCTGCCCTAGGACTAATATCTCCTGGCAGGGTTAGGAGATTTTAGTAGGGGATAATTTGTTAATAATGCAGCTAAAAGTGATCCTTCAAGTATCTGGGGAAAGTGAGAGAGAGAGAGCATGTGTGTTTGTGTGTGTGTGTATGTGTATGTTCGGGAGAGATTAGGAGTAAGGGTGTGCGTGTGTATGTTTGTGATAGAGAGAGAGAGAGAAAGAGAGAGAGAGAGAGAGAGAGAGAGAGAGAGTGTGAGTGTGTGTCAGTGTAAGCTGGGATGCGTCCGTCAGTCAACTGCCTTCATTTCCCTAATGCTCCACTCTGCTTGCATGCACACCCACGCAAATCCACGCACACACACTCACAAACACAAACACAAATGCACTCACGCTTGCATGCATAAATACACACAGACATACTCATCCACATACACATACTCTTCCACAGCAACAGCACCCTCCCCCCCCCCCCCCTCACACACACACCTACACCCTCCCACACACACACACACACACACACAGGGATAAAACACAAACCAATTAACATCTTAATGGGACTAGGAAATCCTATTTCACAGAACAACTACCTCAGAAAATCACATTAAATGCCATCTGATTTCTGGAGAATTGTTGTAGCATGGACTTTATATAGCCCGCGCTGTGAGAAATGTGAGTGCAAAATGGGTCCAGAGATTGTGCGTATAAACTGGGTCCAGAGATCGTGCGTACAAAATGGGTCCAGATATCGTGCATACAAAATGGGTCCAGAGATCGTGCGTACAAAATGGGTCCAGAGATCATGCGTACAAAATGGGTCCATAGATCGTGCATACAAAATGGGTCCAGAGATCGTGCGTACAAAATGGGTCCAGATATCGTGCATACAAAATGGGTCCAGAGATCGTGCGTACAAGATGGGTCCAGAGATCGTGCGTACAAAATGGGTCCAGAGATCGTGCGTACAAAATGGGTCCAGAGATCTTGCGTACAAAATGGGTCCATAGATCGCGTAGTCAGAGATAGTGGTATTCTTCTTCTTCTTTGGACGCCATTTTGGTGACTTAACCCCTTCATCACCATTACGTAATATCCATCATATTCTGGTTACCATTGGACGATTTAGTTTATAATCTACCTCTACGACTGAAATAGGTAAATACAGTTTCAATACACCCGCTTAGCAACATACTGTAGGTGCTTATTAAACTGCATATAATCATCTAATTTTAGTCAGAATCAAAGGTTAAAAGGCGTCATGGTGCTGAAGGGGTTAATTATGCACCAACGGGAGGCTATCTTAGTTTTGATCAAATATAATGTAGCTCCGAAAGGCATAATAATCTATTCCGTACTCTACCCTGTTCCAAATAAGTAGGCCGAAACTCTTGAACAGTCGGCCAAATAAGTGATGTCGCGTCACCATGTATATTGCCATTAATAATTGGTATCAGCACTATCTAATCTATATTTCATCGTTGCGAATAAGATATACAAACATGTTCCTATCTTTACACACCCTATTCAACATCTGACAGACATTAATACAGCACACAGTGAGCAAAACGTAATGACAGTGGAGACACGACTTATTTGGCCAACCGAACTTTATCCTCTATAACTCACAAACGACTAGAGTAATCGAGCTAATATTTCTACCATCTGGGAAAGGTCAGCCGGGGAATAGATATGAAAATTTACAGCACATTTGTTCTAGCCCCTTTTGAGTTACAGAGTGTAGGACTCACGATTTCTCACCTACCTATTTGGAACGGGTATAGTATTGCCGAATGTTTAAAACAAGTATTTTTTTTTCTATGTGAGTGAGGGAGACAAAAGGCAGAACTGCCTGTATCGAGTGCCTCCCCCAGAGTTGAAAGAGTGACAGGGCCAAAATCAAGGGACGTTCGAGCAAAAATGCCTGGACACAGGGAGTTTGAAGCAATTTAAGTCATAGGAAGAGGGTAAGACTGATTTTGGGAGAGAGTTCCAGAGCTCAGCAGTTGAATAGAAAACAGTCTGAGAATACCGTTTCACTCTTGGGTTGGTGAGTTGCACATAGTAGGGGTGGGATTGTGTTGTAAGACGGCTACATTGATTAGTATAGTAGCGATAGAATAGTGAGAGATGCAACATTGCGGCGAAGAGAGAGAGATTGCAGAGAGTTGGTGAGTGGGCGGGAGTTAATGATACGAAAGGCTTTCCTTTCTACTTTGTCTAGGAGTGCGGTGTGATAGGATTCTCCCCACACATGTGAATAATACTCAATACAAGGACGCATGGTGCCCCTGTACAGAACAAGAAGCTGTGCAGGGGTAAAGAACCCCTTGAGGCGGTTGAGCACACCCAGCTTCTGGAAAGCTGCCTTAGGAAGACTGGTAATATGGTCCTTCCAAGTGAGAGCAGAAGAAAAAGAGACACACAAAATATTGAGAGAAGATGAAAGATTGATTTTTGTATTGTTGAATTGTAAGGGATAGTCCTCTGGGAGTTCTTAACAGGTAGTAAGATGAAGAAACTGGGTTTTGGAAGCATTAAAGGCACCAAGGTTTTTTCCAGCCCCAATTGGAAATATCAGTTAGATCAGAAGATAAATGTTGCATGGATTAATGGATTCACTAATTGAGTAGTGTAAGGTAGAGTCGTCTGAGTAGGAATGGATGGGACTGGAGGTACATATGAGAAGATCATTTATGTAAATTAGAAACAGTATGGAGTACTGTACTGTATATGAGTGTAAAGGGGGGCAACATATACCAGTTGTTAAGGGGGTAGTGCTTGTTCTTTGGTATATATATATATATATTATATATATATATTATTTGTTTTAGTTTCTTCGCTAGACCACCACCAAGCTTAGGAAATCACCCCCTAGACCCCCCATAAAGATGAATGTGTACATTATTCGGTAAAAACCTGTCGCGGCCGAAGGCCGGTTCCTTATAAAATTACAGGCACGCTCTTGCTCGCCAGGACAAAATCGACACCTAAATGGCACGAAATGTCATAATATTGACAAAGAAATTAGGCAAAAGGTCTCAAAATCGCCAAACGAACGTCTTAAAATCTCTACATTAATATGCTGAACATGAGGGAGAAGGGGGTCCAGACAAAGCGACTACCTCTCCCTTAATAAAAATGACGGAGGATGGGCCGATCTCTGTTACTATAGGGTTTCTACATGGGTCCCTTTATGCCACTGTAAGAAGTTGATATGCAATAGAGAACGAAATAAAACACAGTATATATAGACGAACAAAAACTGGAACATATCTTATGCTAACTAATTTTAGCTCAGTTGATAACACTTTTGTGTTATAAAATATATTTATTATACACAAGATATGCTTTTCGTATTTGTTTAGGTTACTTCGTATAACTTCTCCAATTTGGCATTCATTATACATTATATTTATGATTTTTGTATTTATTTGAACATTAAAAATTGTACCCATGAACTCACCAATACTTGTACACACACACACACACACACACAATAACAGCCCGGCCCACACAATGTCCAATCTCATATTATTTATATCACGTCCAAAATACTGAGCTCGGAACAATGTGTTCCTGGGCATGAGAGAGAGAGAGAGAGAGAGAAAGAGACAGACAGAGAGAGAGAGAGAGAGAGACTGTGAGGGTAAATGATAGGCGTTTTGATAGGGTGAATGTTCCTGTAGCCTGTAATGCAGTTTCAAAACATTAAACTCTGCAATTCATTCACCTATTCGATAAAGTCAATTATAAGAGAGAGAGAGAGAGAGAGAGAGAGAGAGAGAGAGAGAGAGAGAGAGAGAGAGAGAGAGAGAGAGAGAGAGAGATGAATGTGTGTACTTGTTTCGGGTAAAGATGGCCAGAAATTTATGTATCACCCAAAATTACCTGTTAGTAGATGATACACTGTATGTTCTAGTTTGTGTTTGTTTCGTGTGTGTTGTAGTGTGTCTGCATGTGTGTGTTTGTGTGTTGTATGTGTTTGTCTATATGTCTTGAATGTGTGTGTGTAATAATAATAATAATAATAAAGTAGAAGTGCTGCTTTGCCCAAAATCAAAACGGCATACCCATCCCTGCGATGGGTTACCATCATCACTACTATTACTACCATTATAACTACTACTATCAACATCACACTACTGATGGGGCGGGTGCCCAACCCCGAAAGTGATTGAAATAGGGGAACTATCCCCCCGCCAAAGGCGGCTTTCTAAGGCCTTTCCTAGCTGATGCTGAGAGGATTGGGTTCTAGTCATGTGGTGATGGGCTGGTCTATCAGAGTGAGAACTGAGCGATCTCTGCCATACCCATAGCTTACTCTGACTGTTCCTTTTACTTATATATTTTCTAGATCTCAAGTGACGGCGTCTCTTCCGTGGATTGACCTCCCAATCTACCAAGATTGGAAGCCAAAGCGTCACATTTTTCCTTTGCCCCTCAACTTTCTCTTCATAATTGCTGAGGGGCATAGGGCCCTGGGTCTTTGGTTTCCCGGGCGTTTCCGCACCTTCCTCAGCTCCCCGCCATGGAGTGGCTTCGGTCACCCAGGCTTTATTGTGGTCGGCAGGGAGGGTTCTGTTGGGGCGCTCGGTTATGGCCTTGGCCTTGCTCGGGGCCTTGGGGCTGTTCGGCCAGGCAGCTTGGGGAACAACAACAACAACAACATTACACTACTGCTATCATCACTACAACTGTCACTATAATCACTACATCAGTCACCATCACCATCGTCACTAACATCATCACTACTGTCATCATTATCACTACAACTATCACCATCATCACTACTATTATCACCATCATCTTACAATCACCATTACTACTGTCACCATCATCACTACTACTATACCCAGCATCACTACTACTAGTACTATCACCTTCATCACTACTACTGTCATCATCATCACTACTACTAGTACTGTCATCATCACTACCCATGTCACTATCGTTACTACCATCATCATCACTACTGTCATCATTATCACTACAAGTATCACCATCATCACTACTATTATCACCATCATCATTGCTATCACCATCAACCCTGCTGTTATTACCATCTCTTCTACTGTCATCATCAGTACTATCACCATCATCACTATTACTAATAATATCACCAAGAATACCGGTACTGGAGGTTTCACGGTTAAACCCCGAAAACAACTCGCCCCCGACGGGGACGACTATTGTCACATTGACCAACCAAATTTGATTGCAAAATTTGGTAAAGATACAATAACCCGTTCAGTACCAGTTTTGTCCTTTTAATTTTATACTGGATAATAATAGACAATTTTATTCAGTTTAATTAGCAGGCTTTCAACTATCGTAATTAACCTTCTTTCCACCACAGATCCTCATTATGCTCCACAAAATTGTCTAATTATAGCTAGAATGATAACAGAAATAGATGTCGCCAGTACAGAGAGGATTAAACAGCCTAGGAAAAGTTTGGGGAAAATTATTAACATTCTTATTTTGATCTTTGACCTTGACCTTTGACCTTATGTATTAAAATATTTATGAAATTGATATAAATGTTATTTACGTAAAATGCAACTAACAGTCAGCATATCAAAACTTGAGAATTTTTTATGATGAAGGTTGACTTTTGACTTTGACCTGTGACCTTGACCTTTACGTAGGATTACATATTTTGCTCGCATTGATGTAACCCTGGAAAATCAAATAAGCGTGCCAAGCTTCATCAAAGATCATCAACTAGTTCCAGTGATATTAAAGAAATAGCTGACCTTTACCTTTGACCTTCATCTTAACCTTAATGTCTGAAAATGTAACATTTTATTTTAAAGCACAACTGTCTCAACGAATGTTGCGAAGTTTACATGAATAGTAAAGAAATTAGCATATTGGCCATATATTTGACCTATAGGCTACCTGTGACCTATCAAATGGAATTATGTTAATTATTGTATGATCTTGGCCTATGCATTCCGAATATGCATGATATGCTTATTGAGAATCTTACATTAAATAGGAAATATTAGTAAACATCTTATTTTGACCTTTAACCTTGACCTTTGACCTTGACCTTCGACTTTGGAAATTCTTATCAAGGATTTAGTTAGCTTAACACCAATGTTCGTATTATCTAACATTATAAATATGGTGTAATTCGTTTAAAAATTTATTGATTTCAAATAGTGATCATTTACTGTGACCTTAACCTTTGACATTTGACTAAAAGTAAAATACATATATTTGGAGGATCGCATTGACCAACTGAATTTGCCTGTAAAATTGGGTGACAATACATTAAACAGTAGGAGTAGTTTAGGGAAAATGACAAACACTCTTGTTTTGACCTTGACCTTTGACTGTAACTATAACATTATTTATGTGAAATTTGATATATACAGTAGATGTTATTTAACCCACTGAGCCCCAGCTAGTTTAGAATAAATGTACCACCAGGGACTGGCTGTTTTGAAATGTTTTTTTTTCCAGAAACAATAGCGAATGGGTTAGGAATGAAGGAAAAACCACAAAAAACTATCAAAAAGCTCAAAAAATGGTCCTACGGAGCCCCCGAAAGTCGATTTTACGAGTCAAAAATTGAAGGCAAATACATCCAAAATACAATTTTTTGCATGCTCACACGCACGCGGTTGGACTTTGAGAGTTTTCAACCATCATCAAGGTTGCGTGGGATACATACACAGTTCCCATACAAATCTGAGCCATCTAGGTGCCATAGGACCGGAGTAATTGGGACCGGACAGGCCAGGACGCATGGTTTGCGTCGCTGGGGTTTAGCGTTACATACATTGTGGACGCAAATGCTGCGTCGCTGGGGCTCAGTGGGTTAAGTAATAAGCAATTAACACAGCCAGTTTTCCAAAATATAAGTAATCTCTTAATAGATAATAAAAGTTGACCTTTGACCTTGACCTGTGACCTTGACCTTTATTTAAGAGTACCTTTGTGTTTGCATTGACCTTTACCATGAAACTCAAATAAGCATGCTTCATTTCATTAAAACCCATCAATTAGTTTCATATATATTAAGATAATAGTTAACCTTGACCTTTGACCTATATCTTGACCTTTCTGATGTCTCAAAATGTATTATTTTCATTTAAAGTTCAACTATCTCACCAAATGTTGTGAAGCTTGCATGAAAAGTAAAGAAAATAGCATTTTGACGTTTGATTTTACCTTGACCTGTGATCTTGACCTTTCATATGGAATTGTATAGTTTTTTGTATGACCTTGGCCTGGGTATTCCGAACATGGTAAGCCTAGTGAGAATCTAACAGTTAGTAAAAGAAATACTAGTATAACAATTATTTTGACCTTTAACCTTTGACCTTACCCTTTAAAATATTTATCTAAAATTTGGGAAATACATCAAGGTTACCAGTAACTTGTATAGTGAAAATTAAAACATTTTTAGTAAAAACTAAACATATATACAGTATAGTAAAAGTTGACCTTTGACCTTGAACTGTGACCTTGACCTTTAAGTATGAGTACATATTTTGTCATCGACATTGCCTAGGAAAATCAAATAAGCGTGCCTAATTTCATTAAACCCCATCAGTTAGTTTCATCTATATTGATAGAATAGTTGACCTTGACCTTTGACCTTTATATTGACCTTCATGATGTGTGTCGAGGTATATTTTTTCCTTTTCACAAGTGCAACTATCTTGCCAAATGTTGTGAAGTGTTCATGAAAAGCAAAGAAATTAGCATATTGATCTTTTATTTGACCTTGACCTGTGACTTTGACCTTTCATATGGAATTGTATAGTTTCATGTATGACCTTGGCATAGGCATTCCGAAAATAAATGGTAAGCCTAGTGAGAATCTAAATGTTAGTATAAAAAAATACTAGTGAAAAACTTATTTTGACCTTTGACCTTAACCTTTAAAGTATTTCCCTAAAATGTCAATACGATATCAAGGTTAGCAGTAACTTGTAAAGTGAAAATGAAGACATTTGAGTAAAAACTAAAGGACATAAAATATTTACCTTATTTTTAACCTTGACCTTTGACCTTAACCTTTAAGTTAAATGGAAAATTTATTTTTGACTGACCTTTGCATTGACCAAATGGATATAACTGCGATATTTTGTGAAAATCCATCGAACGGTCTAGGAGGAGTTTCTGGACAGACAGACGGATGACGACGACGACAGACAAGCTGACTGGTGGTGCACAGTATACGAGCAGGATCTGTGTGCGCGATACCACTCTGCTTCGCAGAGTTGATAATAATAATCATCATAATAATAAAGTAGACGTGCCGTTTTTCCCAAAATCAAAACGGCATACCCAACTCTGCAATGGGTCACCATCATCACTACTAGTCACTATCACCATCATCAATCATATTATCACCATTAATCAGCACTACTACTATTATAATCATCACTACTAAAGTAAGAATCTTGCCAGCCAATCAATGCGCTTCAAATCACCATCCCTTTAAATCAGCTGAGTTTGACATTTCCCACAACTCTGCCACACCCGCCCGGGCAGCCAATCAGGAGCCTCCGTTGTCGGAGCGTGTGAAGACCGGGCCAGCCGCGCGCACATCTCCCCTTTCATAATCGCTCTCGCTCCCTCCACCGGCCGTTCCTTCAAGTTGCAATAAGCCTATCACATCAGTGCAAGCCCCATACTCCCGTAAGCCACTACAAGACCGTTGCAACCATCTCCCTGGGACTTATTATGAAGAGAGAAGACCCGAGGAGGGAGAAAGACACATTCAAAGGCGCGGCTAGAGGTAGTACTGCCCGGGCAGCTGGCTCAGCCAATCGCAGCGCGCCGCACCGTGAGGCGGAGCTATAAAGGGAGTGGGGAGGGGCTGCAGACGACATGGAAGATCCAGCCAACCACAGCACAGCCAACCACCAACCACCATGCCTGCTGTGAGTTCCAGTGCCACCACCAATCTCACGGGCCATGTCAAATGGTTCAATGTTAAAAATGGGTTTGGTTTCATTACCTACAGTGGAGGGGACAATTTTGTTCACACCACAGGCATCTCCAACCCTAATCCTCTCCATCCTGTGCCCTCTCTTGCCACCAATGAAAGGGTATCATTCAACATCAAGAGGAGAAGGAGAGGAGATGAAGCCATCAATGTGATGGGCCCTGATGGAGAGATCCTGAAGGGTTCAAGACATGGTAGAAGAGGCAAGAGGGAGGACTACCACCAAGCCACAGCAGCAGTCAGTTGTACAACACCGGATTTGGTCCAGGTTGTTGTCACAACTGCAGTGACCCTCTGCAAAGGGGATCACAAGCTGCTTCAGGAGTATCTTCCTACACTCCTGAAGGCAAACAACCTCCCTCCCATCATCATCCTGCCTCTTCCAGGACCACCTTCACCACCCAGCCTCATTCCTACCCAGGCTATGAGGCCAAGAAGCCACCGAGAAGGCGTCTGGATCTCCAGAAGCCTCTCTCAAAGACCACTTCACCACCTTCAGTCTCTGATTCTCCACCACCACCTATCAACTCTGCAGGACCAGCCTCAACCTCCACTCCATCACCAGACACCATTGAACATCCGGTGGCAGCCTCCTCCTCTGCATCTGAATACTCCGAGTCCACCATGGGAGAAGATGTCGATGTGGAGGAGATAGGAGATGAGGGAGATGGAGACATCGACTTAGGGGCCACTGCCAGCGAGCTCCAGGAGACTTCCTGCGAGCTGACGAATGAGATAAAGAAGACAGTGACAGCAGGAAAACCTCCCTCACCAGCGGTCCAGAACAAGCTAATCAAGTGCCTGCACCAGATGAGTATCAACAAATCAACAATGGAGCAACTTGGTTGAGCCCAAGTATTTTTATCTTTTACTGTACTTCTCACTTCTCAACTTATTCTTCCTCTATCCAAAACTCTCCAATCTCCTACTTTACTCAAGCCATCATCATCATCATCAGCAGACGTCACTCACGTCACGGACGTCACTGGGCCAACCTGCCAGCAACTCTCTACCTCTCCCTCACCTCTACAGTGATGGGAGCTCGGCCAATCCTGCTCCAGCCTACCAGCTAGCTTACCACCTTTGGATCGAAGTCAAAGTGAGTCAATGCCTGAATAACGGGTATCCAAATAGCTGGTAAAGGGAACTTACGAGCTCCAACGTACAATCTTTATTGGGTCGACGGTATTATTCAATTTATGGATTGAACTCATTCTGGCCCGAACAGAGAATCAATTGCTATGTCGACACATGCTACCGGGGAGTTTGTTAAATAAAGGTACGAACTTCTGAACAACTGTCGAATTATTCCCGCTTTAGTAGAATACTTAGATTTGGAAAAATAAGTACTACACCATTGACCAGAATAATAATATTATATGGACATATTATGTCCATATACATTGGCCAAACATACGCCAATATGAACTAGCCTGTGCACTGTAAACAATGAAGGGTATACAAAAGATGTAGTTAATCATCGGGTATATTGATAGTAATTTACCGGTCTAACCAAAAAAAAAAAAAATTTGGACACCCTTCTCCCTCATGTTTAGCCACATTAGTTTAGAAATTTTAAGACATCTCGTGCCATTTAGGTGTCAAATTTTACCTGGCGAGCCTGTAATTTAGGAGGACCTTTTTTTCTGCCGAAAAATGTACAAATTTACCTCGAAGAGGGGTCTTGGGGGAATCGTTTAAAAGTTTGATGGAGGTCTAGGTAGGAAGCTAAACATGTAGTAGATACTATAAGTAGATAAGAAATATAAATAATCAACCCTAAATAATGCAACATAGAAGGGTAGATCATTACGGACACATTAATTACCCTTTTCATGCCTTTCATAAACAGTAGTGCACCAATTACCTCACTGATTAATGACCCATCACAAACGTCGCATTAACAATAGATTAAGGGGGGTCACCTGCTTTTTTTTCTCTCCTTTTCTATTTCTCTCTTTCTTTGGCTTGTATCCATTCGACCCCATGCAGCATACTGTTTTAAGACATTTATCCCCATCCAGGCGTCGATTTTGTTCCTGGCGAGCGATAGCAAGCTAGCATTTTATGGAGAAATCCGGCTTCGCCGGAGAATATTTTCAATCGAAAAATGTACAAATTTAGCCAGCTGTATAACTCATTATCCAAAATATGATGGCTCGCTCTCGCTAGCCAGGCATAAATCGACATCTGGATTGGGATAAACGTCTTAAAACAGTAGGCTGAATGGGGCCGAATGGATACTACTCAGAGAGAGAGAGAGAGAGGGAGAGGGAGAAAAAGCAAAACAATTTGGGCCCCTTAAATACCCCTTGACTATTAATGTTGTTCTTTTCTGTATTCAAGCCGTGGCTGGTCTGTTTGGGACCCCTGTGTTTTGGTCCTTTAAGGGAGCCCACCTCGCTTTTTTTCTCTTTTCTTTCTCTACCTCTCTCTTTGGCTTGTATCCATGCAACCCCATTCAGCCTTCTGTTTTAAGACTTTTACCCCCATGCAGGTGTCAATATTTTCCTGGCGAGCGGTAGCCAGCCAGCATATATGTATTTTTGTTTTGACAGCAAGCTAAACTTGTACGCTTTTCGATAGAAAAATGTCTCGGCGAAGCCGGATTTCTCCCTACAATGCTGGCTCACTATCGCTCGCCAGGAAGAAATCGACACCTGGATTTTTTTTTTTTTTTTTTTTTTTTTTTCTATATTCCAACTTACTTCCTCTCGGGCATAGGCTGAGAGCCTTAACATTCACCGCTTTACAATGAACAGTGAAGCCCGTGAGGTCTTGTTCCAGTCTAGGGAGTGAGACATGTGAAGCACGTAGAGCACAACGAGCACCTGCCATCTTGCCTTCACATGAGGCACGGTGCTCACTCATGGCCCGAAACGACCCCATCCCTGAAGCCATCTCGTTCCCGTGCTTCACTGTCTCACCCACTACACTCGGACTCTCACACTTACACACACACAACGCCACCTGTTGAGCAGATAACTCACCAGGCATTGCACCCCTGTAGCATATTTTGAATATGGGAATATTCATACAGTGCTATTTAATCAGGGAACAATGAGGGTATTTTATTGACGTTTCGGTGGGCTTTGTGGTAATGCACTGATACTAGGTACAGCACAAATTCCATCCCAATAATATCTTCCCATTGATACATCGGGATTTGAACCCGGGACCTTTGGATTACCAGGCCAGTGGCAAGACCACTCCACCACACCTCCCCTGAACGTTTTAAAACAGTTGGTTGACTGGGGCCCAATGGATACAAACCAGAGAAAGAGAGAAAAGGAGAGAGAACAAAAAAATATGGCCGGGACATTCTTGTATCGACATATTTACATGGGATTATTCAGCATGAAAGAGAGAGAGAGAGAGAGAGAGAGAGAGAGAGAGAGAGAGAGAGAGAGAGAGAGAGAGAGAGAGAGAGAGATGGGGTGTGTGTGTGTTTAAGAGGCGGATAAACATTCTTTGTTTTCTAACATATTATAAGTGTAAGTGCTTCACAGCTTCCCCCCCCCCTCTCTCTCTCTCTCTCGCTCTCTCTTTCTTTCTTTCTTACGTTTCTCTCTTTCTTTCTTTCTTTCTCTCTCTCTCTCTCTCTCTCTCTCTCTCTCTCTCTCTTTCTTTCTTTCTTTCTTTCTTTCTTTCTTTCTTTCTTTCTCTTTCTCTTTCTCTCTCTCTCTCTCTCTCTCTCTCGCTCTCTCTCTCTCTCTCTCTCTCTCATATAACCATTAGAAGGAGTGGCAGTGAGATATTATATGGTTTGGTGGGATTTCCAATATCGGTTTCCTGATGGCGAAAATGTGTGAATGATAGTGTGATTCTTTTTATCTATCATCTATATTTATTTATATCTGTGTTTCCCTATCTATAATTTTATCTATATTTGTTATTGATCTATCTATCTATCTATCTATCTGTCTGTTTTTCTGTCTGTGTCTGTCTTCTGTGTAAATGAAAGAGACAAGCGGCAACGCTGCCTGTAACAAGTGCCCCCCTGTTCGCTCTCTCTCTCTCTCTCTCTGCCACACACACACACACACACACACATACACACACACACACACACTTCCACAGACACTCAGGGAAAGCCTTTGAAAGCCGGTGACTTGGTGAAGGTCTTGGGTCCTTTGATTAGCAGTGACCTAAAGTTTACCAAGCAGGGGGGATTGAAGTAGAGAAGCAAGCTCAGACATGTGTGGGCTGTATTAAGAGGAAGGCTTTGGTTTGCTCCCCAAACCCCCATCAAGCTTAAACAAATATACCCCCAAGATCGCCCTTCGAGAAAAATGTGTACATTTTTTGTAGAGAGATGAGCCGGCCAAAGGCCAGTTCCTCCTAAATTACAGGGTCGCTGTTACTCACTAGGAAAAAACTGACACCTAAATTGGACGAAAGGACTTAGTTTCAACAAAGTTATGGGGTAAAAGGTCTTAAAATTACCAAACTAACTGTGCTAATTTTTTAACATTTCCAAGCTATCTATCTATTGCCTGACGCCGTGACCCCCCCCCCCCCCTCGTACACCCTCGCTTTACATACGTTCCATATGGCCGAACCATCTCAAGGTGTTCCTTTTCACACTTTCCAGCACGTCTACATCTACACCCCACCTCTTTTTTTACTTCCTCATTAGTCTGTTTATCCCTCCATGTAACTCTGCACGCACTTCTAAAGTAACTCATTTTCACCCCTCTCACTCTGGGTCTGAGTCTCTCCACCAACGTCCATAATCTGCTTCCTAAGTCAGTGTTGGGATTACCACACTGTCATGTAAGGACATCTTTACTTCCATACTGACCACCCTATTTCTTGATACTGCTTTCAGCGTTCCTACAACCCTCTTCCCCTGTTGCACCCTCTCCCTCACTTCTTCATCCATACTTCCATCTTTACTCAACACACTGCCCAGATATTTAAATGAGTTGACATTCTCTATAGCCTGACCGTTCAACTTCACCTCACACTCTGTGGCTTCACCCCTTTCGAAAACCATAACCTTGCTCTTCCCCGCATTTACTTCCATATTCCCTTTTTTCGCACACTGTTCCAAAAATATTTACCAGTCCCTGCAACTCCCATTCACTATCGCTTATAAGAACTGTATCATCAGCAAACAGCAGTACAGGTAGCTTACACTCGTTTTCCTCTCTTATCAGCGATACACCAACATCCAATGCTCTTCCTTGTATTTCTTTCATGACTCCATCCATATATATAGTAAACAACCACGGGGACATCACACACCCCTGTTTCAACCCAACATTCAGATCAAAGAACTCGTTCTGCTCATTCTCCACACATACTGAACAAGTACTGACGCTTTTCCACCCTCATACATGCTCTTCACTGCTTTCAGCAACTTGCCATCTACTCCGTATATTCTCAGTACTTTCTACATACCTTCTCTATCCACTCTGTCATAGGCTTTCTCTAAGTCCATAAAGGCAACATTTCCAAGCTAAGCGGGCTAAATATGAAGGAAAAGACGATCTAGAAACTCCCCTTAAGAGGCAATTTAATATAGAAAGAGGGAGCTAGTCATTACACTCCACAACGCTCTGATACGGCCTTTAATAGAATATGCTATCCAGTTCTGCTCTCTAACAGTCAGGAAATATAGAGCGACGAAAAAATATCAAGCTATATCTATAAAGTTTTATCTACATACAGGAAGACTGAGCTACGAGAACCGGTTGAGAGCTCTTGGTTTCTTTTCGTTGGAAACGCGCAGGCTACAAGGTCAACTCATTGAAGCCTTAAAGGGGGGTGACCTGTTTTTTTGTTCTCCTTTGCTCTCTTTCTCTGGTTTGTATCAATTAGGCCCAATCAGCCTATTGTTTTAAAATGTTTATCCCCATACAGATGTCGTTTTCTTCCTGGCAAGCGATAGCGAGCGGCTTCGCCGGATATACTTTTCTAATGAAAAATGTACAAATTTAACCTGCTGTAAAAATCGTGTTTAAAAATGTGCTGGCTCGCTTCCGCTCGCTAGGAAAAAATCGACACCTGGATGGGGATAAACGTCTTTTAAAACAGTAGGCTGAGTGGGGCCAAATGGATACAACCCAGAGAGAGAGGGTGAGAGAGAAAGAAATAATGAGTGGGTTTGACAATGTAGATTATGGCCAAATGCTTAGGCTCAAAATGAATACAACACGTAACCATGACTATAAGTTAGATTTGAAAAGGTTCAACACGTGTATGCGTCGAAAGTATATAAGATCTGTTCTAGACTTCTTAAGATGGATGCCCAGTGTTGTGTTCCTTGCTAGTTTTGAGAGAGAGAGAGAGAGAGAGAGAGAGAGAGAGAGAGAGAGAGAGAGAGACAGAGACAGAGAGAGAGAGAGAGAGTTAAAGATACGGCATCCTGTCCTTTCACTGAATCTTGAGACATATTAAAACCGTGTATTAATAATTATAATTTTTATGTATGGATACTGGATGATAAGGAGAGAGAGAGAGAGTTACATAGAGTTACATATAGGCACAGACTGCACAGACCTTGCGGTCCCTACTAGGCAGTCCGGACTTAATGCTATAATATAATTTGCTAAAAAGTGGAAGACAAGGATAGCTAAGCAGAAGGATCTCTCCCCACCCACCACTCCCTCCGACCATTGGTCGGCATGATATTTAGTTGGGGAAACAAGTTCCCCAGCAGAATGAGACAAATTTCTACTGGGAAATTCACAGTAAAGAACGAAGTTGAGAAATATTATATACTACTGATGATTAACTTTTTTATTTCACCTATATTATTCCTACCTCCTCAAAGTGGATGTCTAGACTCCTTTTGAATGTGTCAAAGGAGAGAGAGAGAGAGAGACAGAGAGAGAGCGGGGGGGGGGGGGGGAATTAATTATTCTGAGCCTCTTTCATGTAGAGCTTGAGAGATTTAAATTCTTTTCATAGAAATATATACTGGGTCGTTCTGGAAAACTAGCTAAATAGTGTAAGGTAGAGTCATCAGCATATGAGTGGATAGGACTGAAGGTAGGCCTACAGTTGAAAAGATTATTATATAATGAATAATAAGAGAGAGAACTGGAGACAGGACAGAATCCTGAGGAACGCCGGAGTTTAGGAGTGTAACCTTTTATGAATGAGGCTGTTTAGGTGTGTGGCCGTTTAGGAGTGTAACCTTGTATGAATGAGGCTGTTTAGGTGTGTGGCCGTTTAGGAGTGTAACCTTGTATGAATGAGGCTGTTTAGGTGTGTGGCCGTTTAAGAGTGTGGCCGTGTAGGAGTGTGGCCGTTTAAGAGTGTGACCGTTTAGGAGTGTATCCTTTTAGGAGTGTGGCCGTTTAGGAGTGTGCTTTTAGGTGTGTGTCCTTTTAGGAGTGTGTCCTTTTAGGGGTGTGGTGGTTTAGGAATGTGGCCATTTAGGAGTGTGGCAGTTTAGGAGTGTGGCCGTGTATGAATGTGGACATTTAGGCGTGTGGCCGTTTAGGAGTGTGTCCTTTTACGAGAGTAGTTGTTTTGACCTCTTTCCAATATATATATATGCGTAGAGGCAGGAATAGTAGGAGGAAGGTGGGGGGCGGGCGAGGTCATCGCTGGTTGGTTGCTTGATGTCGTGAGGGCAGCAGCTTGCGCTGTGGGGTGCGTGGCGGCAGGAGGAGATGTAGAGGGGCGAGGGGCAGGGGCCGTGGTGGGGTAGTGTCTTTTAGCAGACGGTAATATTTGCAAGTCAAGTGTTTGGTTGTTTTTGCTTGGATTTAAGGCTTGAATATAGAGGGCTTCAAGAATAGGTAGTCTTCTGGAATAATTTTCTTTGTTGATTATGGAGGTATTTTTATTTAAATCGTCACGGGTTCAAGGAGACATAATGGTCTTTAATGGCTCCTGCCTGCAGGTGAAGAGTTAGTCGACGGGATAGACGAGTCTGAGTCATACCAATATAGGAATGAGGCCCACAGTCCTCATGTTTACAAGTGTGTTGGTATATCACATGGTCATCATTCATCAGGCTCTTCATTTAGGTGGAGGCAGGTCTGTTACGGAGAACAAGGTTGGAGGTCTTGGGAGATTTGTAATAGATGATTAATTTAATTTTGGTGTCAGCGTTGGTGGGGACGACGTGTTTGTTGATTATTTCATTCATGACGGACTCGTCGGTTTTGTGGTCAGAGGACATGTAGTTGCGGTAGAAGATCTTGATTTCATTAGAGGGGTTAGTGTTGGGGGGGATTTTGAGAGTACCATTTCTCAAGATGGTGGTTAATGGTGCTGACGACATCTGAATTAGAGTACCCGTTATTTACCAGAACTTGGGTGAGTCTGTCAAGTTCCTGGTGGGTGTCTCCCCAGGTGGTGCAGTGTGTGAGGGCTCTCCTGACGTAGGCCGAGATGGTGGATAGGAGATAACGGCGGGGGCATTCACTATCACCATTGAGGCATTGTCCGGTGTTTGTGGGTTTAGTGTAGACAGAAGTTTTGAACCCGAGGTCGTTCAGGGAGACGAGTATGTCGAGGAAGGGAAGTTGTCCGTTGTTAGATTTTTCATAAGTGAAATTGAGTCCGGAAGAAGTCATGAAGCGTCGTTGGAGTTCCTGGAGTTCGTTGAGGTCCTTAACTTGCACGAAGATGTCGTCAACGTATCTACAGTAGATGGCGGGCCGGTGGGCAGCTAGAGCTCTTCTTCGATGGTTCCCATGAAGAAGTTCGCGAAAAGAACTCCCAGGGGGCTGCCCATCGCCACGCCGTCTATTTGTTGGTACATGTTGCCCCGGGGGAAGAGGAAGGGGGCCTCCTTAGTGCACAACTCCAACAGCGTCTTCAGGGCCTTCTCCGGGATGTCTAGGGTGGGTGTGTCAGGGCAGTGGTATACTCGACGCAGAATCATGTTTATGGTCCTGTCCACGGGTACGTTGGTGATATATATATATATATATATATATATTTTTTTATATATATATAAGGCTGGAGATAATAATAGTTTTCCATCAAGTGGAGCTTCTTGGCTTTTCTGAACCCGCTTCTCCCTCATGTTAATCCCCATTAGTTGCGAGATTATATGATGTTCGCCCCATTAGTTTGCCGATTTCAAGACGTTTTGCCAAATTTATTTCCTATTATTTAGCCCTTTCGTGCCATTTAAGTGTCGATTTATTCCTGGCGAGCGATAGCGAGCCTGTAATTTAGGAGAAACGCCGGTACATTTTTAAGGAGTAAACTACCCCCCCCCCACTTGTTTTTAATTAATCCTGTAATAATTATTTTTTTTACGGAAAGAACCATTCTACTCGCAGGGATTATGTAAGAATTAATGTACCGGTATCTATAGTTTTATTCATATTAAAAAAAAAAAAAAAAAAAAAAAAAAAAAAAAAAATCAAACCATAAGGTTATGTTTCATATTTTTGTTTAACCTTTTAACCACGATAACGTAATTTTCATCGTATTCTGGTTACCATTAGACGATTTGCCTTAGTTTATATAATTATATATTCTACCTTCAGTGATCAAATGAGTTAATACGATCTCAATAAACCCTCTGATTAACGTTGGTTCTTCGTAACTGCATAACATTCGTCTAATATAAGCGGACTAATATGTAAAACGGCGTCTTGGTGCTGAAGAATTTAATATGTACTCGGCATGTGAAAATGTTTGTGTATCTTTACGAGAAAGACAAATAGAACGAGTTTGTATTGAATCTCTCTCTCTCTCTCTCTCTCTCTCTCTCTCTCTCAGATCTGGCTAAGTGAAAGAAAGCAGAGAGTAGTTATTAAGTTATTAATGTTGTGGAATCATCATGGACTCCAATGACTAGTGGAGTCCCTCAGGGCTCAGTTTTGGGTCCGATTTTGTTCACAATATATATCAATGACATTGACAATGGTATAAATACTAATTCTAAATTCGTGGATGACACAAAGATAGGAAATGCAATAATTTCGGAAAGCGATAGAATCAGTCTGCAAACAGATCTAAATATAATCACAGAATGGTCGGAGAATTGGCAAATTTCCTTTAATGTAAACAAATGTCAGATATTGCAAATAGGCTCAAAAACAATAAATATGAATAATACATGAACGGGGAGAAAGTTAATTAGTGTAACACAGCTAAAAGAACTAGGAATGCTTATAAATGACAACCTAATATCTTCAAACCAATGCACGGCAGCAGCTAACAAAGCAAACAGATCATTAGGCTGCATCAGACATTTCTGTTCATTATCACAGCATATACATAGTTATGCCATTATATAACAGTATAGTGAAACTGCATCTAGAACAGGGGTGCTCAACTGATTAAGTAGTATGTGTGAAAGTCCAATTCGCTTGGTAGCAAAGGTCAGAAGGATCCCCCCCCCCCCACACCAAACCAACAAATCAACATCAATTCTATTACCAACATTACTACGCCTATGACTATTCCCATCCAATGCTCTCAATTCCCAAGAATGTGAAAGGCCTTGTATAATTTTGTTTTGATATTTTGATGTGTTTTATGTCTGTGTAGATAAACTATTTTTCGAGTACACCTCTTGTGATTCCTGCCCTTCAGCAAATGGCCCCTGATATAGCACATAATAATATTGGCACTTCATTATATAAACGTTTTAGTCCTGTAAACGGGGAAAATAGTATATCCATGTAGCACATTGACTAACACAAACCTTAATAAGCTGATATGACCGTCTGGTGATTGCCAGAACAAAAGAAGAAAACTAATCAACATCTTCATATAATTCAATATAGAATTGCATAGATACAATAGATACAAAAATAGCTATAAGAAAATCGAACCTGATAATGAATTAAAGGAGCCCACCTCGCTTTTTTATCTTTATCTCCCTCTCTCTTTGGCTTGTATCCATTCGGCATCATTCAGCCTACTGTTTTAAGACGTTTACCCCCATCCAGGTGTCAATATTTTCCTGGCGAGCGGTAGCAAGCCAGCATATATATATATATTGTTTGACAGCAAGCTAAATTTGTAAATTTTTCGATAGAGAAATGTCTCCGGCAAAGCCGGATTTCTCCATACAATGCTGCCTCGCTATCGCTCGCCAGGAAGAAATCGACACCTGGATGGGGATAGACGTCTTAAAACAGTTGGCTGAATGGGGTCGAATGGATACAAGCCAGGGAAAGAGAAAAAAAAGGAGAGAAAGATAAAACAAAGCCGGTGACCCCCCTTGAGCAGGACGATGATGCCTCCCTTTGCTTTATTCTACAGTCCATTCATTATAAGCAGGCCAAAAATCGTGACCCCTAACCTCTGAAGCTCAAAAAGGGTTGTTAGATTCCACACCTATTCCCTGGCTGACTCTTCCTAAATGGTAGACAGGGTATACTAGTTCGATTACTGAAGTCCTTTCTGAGTTATGAGAGGTTGGAGATCGGGATTCATTCATTGTTTTCATTGTTTTCTGTTGTGTTTTGTGTTGTCCCTATTCTGGCTCTGTCTTGAGACGGCCCCCCCCCCCCCCCAAGAAAAAAGGAAAAGTGGGGATTGGGCCTGAGTATATAGATAGATAGATAGATAGATAGAAAGATAGGGATCGGGATTTCTGACCTACCTATATTGTACAGGGTGTAGCTATGATTGGACGATCATAGGCAACTTAGGAAGGACCTCCGGGAGTGAAAGGGTTAATTAACCCTTTCACGCACATATGACGCAGAGGTTGCCAGATTAGCAATAATAAATAGAGTTCTTTCACTCTTATAAGCAAAGACAACTGCAGAGGTTGAAGTAACTAAACTAAAGGTTTCTAAATACCCATGATGGTAACAAAGGCTTTAAAGTATCCCTAATAGGATCAACATCGCGTCATATGTCGGAGAGGTTTAACACAATATTTACTCCTTTGACTCTTAGAGGTCAGCCAAATATAATTAACCCATCCAGTACCAGCGACGTCTTTTTCATCATATTCTGGCAGCTATCAGACGTTTTATTCAGCTTAAGAAGGACCTCTAGCAATAATAAGGCTTCAAACTATCTCAACCAACCCTTTTAACTACCACAGATCCTTCCCAAGCTGCATAATATCGTTTAAACATAGCTAGACTAAATTATAACACACGTCACTGGTACTCAATGGGTTAAAATATCATATATTGGGATTGAAAGCATCTGTATAAATCAAATAAGGAAATTTGTTCTATTATATCTCAAGCTAAGGATATAATCACTGACAAAATAAACAGTATCAAAGCATTAGTATACTCTATTTTTTTCCAGCTGATGGTAAATTGCATCTCTCCATTCTGATTACCATTTTATTATCATGATTTTGTAGCGAAATATGGTGCTAATTATGAAAAAGTAGCAATAATAATTATGACACACAGACATAGCGGTATCATCTTTGTCCAGTAAGAATCGATAAATCAGTTGCTAAGGGATTCAATTGACCATCAGCTGGAGTAAAATAGACTATAGTGGACCGCAAGTTGAAGATAAACCTGCCCAATGATTTACGGATAACCTGTTTTATGTGTGGTTTTACCTTAAGGGAGCCCACCTCGCTTTGTTTATCTTTCTCTCCCTCTCTCTTTGGCTTTTATCCATTCGGCCCCATTCAGCCTACGGTTTTAAGACGCTTACCCCCATCCAGGTGTCAATATTTTCCTGGCGAGCGGTAGCGAGCTAGCATATATATATTTTTGTTTTGATAGCAAGCTAATTTTATACATTTTTCAATAGAAAAATTACTCCAGCGAAGCCGGATTTCTCCATACAATGTTGGCTCGCTATCGCTCGCCAGGAAGACATCGACACCTGAATGGGGATAAACGTCTTAAAACAGTTGTTGAATGGGGCCGAATGGATACAAGCCAGGGAAAGAGAGAAAAGGAGAGAATGATACAACAACAAAAACGGTGACCCACCTTAATAAAGTTAAACAGAGGTAAAACTACCTGTGCTGACCAAGGACATCAATACAATATGTTTGATTCTTGAATAGCACATTATACATACAGTATAATTGTATTTGAATGGCCAGATTTCTTATTTCAAAGGATCATCTAAAACAATAATAATGTTCTTAAATTTAAAAAAGTTGGTCGCGCTTTTGGGGCTAGCAACACCTACTATGAAAAACATGTATCCATCATATAATTTATTTGTTCACACTTCTCTCAGTCACCCCTACAATTTTCCAGAGGACAACAGGTTTTTCACAATACGTAGAAGGAGGTCTTTTTAATTAAATATCTAATACTACTACTGTGTTCACAACATGTTGACAAGAATAACGTAATTCGATAAACTATAGAACAGCATGTTAACAAGGAGGTAATTTGATAGTTTAGACACTGGACGAAAAGGCTAAGGAAAAAACAGGCTAACTGAAGAGGTTCGGGATCCCGGGAAACAACAAAGAACTTGGATGCAGTGCATACAAGAACGATTTTTGTTTTTACAGCCTATTGGGCCGAGGCCTTTATAAATAGGCTGGAAATTCGTAATAAGAAGAGGGCGGATAAACGAAACTTATAAGAATTAAGATGAGAAGAAGGAAATAATAAAAGAGGGTGGATAAAATATATGTACAACAACTAAAAAGGGAAGAGGGAAATAAGGAATATAACAGTTTGGCTGCTTGATAACCAGTTTAAACAATTTTACTCCGTTTTCCCATATTGTTTTTCTTTGGCGGACATACGCATTATACGGTCTAAACACAATCTCTTGGAGGTCCAGATCTGGACCGCGGGCCGCCAGTTGAGTAGCCCTGATCTAGAGTATGCTGTGCAGTTCTGGTCTCCCTACCTAATACAATACATTGTAAAGCTGGAATTTGTGCAGTGAAGAGCAACTATATTGATTCCTTCTCTAAGAAATAAACCATATAATGAGAGATTAAGAAAACTCGATATATTTTCACTTAAGAAACGGAGGAATAAGTTATGAAGTCAAGGTTTCCAATGGCTCAACAAATATATCTAAAGCTTTTTACCAACTACATCAATCCAAGGTTAGAGATGTAATTGGTCCCCTTAAAAATTCGATAGGAGAAATGACAGAACATTATTTAGAAATGTGCAGTACATTAAATAGTCAATTTATTTCCGTTTTCACTACTGGAAATTTGGCCCAGTTTCCAGAAGTCCGTAAGGTATATAGCAATAGTATAGAACATAGGTTAAGTACGGTTACTATAAGTAGAAATTATGTGCATAAGGAAATTGACAGACTGAAACCTCAGAAATCGCCTGGCCCTGATGAGGTATATGCTAGAGTATTAAAATAATGCAGATATGAGTTAAGTTACCCATTAACATTTCTATTTAACAAGTCATTAGAAACAGGCTTAGTTTCAGAAGCTTGGAAGCTTGCAAATGCAGTTCCGATCTTCAAAAAAGGTGATACATCAATAGCATCCAATTACCGTCCCATTAGTCTCACATCAATCATAGGAAAGCTACCAGAGTAAATTATTGCTAGGAACATTAGAAACCACTAAGAAACATTTAATTTAACAAATTCTTCTCAGAATGGATTAACTCCGGGACGTTCTTGCCTTACTAATTTGCTTAGTTTTTTCTCAGAGGTATATGAAGCAGTAGATAATGACAAGTCATATGATATAATATATTTATATATCAGTAAAGCTTTCGACAGAGTCCCTCATGAGAGATTGATGAGAACAATTGAGGCGCATGGAATAGGTGGATCGTTGTTGGGATTGATTAGGTCATGGCTAATTGGTAGGAAGCAGAGAGTCAGCATAAATGGCACTACGTCAGAATGGGGAGCAGTCAAAAGTGGTGTCCCCTAGGGATCTGTATTGGGTCCTTTGTTGTTTGTTAAATACATAAATGACCTTGAGTTAGGTATAACTAGTAGGATAAGTAAATTCGCAGACGATACCAAAATGGGGAGAACAATAGATTCATATAGCAACATAGAGTGCCCCCAAAGGGATCTAGATATCTTACACGAATGGTCAGTAAATTGGCAGATGAATTTTAACATTGACAAATGCAAGGTATTACAGATAGGGTAGACGAATACTAATGCAAAATATAAACTAGCTAATACGGAATTAGAAAATTCAGACTGCAAGAAAGATTTGGCTGTGTTTGTTAGCAACGATTTGAAGCCTAGCAAACAGTGTATAAGCGTTCGTAACAAGGCAAACAGGATTCTCGGATTCATCTCGAGGAGTGTGAGTAACAGAACTGCCGATGTTATCTTAAAACTTTACTTATCATTAGTGAGACCCCATATGGATTATGCTGTCCAATTTTGGTGTCCTTATTACAGAATGGACATAGATTCGTTGGAGAGAGTACAGCGAAGAACGGCAAAAAATATTCATAATATTAAAATTCTACCATATGAAGAAAGGTTGAACAAATTAGGCTTACATTCGTTAGAAAGACGCAGAGTTAGAGGGGATATGATAGAAGTGTTCAAGTGGGCTAGTGGGATTAATAAAGGGGACATACAAATTGTACTGAAGCTCAGTGATAGCGAAAGAACTCGAACAAATGGTTTCAAATTGGATTAATATCATTTCAGAAAAGATTTAGGCAAATATTGGTTTGGTAACAGAGTTGTAGACATGTGGGATAGGCTACCGAGTGATATGGTAGGATCGAGAACGATAGGGAGCTTTAAGATAACATTAGATAGGCATATGGACGAGATGGGTTGCGTATGCGGGGGGGATCTGCCGGGTGTGGGCCAATCGGCGCTCTGCAGACCCCCGTAATCTTGTGTTGATCTCTGACCGTTTTGGAGAGGTCAGTCCTCAAGGTATTAGTGAGTTGGGTCTATAATTAGGCCTTGTAATTGGGATTGGGTGTGCCTTGTGTGGGCCGATCGGCTTTCTGCAGACTCCCATTTTCTTAGGTTCTTATGTTCTTATGATAAGAGGACAACTGATCGATTGTTTTAAGATTCTAAAAGGATTCAGTAACAATAACCCCAATAAGCTATTTAAGATAGCCAAAGAGAGTTCTACAAGAGGAAACAAGTTCAAATTAATAGGTAAGAAAGCAAACCTGGATACAACAAAACATTTATTCACTCACAGTATAATTAGTGAGTGGAATAAGTTCCCAAATAAGTAATAGATAGTGTCTCAATAGATGCATTTAAGAAAAATGTCTAGACTCATACCACAAAGAAATTGGGATGTAGTAGGTAATAACCAATTATAGAACGTTGTGGTAGTAACGAACACTGCTTCCATTTGAAGAGAGCTAATGGAGAAACAAAATATATATGTATAATATATATATATATATATATATATATATATTACTACAGGTGAAGGTTTGCGTGAAATACCCTTTCCATTTCTAACTTTCTATAAATTCCTTCTGGCGGTTTCCAAGATCTGCAAGGTTATTCACTTTCAACTGTCTTCATGTACGGCAATTGCCGGAGGGAACGGAGGGTCGGGAGAGAGCCTTCTTCTTTGCTATCCTTTTCTTCCAATTTCCATTACTGATGAGTTAGCTATCTATACTAGAATTAAGTCCTGACCACCTCGCTGGGATCGTTAGGTCTGTGTGGTCAGTGTACCTATGTACATTTATGTAAATATATCTCTATACACACCATCACCACCCTCTTGACACCAGATTAGCATGGCAACGAATCTATTTGAACGCTGATTCGAATATTATAATTAATTTTCATATATTATTCGGTCGTTTAAAGAAGCTGTATAAAGAGCAAATACAATGTTCATACGAATTTGCACTGATTTGTGTTTATTTGTTTATTTATTTATAATTACTTATTTTCTTTTGTTTCCGTCCAACCCCTCTATCAAGCTTAAAACTTCGAGATTAGTTTGTACATTTTTCGGTAGAAGGCCGGTTCCTCCTAAATTACAGGCCTACTATCACTCGCCAAGAAGAAAATAGGCAGCTAAACGGCACAAAAGGTCATAAAATCGACAAACTAATGGTGCAAATATTTTAAAATATTAAAACTAATGAGTCTGACCACGAGGGAGAAGGGGGTTCAGAAAAACCAAACCTCCCCTTAACCACTTAAGCACGATGACGCGTTTTTTCCTCTGATGCTGGCTAAAATTAAGCGATTGTATGCAGTTTAAGAAGGACCTATGTTATTCAGAGGCTTTATCGAGATCGTATTTACTCCATTGAGACGTAGAAGTAGGTTATAAGCTAAAGAAAATCGTCTAATGGTAACCAGAATATGATGGAAAGTATGTCATTGTGTTATAGAGGTTAAAGTGTCCATATAATATAACTGCACTTAAGAAGAATATTCATCAGCACTAAATGTTTGTAGAGATAGCAGAACCCAAAACATAGGAAACGTGGAAGACAAGGATATAACAGAAGAAGGCTCTGAATCCCTTACAATTAATTAAGAGCGTCTATCAGCTTTGTGGATTGTGGGAATAGGCTGCAAAGACGTCATTTCGGTGTAGTAAATGTAACAATAAAAATAATTGATAATAAATACAAATATATATACTGTACCGGTATATATATATATGTTTCTAGTCTCTCAGTGGGGATCGAACCATCGACCATCAGAACGATAGCCGACGCTTAATCAATTACACCACGGCAGTCTAATTGATTAAGCGTCGGCTATCGTTCTGATGGTCGATGGTTCGATTCCCACTGAGAGACTAGAAACATTTAGTGGCTCACGTGTATTTGTGATATATTCTCAATATATATATATATATATATATATAGAGTATTTATATATGTATAAATATATAAATTATATAATATATATATACAGTATATATACCGTAATATATACTGTATAATGTATATATATATATATATATATATATATATATATATATATATATATATATATATATATATATATGTATATATATATATATATATATATATATATACATATAGGCCTACTGTATTATATATATCAAGTATATCTCACAAATACAATTGGGGTCTGGTCTATCCTATCTGAAAAGGGATAGTGGACCGAGAGGACTGTGATAACAGTGGTATCACACTGCTCAGTGTGCCAGGCAAGGCCATTGCCAATATTATACTGATGCAAGCGGAGGCCATTTGCGAAAGTAGCAGAGACCTGAACAATCTGGATTTACACCCAAACGTCAGTCAACAATTGACCAGATTCTGGTACTTGGGTTTCTCGTGGAATGCCACCTTGAGTTTAAAAAAAGAGCTGCTTGCACTTGCAGTATATGTTGATCTGTAGATGCTTTCTGGATATCACTATTCATGTATGCATTAACAATCATTAAGGCATTTGACTTAGTGCACTGAAAGACGCTCTGCGAGCTACTATGCTACGCGGGATTCCCGCGGTGATTAATGACCTGGTGGGTGGACTTTATACAAGAACAGGGAGTCCCGTCAATTGTGGTGGAGGAGCATCCTTCTTCTTCCCTGTGATTTTAGGTTTAACATGGGTGTATTTTAGCACCTACACTTTTCTACGCTATTATTGGGCTGGATAGTTGGGCAGAGTCATTGTGGAGCGGAGGACGGCAATTTCAAGATCACTGATCTTGATTTTGTAGATGATGCAGTGATCATAGCGGAGATGTTGGATCGAGACACTACATGAGGATTCAGAGCCGCTGGATTTAAACGCCTCTTGGTGACTCATTGAATGATGCAGTGCAATCTGTTTATGCATGTGGTGGGGACTTGGTGATCTTGAATACATTGTCTTATCTTGGTAGTGTTACCGATAAAAGTGGTAGGTCGTGCTACGATGTCAATCGTAGCCTCAGCTTTGCATATGAGGTTATGGATTCACTCAACAAAAGTATATGGCTTTGTCAATACCTGTGCTGAAGGACAAAGATGCGGATCTTCAAGACACTGGTGCTCCCTGTCTTATTATATGGATGTGAAACATGGACACTTAACAGTGAGTTAAAAAGATGTATTAACTCCTTTGGTACTAAATGTCTTCACATGATTATGGACCATCACTGGCATGATTTCATCTCAAACCAGCATCTACTCCGTGAAACTGATACAAAATATATTAATTGCATGGTCCGTGAATGCCAACTTCAGCTATATGAGCATGTTGTTTGCCTCCCTGATGCTGATCCTGCTCACCAGGTGGTCTCTACAGAGGACAACCCAGAGTGGACGAGGCCTAGGGGAAGACCACGGAACTCATGTGTTACGCTGGCCAGCTTGCCAGAATGCGCTCGTAACTCGCTAGCGCTCGCCAGGGCAGTGAAATGGGCTACAATAATCGTAGAACGATGTTCTTTCTTTAATAGAGTTCATGCTGTCACAGACAGTTCAGTGGTGATCTTTATTCTTGTCTGTGACACTTGGAAGTATTTTATATCATCTATAGAATATAAGATGCATTGTGTGAAGTTAAAGAGAGAGAGCGAGGTAGGCAGTGAGGTGGTAATATGTGCGTGTGTATGTATGTGCTGCCTCTCGCTCAGAGGAGTTTTCCCACGCCCAGGCCCTTGATTGGCTGGTGAGCTTGGTGCATCCTAAGGACGTCTGCATCTCATGACGTAGTGGTCTGTGATTGGGTGCCGCTGTCCTAGTGTTGGAGCTGGGGGCTCCTGCCACCTTTATCTGGCAGAGCTTGGCGTAGCGTGCTTGGTCCTACATGTCCATTGCAATCTGTCCCCCATATAACCCTCTATACTACTATCTCTCTCTCTGAACTTCTTCTTTTTCATACTTCCATCTTTATTCAATTAATTATCCCTTCTGGTTCTGCATACGACTTCCATAGTCGGCCAGTCGTATTACCAGCACCAGCTCTCACATTTATGTTTGCACTAGTTTTAGGGAGTAGTAGAGTCATAGTCATATGGTAGCCTAGTGTTGGGGTGCTTCTAATTATTGAGCTGTTCTCTTATTATTTAATGCTAGACAGTGGAAGGTATCTTTGGTCGTTGTCTGAGTTATGTATGTGGCAAGTCAGAGCCTGTACAACATCGACGAAGCTAGCTAGCCTGTAACCCTTGTGCATATTTTCCTTTGCGAGTGTAGCAGTATACAAGTGAAGTGCTTTTGCCTACTCTCACCTGCATACTTGCTACCTCATTGTGTTGACCTTTGTGGAGCGCTAGGGTAAGACCAGATACTTGAGATCTGGACTTACCAAGAGAGCCTCCAAGTCACGTAACGTAACATAAGGGAAATCTGTTCAAGGGGAGACAGTATGCTACGAGCATGCTTGCACTCTGCCTGGTTTCCTAGTACCTTTTATACCACTGCTAGACTTTATTAGTGAGAGAGACGGTATTGTGTTTATTAACTTTCATTGTGTATGCTTTAGGAATTTTTCACGCCTTATTTTAGCCAAGGTTGATGCATAGTGCACAACCCAGTTTGGCCGTTTCGTTGGCTAAGGAAGTACTGTTTCTGAGTGGTTATTATTAGTGCTGTCACAGAGTTGTTGCACTCCCTTGTTGTATATATGTATCCTACTTGTTGGTGTATTTAAGATACACATTTGGTGTCCTGCCCCTGCATTTATGTCTGTTCTATATTAACGAGCATCTTAGAGCATCAGACGTTTTCAGAAGATTCTATACCTGATTGCTGTAGGACTAGACTTCCAGTGCTTTCATAGAGCATTGTAGAGGTTAGTGTTGAGTACAGACTCACACTAAAGTTAACGTAAGTATATACTTCTTTATTAAATCATATTATAGTTTATTTAAGCATTGTTATTACTTAAGAGCATTTTATTAACGTAAAGTACTCCTTTTGTGAGTAAGCTTTGCCGTCATCGGCAAGCCTTTGTAGAAGTGCACTAAAACCCAGTTAATTGATACCCCGTTATCCAGGAGATTAACTCTGGAGGGTTTTAAGTGTTTTTGTTCACCGGCGTAATAGTTCGAGGGTTTTGGAATTAGCGTACCGTTGTTGCAGATATAGCCTATCATCTAGTCCATCATTAAGTGCCCTTGTTTATTTCGTAGTGCCGGTCGTAACACATGGTTGAGGCAAGTCGACCAGTCCTGCAATAAGATACTTAATACGGCCGGGCCGGGCAGATACCTGGAGTCTCGCCCAGAGGGATCCCCCGGGGTGGAGTTGGAGATTAAGTACGGCTACGCACTAGCATGGCATAATATGCCCTCATTGATTGATACATAATTTAATATATATATATATACATACTGTAGAGGCTATACTATTTCACAACAACAGGAACGTGGGGGAAACACGTAAAAAATAGATTTAGATTTTGAATTCTGCGAAAGAATTCATTATACAAAATAATCAACGTAATGCATTTTCATATTGCTAGAGGGGATACTGGTCTCTCTCTTTTCCTGTTGGTAAGAGAGAGAGAGAGAGACTGTCGTTGATTTACATAAATATAATGATCACGAAAATCCTTTGATCCTTGGGAGGTGGTGAGAACAGAGAGAGAGAGAGATTTACATATATTTACATATATACACTGGCCACACAGATTTTACGATCCCTGCGAGGTGGCCAGGACTTAATTCTAGTAGAAATAGCAACCCTAAGAGAAGGTGGAAGGAAAGGATAGCAAAGATGAAGGCTCTCTCCCCACCCTTCGGCAATTTACCGTACATGAAAACAGTTTTTTTTTTTTTTTTTTTTTTTTTTTCTATATTCCAACTTACTTCCTCTCGGGCATAGGCTGAGAGCCTTAACATTCACCGCTTTACAATGAACAGTGAAGCCCGTGAGGTCTTGTTCCAGTCTAGGGAGTGAGACATGTGAAGCACGTAGAGTACAACGAGCACCTGCCATCTTGCCTTCACATGAGGCACGGTGCTCACTCATGGCCCGAAACGACCCTATCTCTGAAGCCACCTCGTTCCCGTGCTTCACTGTCTCACCCTCTACACTCGGACTCTCACACTTACACACACACAACGCCACCTGTTGAGCAGATAACTCACCAGGCATTGCACCCCTATAGCATATTTTGAATATGGGAATATTCATACAGTGCTATTTAATCAGGGAACAATGAGGGTATTTTATTGACCTTTCGGTGGGCTTGTGGTAATGCACTGATACCAGGTACAGCACAAATTCCATCCCAATAATATCTTCCCATTGATACATCGGGATTTGAACCCGGGACCTTTGGATTACCAGGCCAGTGGCAAGACCACTCCACCACACCTCCCCTTAGAAGTTAGAAGTGAATAACCTAGCAAGGCTTGGAAATCGCCTGAAGGAATTTATAGTATAGTTATAAATGGAAAGGAAAAGGCATGCACACCTTCACTTTTTGTATAGTTTTTTGTTTTTATGTTCTTTTCAACCGAAAACGTGTTAATTTCTGCCAGGTTCTCTTGTCAGTGATCAGCTTCTACTGCAGACCAACTTCTCTGTGATATGAGTCTAACCTTTTAAATGTGTACTGTAAAGTATATTGAGTAACTGTCAATACCAGGCGGGTGCCCAACCCCGAAGGGGTTGAAATAGGGGAGCCATTCCCCCCCCCCCCCCCCCCGCCAAAGGCGGCTTTCTAGGGCCTTTCCTAGCTGATGCTGAGAGGATTGGGTTCTAATCATGTGGTGATGGGCTGGTCTATCAGAGTGAGAACAGAGTGATCTCTGCCATACCCATAGCTTACTCTGACTGTTCCTTTTACTTATATATTTTCTAGATCTCAAATGACGGCGTCTCTTCCGTGGATTGACCTCCCAATCACCAAGATTGGAAGCCAAAGCGTCATATTTTTCCTTTGCCCCTCCACTATCTCTTCATAATTGCTGAGGGGCACAGGGCCCTGGGTGAGGCTTTGGTTTCCCGGGTGTTTCAGCGCCCTCCTCAGCTCCCCGCCATGGAGTGGCTTTGGTCAGCCAGGCTTTATTGTGGTAGGCAGGGAGGGTTTTGTGGGGGTGCTCGGTTATGGCCTTGGCCTTGCTCAGGGCCTTGGGGCTGTTCGGCCAGGCAGCTTGGGGAACAACAACAACAACTGTCAATACCGTCATTAGGGAGCTTATTTCACTCACTAATAACACTGTGGGTGAAGCTTTGTGTAGTTATGTCTAGGTTCGCTTTCGTGCATGTTAGTTTTAATTTGTTTCCTCTTGTGGAACCTTCTTTGGCTATCTTAAATAAATTATTAGAGTTTATGTTACTAAATCCTTTTAGTATCTTAAAACACTCTATCAACTGTCCCCTTATTCTCCGTTTCTTAAGCGAAAACAGATCGAGTTCTCGTAATCTCTCATTGTATGGTTTATTTCTAAGGGAAGGGAATAACTTTGTTGCTCTATGCTGAACGGATTCGAGTTTCTCTATGTCTTTTATTATGTAGGAGACCAAAACTGCACAGCATACTCCAGATGTGGCCTCACAATACTTTGATATAATGTTCTGTTATATGTGGTTGAGGGATACAAAAGGCAGAGCTGACAAGTGCCTCCCCCAGAGTTGAAAGCAGGTAGGGACGACACAAATCAAGCCAGACCGAGTAAACCCAAGGGGGGACGAACACACTACCGAGTCAGACTCAGCTGGTAGAGACAAATTTTTTTTTTTTTTTGTGACTGAAAGAAGTATGGTGTGCTTGTGTAGTGTAGTGAAGTAGATAGCAGGAAGTGGTGTTTGAGATAGTCAGCTGGATCACTCTGTGTAGGTGAGGCACTTGTCACAGGCAGCTCTGCCTTTTGTCTGCCTCATCCACATAGAACAGAACATTATATAAATGTATTGTGAGGCCACATCTGGAGTACTATGGTACAACTGTCTTTACTATGGCAATGAATATGTTTCTTAATGAATTCTAGTGCTCTATTTGCTTTGTTAGATGCTGCGGTGCATTGACTTGTAGATTTTAGATTTTCGTTGATAAGCACTCCTAGGTATTTTATCTGTGATACGTTCTTTATCTTTTCTCCATTCATGTGGTATTCGTATATTTTGCCCTTAAAATTAATTTGTACATATATCATATTTTGTACAACTTATATTTAATATCCTATGGTGTAACTATTACAGATATCTTAAAAAAAAATAAAAAAAAATTGAACTGTATAACCAGTTCGACTTATCAAGTATCACAGCTCGTGAACTTATCACATAGTCCGGCGGAGAGTCTAGGGGTCTTTGGCTCTCCAGCACCGGCCCCCCCCCCCCCACTCTTTTTCTCCATTCAGATTACTCCTAAACTTAGTAGCACACAGACCAACTGCTGGCGCAAGGCCACACAGGTGAATTTTGGTTTATCCAAAGCCACAGATAGGTAGCGTGTCAGGAAAGTATGATTGGAAGCCCACAGCTTAGTGTTGGCTATGTCATCAATTGAATAATTATGCAAGAAACGTAACGAAACTGCCCATTTCCTGATGTCGTGGGCCCTACCCACTACACCGGGATTACTTTCACGAATTACATCTACGAGTAAAGAAGCCAATTGTCTTCTCGTGACGTGCTTACCCTCACCATTGACCCATAAGGCTCCCTGCTGTTGGGGCCGTGACACCCTCAGAAACTTTATTAAAGCCTGAACCGGGCATAATACATGGTGTGTGTCCCTGCGCTTGAGCGCCGGGTTTGTAAATTCAGAAAAAACATGTTCGCTATGTTCGTTCTTAGCAATAAAAGTGGGAGATGGAGTAATTTGTACATTCACATTGAGCCTCCCAAACCTGAGGCAATTAGGTTCGTTGCTCATTGCCGCCAGCCCAGACACCCTGTTACCTGTGGCCAAAGCCATAAGGAACACAGCCTTCTTTAACAGTGAGTCAAAATCCGGCGCATGATTATACTTGAAGCAAAGACAATGCTCTGTCAAGTGACCATGTAGGCATGAGCTGACGGGGTGGTGGGCGTAGCTTGAAACATGACCTCATGAAGCCTTTCTCCTCCGCCTGCAGTATAGATAGCCCTGTTAAGTCATGAAAGGTAATTCTGATAGCAGACAAATGATTCTTCAGTGTAACTACAGAAAGGCGTTTTTGTTCAAATAAATAGTCCAAACACTTGAATACCAAAGCTACTGATGCGTCAGTTTGCGCCGTTTCTACTATCCAGGTTGTAAAAGACTTCCAATGCGATTGATATTGTCGCCTGGTAGAAAGAGTATACTGATTTAGAAATTTATTAGTGATGCTCTCTCCATACGGAGTTAACCATTTGGCATTTTGAATGTCCAAAAGGCAAAAGTCAGTGAGGTCTTTAGGTTGCCAATTGTCTCCAAGTGGAAGTACGAGAGCGGGAGTGACACCGGGTTCTTGCACCACATTTTCAATTGGTGGTACCACACCTGAGCCGGCCATAGAGGCGGGATCATCGAGACTAAGCCCCGGTAACCCCGTAGTTTGTGAACTACTTGACACATGAGTGAAGCGTCAGGAGGCGGAAATAGATAGATGGAATTCCACATGTTCCAGTCCTCCAACAACGCGTCTGGACCCCCTGCCGAAGTCATGTCCCGGCGGGTTAGGTAGAAAGGAAGCCTGTGGTTTTCCTTGGATGCGAAAAGATCCACTTGTTGACGGTATGGCTCTGCAATAATCTGGTTGAAGATGTTTTGCATGATAGCCCATTCTACTTTGGTGCTCTGTCGCTGGGACAGAGTGTCTGCCCAGACGTTCGCTACGCCTGGGAGGTATGATGCATGAATATGAATGTTCAGCTCTTCGGCCAAAACAAAGATCTCTTCTGACAACTCTAGCAACTTCCGAGACCTCGTTGACCCTTGATTTTGAATGCATGATACCGCATTCATATTGTCCATTCGAAACGCTATCGATTCCCCCCACAAGGAGGAGCCGTGGTTTTGAAGGAAAAGTAAAGGGACTATGAGCTCTTGCTCGTTGATATGAAAATTCTCGGTTTTTGACCAAAGACCTTGACCCTGATGGCCTAGGCTCGACTGATAACCCCAGCCTATTGTCCCTGAAGCATCTGTGTCTACCCATACCATAGGTGGGGGAGAAACCCACGTCATTATTGAATGCAACGTTTCTCTCCTCGCCCAGACCGACAGCAAGTCGTGAATTAATGGAGGAATTTTCCACAATTTTCCCGCCGGCAACAGCGGGAAATGTTTGTTTCCTTCCAAGATTAATCTCTTTACTTTCAATCGGCCCAACTTTACAGTTAGTTGAATCCAATTGAGAGAGCCGTCCAGGGATGCCCATGTCCTTCTCGTGGTAGTCGGACTGTGGAGAAACAAAAACTATTTCTTTCAAAATCTGTTGCGGTTTTCCACACTCTGGCTGAGAGTAAGATTGCTGTGTCCCAGACAAGCCCTATCCACTGAATTACCCGTGTGGGAACAAGATGCGACTTTGCCAAGTTGACCTTGAACCCTAGGGATTGTACATGGTTTATAATTTGATTGACATGGATTTTGCATAGACTCTCTGACTCCGCCACCACCAGCCAGTCGTCTAGGTACCACAACACCTTGATTTCCTGATTTAACATCTGCATGAGGGCCTGCCGGACTAATTTTGTGAACATTCTCGGTGCAAGGTTCAACCCGAATGGCATTCTCTGAAAGACATGTCTCTTGCCTCAAGGCGAGGAATTTTGGGAACCTTTTGTTTACCGGGACGTGCCAATAGGCTTCTGTTTGGTCTAACGAGCACATCCAGCCTTGCGGCGGAAGTGTTAGCCTGATGTGATTCACAGTGAGCATCCTGAACGATGTGTTGTGAATGTGTCGATTCAAACAAGACAGGTCTACGACTGGTCTCATCTGAATACTGTCCCTCTTCAGTATGAGAAAAAGTCTGGACGTGAAAACAGGGCAAGTTGGATTGACCGGGACAATGATACGCTTGGTGATCATTTCCTGGACTAGAGACTCCACCTCTAAAGATATATGATTGACTTCTAGAGTTTGATGTAGACGAGGTCGCCGGAGCCACCGCCAGGTGATGCCCTTGCGTACCACTGTCTTTGCCCAAGTTCGCCGGGGCCAAACCCGGCGACATGCCCGAAATGACCCAGTTACTTGACTGGGACTGTCCGGTGGAACTACCCTCGGATCCAACCCGCCCTCGATAGGCCCCGGGAGTGAGAGAGTTTGTACTGTGACTAGTTTTTTTATGGTGGTGGGGTAGGATTTGACGGCTGACTGGTTTTGGCAGAAGTCGATCCCTGACCTGATCTGTGTTGTGATTTATTCTTATACCATTTCCCTGACTGTTTTCCCTGTTTAGGCTTGAGCTGAGTACTTCCCTGTGCCGGGGGAGACTTTGGGCCCTGAAAGGGCTTAGACCCACCCGGCTGGGATTTCACACTACCCTTAGGCTTGGAGTATGGTTTTGGAAACTGGAAGTGCTCCTTCCTAGCCTGGGAAGTACTCAGCTGCATGCTGTCTACCATATTGTTTACAGCCTTCCAAGTCACAGGGCAAAGTAAATAAGATGTTAACACAGGTGAAAGAATAACCCGGCGGCCAATGTCGTCCGGTAACTTTTTCACCATATAGACTCTCAGGTCCTGACGTGCGCGGACAGCCTCCAACAAGGCTATCCTTACGTCCCCCAAAGATTGGATAGAGTCCTGTAAAAGAAGCCGCCGGGATAACTCTGTGGCCTTACTAACATCATGGTCATTAATAGCAGCAATAGTTCTCTTGAGGGACTGGGCTATTTGGTGACTTAGTATAAATTGGGAAAAGAGCCTGAATGCTCTGTTTCTCAACTTAAAATCTCTATCCAGATGTGCCGGAGGAGGAGTTGAAAAGGGCTCCTGCAGGTCCCATAGAGCCAACTTCGGGGCGGAAGGGAACTCAAATATAGCAGGTGGCACCCCTCCGGCTTGATTGATCGGTAATGAAAACCAGATGTGATTATCTTGAGGAATTTGGTGGGAAGATTTAGAAGTTATTGTTGCCGCAAACTGTTGCGCCTCAATCTCCCAGTCCACCCACGGACCCGGACCAACCTGACCCACCTGCAGGACTCGATTACCGGACTGAACAAGCACAGGGGTTGTATCCAACTCCGGCGTTATCATTCTAAGGACTTTGATGTCATTCACGCCGTCAGTCTTAGTCCAGGCAGCAAATGTCGTGCAGATGAGGCCGGAGGTAATGCTGGAGTGCGGAAATACACGAAAAACTCATGGTAATAAACATTGGGAATGGCTTTGACCGTTACGTCTAAAATCTGACCTTGTTTATCTTTTGCCCGTAACTTTTTACCCTTATTCATCTCTATGACCCACTCACTAGGGACTGGGATCTCCCCCGATATGGTTGTTTGTGCCACGGCTGGATTTTGTGCTGTTACATTTATCCATGAACAATCGGGCCCATACAAGAGAGCATAGGTCCTCTCTTGTGGGAAACTTTGTCTAAAGGAGGGGGAGTAATATCCGTGATGACACGCACATTGGTGGTAGTTAAAGAGGCGGGCACTGTAGTGCCACTCGCCGAGGTAGTTACATGAGTTACGTTAGTGGGGGGAAGTGACACATTGGATGTAACAATAACTCTGGCTGGCTCTAACGGCCGCACAACTGAACCAATTGGAGGAGCTCCCGACGTAGCTGTGGGAGTTTCCTGTGATTTCTTTGGTACATTATATTGTCTCATTGCCCTCTGTAAAATGTAATCTAAATCATCTGTAGTGATTCATTTGCTATGTGAACCTTTTGATGACTCAGAACCTACTTCCGACCCTTCCTCAACAGGGTCTGGCTGAGCTGAAGATATTTCCAAGTCTTCTGGCTCTTCCGTAACCTCCATCACTTCCGGTTGTTGCCGCTGCTCAGAAATATACTGTTCGTTTTCTGGCCACACTAAATCAGGGACGGATGAAGGGAGATTGTCAACATTATCACTTTCTCTGTTACCCTCCTGATATTGATTATTAGGTTCTACACTCACAGGCTCAGGGTGCCTCCACACACTACGCCCTTGTTCAACATTAGTTTGGGAATCTGGGATAACCTGACTTACTGTAACTGGGAACCTTCATAGTCCTGTGGCTCACTTGCTGTGTACCCATGGTATTGTTCAGCCAATACTCTCTGAGATAGTATAGGAGCCCGGCTCAGTGGTAAGTTTAATTTTGGGATTGCGAAATTTACGTCCTTTGGTTCAAGGCATCCCTCACCAGACCCATCCCTGGGAGTTGACTCAGCTCCCTTCGTCCCTACCTCGGAACTGCCAGATTGGCCTTGTAGAGGTAGAGGCGGAGGGCGGTGGCCGCGACTCCGGCAATTGCCGGTGCCGCGACTGCGTCTCCTCCTTACAGGAGCGTTTATGACCCTTTTCATCAGATTTACTACGACTTGACGTCGCCGCGTCATCCTTACGTTTCTTGCTAGACCTTGAAGTCTTTGCTGAAGACTGAGAAGACCTCTTGAGGGGCGACCTGGACCGGGACCTGGACTGGTCCTGTGGTGAAGTCGACCGCGCCCTCTTATGGCAGCTGGGGGAGTTGCCTTACTAGAGTCACTGTCACTACTACTCACCAACGCTTTCAAAATAATTTTTGGGTTTAGATTTAGCTTTGGAACTTGACTTAGAAGGGGGAGATTTAAGCACTGGTGACTTTATAACAAGATGGTCCCACAGAGTCTCATCATCGCAGTGCAATGCCTTATGGGCAATGTCTTTAGAATAGGCATTAAAAATAGTTTTAATCTCTTATAACACTCCATGAGCGGCTAGGTTGGTAACTTCTACTACCTGGCAAGCGGGTGGTTTTACCCTAAACGACCTTGTTTCCGTGCTCTTTTTTATGCATAAACAAGAGCCAGAGCGTAATACAATTATGTATTCCTGAAAGGGCGATAATTGAGCTTTCCAATGACACCAGAACCATCCTTCTACGACCACGCGTTCTCTTACAACGATCGTGCAAGACGAGTGCAAAATCCCTAAAATACGGTAATATCCTTACATAATTCCTTGTGTAGTGAGGCAGTGAGTCTGGATGTGTGTGGAGGGAACGTCAGCAGTCGCGCGGGACCCGTGCCGAGCGGTCATGAGCTGACCTACGCTCCTCCCGTCGCTCGTCTCTCTCTCAGAGCCATTATTGCTCAAAAATTGCACACAGACTTATGTCGGGCCCCGCCACTTAGTCCTTGGTTCTCTAGGCCGACTTAAGTCAGGTCCTGCTAAACAAGAGATAATGCCACTAGGCATGATTGGTCTTTTTTGTTAAACAATTCATTCCTGAGGTTCGTGCAAATTGGACATCTCTTAGACACCCAAAACCCCCGTGACCTATCTAGACATTTAACACACTTGACGCACAACTTATGTGCAAAGACCGGAATAAGAGAGCAAGTGGGTGTAGCACAAAGAGTGACTAGAGGCATGATGGAGCTAACGACCCCCCCCCCCTTGCCGGGATCGGCCCCCTCCCCTGCAGTCCTGTGCCGCTTACAGATGTGTTGTGATCTGGAAATAAAAATTTCCAGGAATCAATGCTCATAAGGATAAACCGAGAGGTTCACACATCATAACACCCCAAATAAGCCAGAAAACTAGATGTAGGCCAACCGCTACTCTAATCTTCCGTTGTACTCGTTTGTGAAAAGATCTCGAAGACCCTTTCGCATTGTGAACTGCTTACCTGTGACTAAGTGTCACTGGCCCATATTTAACATTTAATTAACTAACTAATCGTATACAAGGACCTGAGTGATAGTTAATAACCTCACTGAACCTTTCCACCAGGCGTTTTCAGTCAATTCATGCCGCGTGATGCTATCGGGTTTGGGCGAGTTCGCTCGGCCGGGCCGAAATCACTCCCTTACGCCGGGAGTCTAGTGGTACACCACACCACGCCGGGTTTATTGGAATATTCCCTGCTCGCCTGCAAGGCGAGCTTCTGGCATCAACGAAGTGACTATTATATGATCACTTGCCGGTCTACGGTAAAAAAAATCCCTGATGTATATTGAAAAAATACTTAGTATGGAAGTTTTAACATCCCTTTATTATATTATAAAAGTACAAAAATATTGTAATAGAAATTTGGGCATAGGTTCCCCATGAACACTCAAATCCAAAATAAATTGGGCATAGGTTCCCCATGAACATTCAAATCCAAAAAAAATTGGGCATAGGTTCCCCACGAAAATGTCAATTTGGGCATAAATTCTCCATAAACATTAATTTCCATAGAAATTTGGGCATAGGTTCCCAATGAACACTCAAATCCAAAACAAAATTGGGCATAGGTTCCCCATGAAAATGTCAATTTGGGCATAAATTCTCCATAAACATTAATTTCCATAGAAATGTGGGCATACGTTCCCTAGGAAAATGTGAATTACAAGATTATTTGGGCACAGAATCATCAGCAACACCAAGTTTCAACAATAATTGTGCATATGGGTGGTAAAAAACGAGTTTAGAGCTTACCGGGCATATGTCTATATATGATCACTTCAAAAATTTGGCAGTTATACCCTTACCGGGCGTATGTCCATATATAGTCACTCACTTTTTTGCCGATGTTTTTCACCAACTTCCGTATGTCCCACGTAAATGACACCTATACCAAGGTTAAGCACAACTATTTAACTGTATCATATTCAGGGTATCATCAACTTGTCGACATTAGGGCGTGAGTGAGGGGCGTGGGCGTGATGACAAAACCTGCGGAGAACCTCACTTCTCGGAGTGTGGGCGAACACTGATATTTGGAAGGCTCTCAGCCACTCAGGAGTGAGTGTATGCTGTGATGTCACCCCCACGTGTGTAGCTTGATCCTTCCTGATTGGCTGGGTACCGATGACGTGTTGCAACAGACGCTACGGATGGCTCGGTGGTGCCAACTTGCACGCCTACTGAAGTGATCATATATGATCACTTGCCCGGTAAAAGGTTTTAAGTTATTTTTTCTTTTTTATTTGTTTACAAAGTTTTTTCGTAGTGAGTACCCAATCATAAAGACGATTCCATAAGAGAATTAGCGTTGCACTTATAATGTTAGTACTCTTTCCCCTGCGGAGGGTGTTTCAAACAGGCTGACCGCGGTGTTTGAAAGAGAGCTATTATTTAATAGGCATATCGTCAATGATGGAGGGGCCACTAATAAATATGATGCGCATGAGTGAATGAGTGAATTATGAGTGTAGTTTTTTTGATGCAGTGGTTAACTCATCTGATTAGTCAAATGATAATTAAACGAAACTGCATCGCAATTCATTCATACTACCATACTTTCATACATAAAATTACGAAGAGGAACAGAACTTATGTGATAACTGTTCATCGTTATCATATTGTGGTAATTATAAACTATATTGCTGCCTATTTATTTATCTATTTATCGAAATGTATCTATATGTTTTGTCTTCTCTTTTATTCACGTCTCCACTCCCCCCCTCCCCCCTCTCTCTCTCTCTCTCTCACCCAGTTTCAACAGTGTTAACCGAGATCTAAAGGAACCCAAATCCCATCACTTTGCGTGTGAAAGTGGGAGTATAAGTGTTTGTGGCATGGAAGTCCTCCCCCCCCTCTCTCTCTCTCTCTCTCTCTCTTTCTCTCATCCTATTTCGTTTACCCCCACCTTTTTGTTTCCCACCATCTTTTCCCGTTCCTTCATTTTCGTTTGTCTCCATCTTTTTTCTTTTCTGTTTCCGCCGGCCCCGAGTGAAGATATTCTGGACCCTGGTAAGACTCCATTCTATTATGGGGACAGGGCATTACTGGGGACTGCATGGAGAATAAATTATGGTGACGAGGGAGGAAGGAGAGAGAATTCCGTGGATTTACATAGGTTTACTCTGAAGACAGAAATCCTGGTGGCAATATGAAACCTCGAACAGGAAAACGAACCTCCGAAATATAAATACTAGGCGGAAGTTAATGAGATTGGATTCAGCTCGGGAGAGGCCACGATTTGTGTCTTAGGATGTACAGTACATCTCGATCTAGCGGGAAAATAGCTAAATTGACAATATTGTATAGGCTACTAGGGGCGGGATACTCAAAGAATCTCATGGAGTTCCTATGGTGCCATATCTCCCAGATTTCACCTTTGCACCCCCATGTGCCCTTCTGAGCCTATACTCAAAGCTTTTCATGTGGGCGGCCATCTTGGAAAAGATGGCCGGATACTGCCTTAGCTTATGGAACCTCTAGGGGATTCCATAAGTTCACTAAGGTGAAATGTAGACTAAATAAACTATAAACGGAGAGGCCTATAACATGATAGTAACCATACCACCACTTGACTGGGCCTGACAAGAGCAGCAGACGACGTGTTCTGTGTTGACAACTTATATTCGCTAATTTAATATGAAAGTTACGCATAACATTTAATATCTATTGTCAGTTTGTCTTTTTAGCATGGAACTAGTTTAATTACCTAACCAAATAACCTAATTTAACCTAACCTAAGTACACTTTTTGCTTAGGTTAGAGTAGGCTAATTCTACTGTAAAATGATTATATACAAACAATCATAAACAAATTATAAAAACCTAGCAATTCTAAAGGTTTTCGGGTCACGGGTGTACCCTCATCGCTGTTACCGGTATGTTTGCATGGACGTGCTGTGTAATTTTCTAAATAACCATAACCTAACTAACCTAATTAACCCTTAATTAGCGGCGAGCAACATAAGTCGAGTTAAATAAAGCTGGACTATGTGGCGGCGCTCGACATAGGTCGTGTGACAATTTCAGCACGTAATGTTGCTGAGAGAGAGAGACAAGTGGTGGCAGGAGAGTAGCGAGCGTATGACTGCTCCAGACCACCGCGGCGAACCTACTGACACGAATCCCACCTCCTCCCTCCCTCTCTCACTCGCTATATACGGAATTGTATGGGGAAAGTGCCTAATTACATGCTTTTTGCACTCGCGTTGCACGGTTATTGCAAGAAAACTAGCCATCATAAAAGGATCGTTATGGTGTCATTCGAAAGCTCTGTTTATGCCCTTTCAGGGATAGATTCTTGTTTTACGTTCTGGGTCTTATTTAGGCATGAAAATGATCACGTAAACAGCCCTATTTTGGCTAAAAACACCCTGCTGGGCGGTACATATAAATAAACCGCATAGGCCGCTCGTAAGGTGTTAAGCACGGTACTGAAATACTACTTTAATTAAATTTCAATAACAAATAAGTAATGAGCGTGTACAATTAAATATAACGGTACTAGGGATAGATAAACTCCACGTGCGTGTGTTTACAATAATGTTAATTAAATCAGCTGTTGCTGTGGGGGTGGTATTCTCCTCTCATGATTGGCTGAATTCCTCCTTTTCGTTTCATTCCTTTAAGAACACCGGGATAAAAGGAACATTCATGATTGGCTGAGCGAGATCTGGCGCTATCTCACCATAGTGAGTTAAGAACCACTTAAGGAATTTTGTAAACATTTTGAGTATGGGAGAATTCACCTTAACTATAACGCCGAATCCATGCCTTAATGGAAGGTGCCAGAAGACCGCTATGGCATCGATATCGCCATAACATTTGAAGCTCTTTGAGTATCCAGCCCCAGCTGGCCAAGGATAGTGATAAATAGATGATGGTATAGATAATGTAATAAAGTTATTGCCTCATCTGATTAGTCAACTCATAATTAAAAGAAAACACAGTCGCATTTCATCCATACTAATTTTACTTTCATACAATCATAAGATCACGAAGAGGAACAGAACTTATGTGGGTAACTGTATGTATGCATATTTTTAGAAGGGTTAAAACAGAAAGGAAATCCACGTTAACTGTATTTGCTGCTAGGCTAGTCTTTGTGAGCCCACCCTGTTCCACACCATAATTTTAAAGGTATTTAGACGTTTCGCCTCATTAGTTTGACGATTAGTTTGACTTTTTACCCTATTTAGGGGTCGATTTATTCTAGAGTCGATTGTTTTTTTTCTGGGAGAGCGATAGCAAGCCAGTATTTTAGGATTAACTGTTTGCCTGTAACTTAAAAGAAACAGGCGTTTGTCTAGACCATTTTTCTATCGAAAAATTTACAAATTGAGCTGGAATGGAGTCTGGATGGGCATTATTTCAGCTTCAAGTCTGGGAAGGCCTTTTTGTTAGCCTAGGGGACAAACTACAATACATTGTTCGAAAATGGCAAAAACAAGCAAATTCCTCAATAATATGTAAATATAATACCATTATAATCCACAAGCCGTCGGAGCAGATAGTGTTAAACGGAAGTGAGAGAGTGAGAGAGAGAGAGAGAGAGAGAGAGAGAGAGAGAGAGAGAGAGACAGACAGAGAGAGAGAGAGAGGGGGGGGGGGATTTTGTGGGTGGACAGCGGCGAAGTATTTCAATATGTTGAGAGAACATTTTTGAGAAGGGAAGAAGACTGAAGAGAGAGAGAGAGGGAAGAAATGTGTGGACGTAAAGACTCAAGGTTATTATATTGAGAGGGAGAGAGAGAGAGAGAGAGAGAGAGAGAGAGAGAGAGAGAGAGAGAGAGAGAGACAGACTGACAGACAGAGGGGGCAGTAAGAAAAATATAATATTCGATCATGTTGATAGAAACAGGGCTGGACAGTGAGATAGTGAAATGAAAGGAAAGGGAAGGAGAGAGAGAGAGAGATAGAGAAAGAGTAAAACATACATACTTCTTTATTGGTGGAACGCGTTACACATAAGCTTATTTCAACGTAAATAGCAAGGAAACATTATATTAATATCAAAATATATAAACAGATTATATATACTAATGCAGACATGTAAATTATAAATAAGGATAACAAGAGATTAAATAAATTCCCGTGAATCTAAATACCTTTTTGTGTAGCTAAAATAGGTTGAAGATGATTTGTGCTTAAGGGAAGGATTTTAGTTTGTTCCCTAGACCACCATCAAGCGACCCCCTTTCAAGATAAAGGCCAGTTCCTCCTAAAATACATGCTCGCTATCGCTCGCTAGGAAAAAAATCACCACCTAAATGACACGAATAGTCATAATATTGACACATAAAAGTAGTTAGGAATTTTAGCAATATTTGTTTACCATCTGGGAAAAAATGTCTTACCAAAAGATTTCTTCACCATTGTGTTCCTATAGGTGTCTAGTAACACCTCTGAATTTATCCACAGCCAAATCCTTGGGGACATTTTTTGAGAGCCAATCAAAGTTGGGGTGCCCGGCGGGCCCGGGCGAAAAAAGTGAGAAAAATATTTTGCCAATAGTAGCTTGTGGGATGTCTAACTAGGGGTTTTTGGGGGTGCTGAATCGATTCCAACTATTAGTTTTGAGTGAAATTGACTCCTTGTCCATAAAATGTTAATATGTCATACTTAGACTAAGGGTTTTAAGTGTCAAATTGATTCTAACCATTCAATTCGAGATTACTGTTGATAGTTACACACAATCTATTAATGTGGATGTCTGGACTTATTATGTATGATATGTTTGTGTTGTCAAAAAGGAAAATTGTTTACCAAATTGTCTTTTATTTCAGAACACTATGGAATATAATACCACAAATTCCCTTGGTTTGAGATGCTTCATCTGTGGTGGCCCTGAGACTGAGATGCAAAAGCTCTCAAAAGTCACTCCCAAAGGCTATCCGCAAATATTATCATATTCAGAGAGTGTGAATGATTCAGCGCAGATCAGCAGACTAAATGAGGACTGGAAAAACGGAGATGACCCCAAGCTGTCATTACGTTTGACCTGCCAATATGGCTGAAAGCAACTCAAATAGTCTTCCAGTCTGATCTGCCCATCATCACAAGACTAGGCGGATTTCATCTCCTGAAAAGCTTCCTGTGCTCTATCGGGATGATCATGGCAGATTCAGGGCTGCAGGAGCTGATACAGCTAGTTTACCCAGGCACCAACACTTCAGAACATATTCTCTCAGGAGGGGCTTATGCCAAGGCCATCCGGTTTCACCTTCTTGCATCAGCCGCAATTACCAAGTTTGCGCTGAGAGATGTTGTGTTCAGCAAGCAGGAGTACGAAGACATGGAGCACTTCATCAGGACTACAAAAGATATAAGTTCAAAGGACACACCAAGGATAGTCACTGTGTTCAAGGAGAGGATGGAGGAGAAGTTGAAGACCTTGGCAGAGGGAGGAAGGACACCTGCACTCTGGGTCTGGTACTACAACAGAATGGACCTCATCAAGGTATTTATCAGGAGTGAGCGTGTTCCAGACCACACAAGTCACCTCAGCTGCATCATTGGCATGCTCAACACTTTTGCAGCAGCAGGTCACCATCATTACGCAAAGGGAGCAAGGCTCTATGTACAGCTGATGCAGCAGCGACAGGACAGTCTCGTGTTCCAAGAAACTCTATCCAAGTTCACTGTGTATGGCAATCATGTAGTCCGGTTCTCAGACCATGAGTGGTCAGGTACATGGACTGACATCACAATAGAAACCACACTTATGCGCGAGGCCAAATCCTCAGGCGGTTTAAACAGAGGGCGGTTCCGGAATGAATCTGCTCACAAGTCTTGGGTTCAGACTCTGAACCACTTCTCGTTCCTTCACCAGAAGCTTGAGGGAGGAATCAACAAACCTGAGGTACCTATCCACACAGACGTCACAAGAGCCCAGATGAAGAAAGACAATGATGCTGTTAATGCCATAGTTGGATGGTTGGACGAAGTCAACCCTTTCGATTCCATACGGGACAAAAAGACCCTGGTATCTTTCTCAACTGGGTTCAGAAGCACTCATGGAGACTCAGTCAATGCTGATAAGGCAGAAGAGGTTGGTAGAGCCATGCAGGCCAAAATGGATGGGAAAACTGTTCTGGATACAATGGAAATCAAGCACAAAGTCAAGTCATTAGCAAGCCTCAGATCTGGACCCAATGTAAATTGAGAAAAGCTGGTCATTGACTCACTCAAGCTCTTCAACCGTCTCATAATCCTTAGTGAACGTGAAGTCAAAACCAAAGAATCTATGCGCTTTGAGTTGACGCCAACACCAATGTCTCTATTTGACAAAAATCAGATGTTGCGAAAGCCAGACAAGGCTGCCCTAGCAAGGTTCCTGAGGGTATTTGTGGAGCCTGTCGAAAAACCTCCCTCCACAAGCCTGGTAATTGATGGTGGTTGGCTCCTGCACAGCATCAGATGGGAGGCTAACGTCACATGGAAGGACATCGCCGAGAGCTACCTCCGGTTTGTGAAGTCAATGGCTAGCCAGCATCTCCGGATCACTGTGGTCTTTGATGGATATGGTAACTCTACCAAAGGACCATGACTACCTGAGGCGTACAAAGAAAGCATGCTGTGACATTCTGATTCATCCAGACATCAAAAGCATTGTTCCAAGAGAAAAGTTCCTCGACAATACGAACAACAAGGCCCAGTTGGTTCTGCTCCTTGCTGAGACATTCAAAAGGAGTGGGATCAGTGTACAACAATGCTCCAATGATGCAGACACCTCTATCGTGCAAGTAGCTCTAGATGAGGCAAGAGAATCCCCAGTTGAGGTAAGAGCCGAGGACACAGACATCATGATTATGCTCGTCCATCATGCTGCAAACCACTCGGTCTTACTCACTACTGCCAAAGACACATCTTACGATATCTGAAAGATCCGGGAAGCCCTCCCGGAGAGATACCGTAAATATCTGATCATCCTACACAGCTTCTCTGGCTGCGATACAGTGTCAGCGATTTCCGGGTTTAGTAAACCAGCTTTGCTCACCAATCTCTGCAAGACTGACAAAGCGGAGAGAGCAATGGATGTGTTTCTAGACATCAGAGCCGTGAAAGGTGACATCATCAAAGCTGGCTGGGAACTGTTCAAGCTTATTTTCCGCGGAAATCAACCTGAAGATTTGGAAGACTTAAGATTTAAAATCTTCAGCAAGCGGGCTGCTGCTGGAACCATCAAACCTGAGAGACTGCCTCCATCTACAGGAGCTGCAACACAGCACGCTCTCCGGGCATATCTCCAGACTAGAGATTGGCTACTGCTACAAACTCCATCACTGAATGTCTTGGAGTATGGATGGAAACTAGGAAAGCAAGGTTATACACCAGTCCCTTCAACAGATCCCATTGCACCGGACTACCTTCTGAAGTTTGTCAGCTGCAACTGTGCAGGGGATTGTGACACACTCAGGTGCTGCTGTAAAAAGCAAGGAGTCAAGTGAATTTCTGCTTGTGGGAACTGTCATGGTAACTCTTGCCATAACATTAACCACCCAGATGATAAGAGTAATGAGAGAGATGCAGGGGAGTTGGATTAGGATTGTTAACTTTGAAACTGATTAAGACAGATTTTGATATTGTGCAATGTGCATTTCATTTATAATATTTCAATATAACCACTTTATATGGACAAGGAGTCAATTTCACTCAAAACTAATAGTGGGAATCGATTCAGCACCCCCAAAAACCCCTAGTTAGACATCCCACATGCTACTATTGGCAAAATATTTTTCTCACTTTTTTTCGCCCGGGCCCGCCGGGCACCCCAACTTTGATTGGCTCTCAAAACTTTTCCCCAAGGATTTGGCTGTGGATAAATTCAGAGGTGTTACTAGACACCTATAGGAACACAATGGTGAAGAAATCTTTTGGTAAGAATTTTTTTCCCAGATGGTAAACAAATATTGCTAAAATTCCCTAACTAAAGGGGCGAAAGGTGTTAAAATCGCCAAAGTAATGGGCCGAACGTCTTCAGATCTGAAAAATAAAGGGACTAAGCATGAGGGAGAAGCGGAACCAGAAAAACGACCAATCTCCCCTCAAGCCAACTGTGTAAAACAACTGAGTGATAATTTGTGATATAGGGCTAAACATTAATCAGTTTCAGACAAATCCTTATTTGTTTCTGTGTAAGGAAACGTTTTGGGTAGTCTCTTTATGGGGTTATAGATTTGGGTTATTATTGTAGTTGTTAGGTTGTTTGAAGATGCTGGGTTGATTCTGGGTCGATTATCATAGCTTCTCTCGTTGCATGTAGACTCTGGTTTACCTCCTTTATTATTCTATTCTTATATAAGTAATAGTGAAAGCTGCCCCCGTATATCCTTATACCCAATAAATATAATGTTGATATTTATAGGTAAAGGGGATTTAAACTCTCTTGTTCAGCCATCTTATTTATTCAGAAACAAATTTATTTTAAATATTACAGGGAGTTTGCCCCCGAGTTGGGAGGAATAGCTCCTGGGTCTGTTATCTTGCCCATGTCTTCTGTCTAAGTGTCCTACCAACCTCTCTCCTACCTCATTCCTTACCTTCCCACACACACCCCATACCTGCGACGGAAACTCCGATTCACGTGGACAGTGCCTGGTGAGCTCAAAAGTGCGAGTGTAAGGTCTAGCAAAGTCTGACATGGGTAGAACAGAAGCAGAAAATACAGTGATTCAACCTTCAGATTGTACAGTCACTCGGTTAAATACATAGATCACTGCAAGTAAACCACCTTAATATTACAGTATATGAGAGTTGTAACAATGATTACTATAATAATTACTGAATATAACATGAGTGTTTAGTGAAGAAATAAGTGTGGTTTAAAATGCAGGGTCATAATATGACCCTTGTAATCCTAATATCGTGGGTTCGATTCATGGAGAGGGATATATGAATGATGAGGCCATAGCACGCCTCGCTTCTGATATATCAAATATTTCCGATTGGAGCAGAGAAAATTGTGTTACTTTGAATGCTTCCAAACCCCAATGTCTCCACTCAGTATTCTGTCTGTATCTTTTTCTTCTGGCTTACCATATTACCACTCTTTCTAAAACACCTTCAACAAAGGTAGGTGTGCTCAACCGTCTCTGTGAGTTCTACACCCCCGCACAACTTCTTGCTCTGTATAGGGGCACAGTGTGCCCATCTATCAAGTATTGTTTGCATGTGTGGGAAGGTTCCACCCATACCGCAATTCTGGAAAGAGTCGAGTCAAAAGCATTTTGTCTCATCAACTCACTTCCTCTCACTAATTCCTACAATATCTGTCTACATGCCACAATGTTGCTGCTCTCTCACTCTTCTACCACTATTACAATACTCCGTGTTCTTCAGAGCTTCCTCAGTGTACACTGTATACCTACTACCTTTAGGAGAGTAGGGGAAACCGGCTTTCAACACACTACCACCCTAATTCTGTCCAACTTTCTAACACCAAGATTAAACAGATTTTACTAGTTCTTCTTCTACTCAACAAGCAAGCTATGCAACTCTAACCCTCTATCTGTCTTTACCTCATCCTATGACTTAAACTTCTGCAAGCTCCGTGTGTCCAGACAGTTTAACTCTAACGTACCTTGAATTTGGTTCAGTAAAACTGCCAACAGGCAGATTTGTTACAAGCAGATTTGCCCTTTTTCTCCTTCACTCACATAGAACAAAATGAGTTTATGTCCCCTTTGATTCCCGGAGATCCTTCCTTAGTTGTATAAAATGACAATCAGAATATAATGTTAATGCATTTCATTAACTACTGAAAGAGCTTTATCCAGTGCTAAGCCTCTTCATCTCTATCCTCCAGCCATGCTAGAGGCCTAGCATTATGTATTATACTGCCAAGCCTACTTAGTATGTAACACAATAGCATGAAATACGAGCGCCAAGAGTTCTCGAGTATTTACCCAAGAGATAGAGAGATAGAGACAGATGGATAGATAGATACGTAGCTAGAAATAAATAAATAGATATATAGAGATGGAAAGATGAATTGCTAGAGAGAGAGACAGATTTGAATGATGTATGACTTACAATATACAGTATATACAGTATATATACATATATTCCCCGGCATGGAATCGAACCCAAAGTCATACTAGCAAGATTCAAGCTCCATACCGTCCATACTATTACTTAACAATACCTTATTTACCGTTTGAGAATCATGTCACGTTTGGACAGCATAGGACAAATCTGTAGCAGTTTAAAGGGTAAATAATCTCTCAATTATCCCTCTCACTTCCAATATACCCTTCCTAATCTGCATAAAATCGTCCAAGGACAGCCAGACGAAACTGCCGAAATGCGTCGTGATCCTTAAGGGGTTAACCGTTATACATCATTATTCATTACTTAAGGAACCTACAGACCACCTACATCAAGAAACCAAAGTCCTCAAAATTAAAGACCATCTGGACATGAGAGGCACCCAATTCCTGGCAGCAGCCTCCACGAACCAACACCACCCACTACACTACATGGCAATACACCCACAGACACCAGGAAATATCAAAACAACACCCAGCACACGGTATCACACATAACTGTCTTCTCTCCCTCCCTGCCCATCCCAAACCAGCTTCCAGAAGTACATCCATACTCATATCACTCGCCGCTCCATCCAATCACTAATAGACAACACGCAGCTGCAGGCACGACCTCCCGAAATCCATCCTTCTGAATCCTCCCTTCCTCGCGAGGACAGAGTCCACCTGGCCAGGCTGAGATGCGGGCACCATCCAGCTCTTCTGAGCTATCAGAAGAGACTGGATGACTCCGTCATCGACACCTGCCCAGGTTGTAACACAGCACCCCATACCATTAAACACATCATAGAAGACTGCATTTCACACAATCACTTACGCCAACAACACAATCTACACTCCTTAAGAACTCTGTGGGAAATCCCGACCGTGGCCATGGCCTTCCTTAGGGACTCGGGGCTGTTCGGTCAGGCAGCTTAGGGAACGACAACAGCCTAAGAGGATGTTCTTGTTATATATATTTATTTTGTTATATATTTTGTATTATTACCAGTATCATAGACTACAGTAGATCTGGACTGGACACGAAAATGGAACTTTGCAGTAAGGGACCCAAAATCGGAGAACGAACCCCCAAGTTCGAACCACGAAATCGCGAAAATTTGATATTTTCGAGGTTTCGAGGTTCGACCTTGAGGGTTCGTTCTCCGATTTTGGGTCCCTTACTGCAAAGTTCCATTTTCGTGTCCAGTGCAGATATACTGTAGTCTATGCCAATATACATAATTGATTTAGTTGCTCGTTAGATCTCTATATCAAGCATATACAAATACATCTCAAAGACCCCTCATCCAGATAGATTTGTATATTTTTCGGCAGAAAAATGTCCCGGCCGAAGGCTGTTTCCTCCTAATTTACAGGCCAGGAAGATTCGACACCTAAATGGCACGAAAGGTCTTAATATTGACAAAGAAATGGGCGAACGTTATAACATTAAATTGAAAACTAATGGGACTATAACTGAAGGAAAGAGGGGTCCAGAAAACTAATGGGACTATAACTGAAGGAAAGAGGGGTCCAGAAAACTAATGGGACTATAACTGAAGGAAAGAGGGGTCCAGAAAACTAATGGGACTATAACTGAAGGAAAGAGGGGTCCAGAAAACTAATGGGACTATAACTGAAGGAAAGAGGGGTCCAGAAAACTAATGGGACTATAACTGAAGGAAAGAGGGGTCCAGAAAAGCAAAATACCCACCCTTAATATAGGCCTAACCTGCAAAAGAAAATTATTCCATCCCGACTTTGTACGCCCGTAGACGATATTATACAGCTTAGGAAGGGTGTGTGATAGTTAGAAGGGTTGGTTGAGATATACAGTATATATATATATTTTTTTTTGGATGTGAGTGAGGGAGACAAAAGGCAGAACTGCCTGTAGCGAGTGGCTCCCCCATAGATGATAGAGTGACAGGTCCAAAATCAAGGGACGTTCGAGCCTAAATGCCTGGACACACGGAGTTTGAAGCAATTTAAGTCATAGGACGAGGGAAAGACTGATTCTGGGAGAGAGTTCCAGAGCTCAGCTGTTGAATAGAAGAAAGACTGAGAGTATCGTTTCACTCTTGGGTTGGAGAGTTGCGCAGAGTAGGGATGGAATTGTGTTGCAAGATGGGGTACTACGTACCCTATGTAGAGGAGAGCTCTGAGGAGCACTGATTATTGTAGTAGCGATAGAATAGCGAGAGAGATGCAACATTGCGGCGAAGAGAGAGAGAGAGAGAGTTTGCAGAGTGTTGGTGAGTGGGCGGGAATTAATGATACGCAAGGCATTCCTTTCTACTTTGTCTAGAAGTTCGGTGTGAGAGGATCCTCTCCACACATGTGAACAATACTCAATACAAGGACGCACTGTGCCCCTGTACAGAGCAAAAAGCTGTGCAGGGGTAAAGAACCCCTTGAGGCGGTTGAGCATACCCAGCTTCTGGGAGGCTGCCTTAGCAAGACTAGTAATATGGTCCTTCCAAGTGAGAGCAGAAGAAAAAGAGACACCAAGAATATAAGATGAAGGATTGATTTTGTATTATTGAAGAATAAGGGATAGTCCTCTGGGACTTCCGTACGGGTAGATAGATGGAGAAATTGGATTTTGGAAGCATTAAGAGTAACAAGGTTTTCTCTGCCCCAATTGGAAATAGTAGTTAGATCAGAAGATAAGACCGTGTTCTATGGCTTCATTACGTTTGTCTTTGAGTTTGAAGCCGTATTATTGCTAGAGGTCTTTCCTAAGCAGACTACAATCGTCTAATAGTGACCAGAATAGGTGTTAACCCCTTCAGCACCATGACGCATTTTTACCTAAAATAAGAATATTGTATGCAGCTTTAGAAGGACCTGTGTTACGAAGAGGGTTTATTGAGAGAGTATTTACCTATTTGAGACGCAGAGGTAGACTACAGTAAACTAAAGAAACTTGTCTAATGGTTACCAGAATATGAGGACAATTACGTATTGGGCTGAAGGGGTTAACCCATTCTGTACCGGTGACGTCTTTATAATGTTATTTTTGGTATATTTAGGTAATTTTGTGCAATTTAGGAAGGATATCTAGCAATTATAAGGCTTCGAACCATCTCAATCAACCTTTATAATTACCACAGATCCTTCCTAAACTGCACAAAATCGTCTAAATATAGCTAGAACAAAAATTAAAAGACGTCACCTGTACTGTACAGTACATAAACGGTTAATGTTTCATATTGTTTCGAAGCTGTCTCGGGATAAATTGAAAATCTGTATTCATTCTCCACTTGATGACTAATTATTTCGGAGGTTCTTTTAAGGGGACGTTATTTTATTTGTTTATATATTTTCTATTGTTACCGGCATATATATGTGTTTTAGTTTGCTTCCAAGACCTCTATATAAAAATAAATAAATAAATAAAAAATATATATAGGCATATACAGTATATATATATATATATATATATATTGTTACGTATCTTGATCCTCAAGTGGCTATCTTGATGAATCTAGATAATAATAATAATAATAATAATAATCTTCTGGTTACTTATATAGCGCCCGTATCTCCTCCTTCGAGGATTCACAAGCGCTTGGCTTTCTTTAGTCTACCAGATACCATTACCCATCCCCCTTGCTCATGGGGAGATGGTAACCGCCGGCTGTATCCCAGAAAAACTTTTCAATCTGAGCGGGGATTGAACGCGAGACCTTCAAGATGGGAATCAGACACGCTATCAACTGAGCCAGCCGGACGGCTGGATACACAGAGATATATATTAAGGTATCAGCCACCTGAAGGCAAAACGAAAGTAAAATCTAATAAAATTATTTCCTGTTGTTGCTTCCTTTCCTTTTGGATCTTAGGACTTGGTATCCTTTATTGACTGATACTCTTTAATTATGGAAAAATACTGAAACTAATTAAAGTCATGTAGTATTTATAAAGAATTATTATTTAACCGAAGCTTAGTAGGCTATGGTTATGAACCGAATAAGTTATATCTAAAGAAGGACTATTAATTCTATAAAAGTCTTGAAAGATAAATATTAAAGCAAGAATATTTCTGTCTCTTACCCTTTTTGAAATTAATATATAGTTTTGTTATATCATGTCCTTTTATTTATATTTAATGTAGTTATTATTCTTGGTTCTTGTCTTACGTTAATAGTATTATATTATTATTATCAGGATTAATATCAAAGTCACATAAAAAGTTAAATATATATTTAATAATTAGATAACTTTATTTTCTTAACCACTTAACATTGAGGTTTGATTATGAGTAAATTAAGTTACAGGATCGCTTCATAGATTCGATTCAGGTCTCACTCAAATAATATGAAAAGCAAAAATAATATTTTGAAGCTAAAACAAATTTCTTCAGCTTAGGAAATCACTAGAAGTAACATTAAAACAGCCCTGTTAGTCTAAGGCGATATTACTAATATGAGACACTAGTATCACCGTTCTTGTTCTTACCAGCAATGTAAGCTTAATTAAAAGAAAATGAAAGAACTCGTAAGTATTAATATAAAACAATAGTATTACTTTTATCATAACCCAATTACTTAAAGAGTTGCTTTAGTCCACAAGTCAGTCAACTAAAATAGTTAAGTACATAATAGTAGCGTTAACGTTAATTCCCAATCACATATCTCACTAACCAACATAAGTGTTTACACCGAACACACTTAACACACACTTATATAATCTGACTGACAGTCACAATCCCATTATAATACTTCACTCCGTCTTCCTCCAGCTGCTTGTTCACCTTCCCAACTCCAAATGTGACTGATTTGAATGCCCACTACTCGGGTCTTATATACTATGCAATGATGGTGTAGGAACGAATCAGGAGGCGGGGATGGTGCGCGCCCCAATCACAACTCCTCTAGTTGCGTAGCAGATGCGTGGTCCAATGGCATCGATGATCGTCATAGCGTCGGGTCATCGAAGTAGTTTGCAGGGTCCGAAAGGAGGGGCCAGGTTGTGTAATGACGTCAATCACCCATCAAATTACCCCCCCCCCCCATATGACGCACGCAGGTGTGAAGGCTTGTTTGCTGGTATGCGGCCCACGCTCGCTGGTCTGCTTCGGGTAATTTGGCACTCCTTCAACTCTTAACTCTTAAATAAACACATACAGGGCTCCGTATGTCAGAATATATATAAAGATCCCCCTTCCTGATCAATTTGAAATTTTTTTGGTAAAAAAATGTCCAGGCCAAAGGCCAGTTCCTCCTAAATTACAGGTTCGCTATCGCTCGCCAGACAAAAATCGACACCAAAATGGCATGAAAGGTCTTAATATTAACAGAAAAATTCGTGAAATTCTTAAAATTTGAAAATTAATGGGGCTAAACGTGAAGGAGAAGGGGATTCATAAAACAAAATTACTCCCCCTTAAATTATTCGAGGCTTTAAAATGTTAATCCAGAATGAATGAGCTCTGACTGGACACACATATATATATTTTACACCAGCGCCCAGGAAACCAAACCCCTTCTGTACCGGCGAGGTATTTCTAACTATATTCTAGCTATCTTTAGACGATTGTATGCAGTTTAAGGGGAGGTATTTAGTTTGTTCCATAGACCTCCATCAAGCTTAAAATTACACTCCCTTGAGTCCCTTTCAAGATAAATTTGTAAATTTTTCGGTAGAAAAATGTCCCGGCCAAAGGCCGGTTCCTCTTAAATTACAGGCTCGCTATCGCTCGCCAGGATAAAATCGACACCTGAATTGCACGAAAGGTCTTAATATGGGGTGAAAGTTCTTAAAATCGCTAGACTAATGGGGCAAATTTTTTATAATATCAAAAGCAATGGGGCTAAAACATGAGGGAGAAAGGGGTCAAGAAAAAAATCCCTCAAGTTGAGATCTCCCCTTAAAAAGGATCTGTGGTAGTTAAAAGTGTTAAGAGAGATACTTCGAAGACTGTTAAATGCTGGAGGCCCATTATAACCTGGATAAAGTCGCTTAATGGTAGTCATAATGAAGGTAACAGAACGTCACCGGTGCGCAATGGGATAAGCACGAAGGACTATTTTAAGGAGGGTGACCTGCTTTTTTTTCTTTTCTTTTCTCTCTTTCTCTGGCTTGTATCCATTTGGCCCCATTCAGCCTACTGTTTTAAGACGCTTATCCCCATCCAGGTGTCAATTTTTTACTGGTGAACGGTAGCGAGCCAGCATATTTTTTAAAATTTTTTGACAGCAGGCTAAATTTGTACATTTTTCGATAGAATAATGTCTCCGGCGAAGCCGGATTTCTTCATATGATGCTGGCTCGCTGTCGCTCGCCAGGAAGAAATCGACACCTAGATGGGGATAAGCATCTTAAAATAGTTGGTTGAATGGGGCCGAATGGATACAAGCCAAAGAAAAAGAGAAATACAAAAAAAGCAGGTCACCCCCCTTAAGGGAAGATTTGTATCGATTCGCTTACCAATTTTCGTATGTATTATTGATGTTTCAGTTCTCTCTCTAGATCTCCATCAAGTATATAAATATACACACAATACACCCGTCTAGATAAATTTGAGCTTTGTTTTATTTACTTATTTATTTTTATTTTTTTGGTAAAGAAATGCACCGGTCACAATCTGGTTCTCCAGGAAAAATGATCGACACCTAAATGACACAAAAGGTCTTGACATTGACAAGGACATGGAGCGAACACCTTGGTATCTCACACATATATCGAATCTATTGGTTCCATCAATCCAACCTTTGGCTTAGCGACCAATTTTAGGTGTTTAGTGCAAAAGTGGATAAAAGCGTGAAATTTGGCACAGGTGTTGCTAAGAGGTTACTTTTTTATTTTAGAAGGGTGTTTAGTGTGGTTTGCCTTGTAGAAATAAAAATCCAACATGGCCGCTAATCATGCATATGGAAACATGTTAAGAAGTGTATATGTTATACAGTGCGACATTTGGCACCATTAAACAGTTATAAGAGGTCATTGACTGAAAAAAAGCCTCAGAACCTCATTTGAAAACATTATTTAATAATAAAAATGAAAACAGACAAGTAAGAAGAAGACAAATATGTGAACATTGTTGATAAACGTCTTCATATCACATGTAGGCCTACATATGATGGTATAAAATACCATGAGATTCTATTTCACACCAACACTCATGGCATATTTTAATATTATAGACTGTTTTTACTTTTTGCAACTACATTTACACAGTGGTGTGCACTCCAAGTTTGCTTTTCCACACTTGCAATGGGAACAATCGCGTTTGCAGTTGCAATTGATTAATTGTTGGCAAGCAGATGACAACTCAGGAATGGTGGTCCATACTGGCACCCATTTAAGATCATCCTTTTTCCATCAATATGCTTGAGGGGATGGCACATCCACCTGGGCTTGGTCACTTAGTGACCATATTCCAGCTTGAAACACTACTCTTCTTGCGTGTTGAAGGAGTGCATCCTGAAAGAACAGAAGGAAAGAAAGGTTACTTTTACTAAAATACTTACTGTTCATACAGTTTACAATGTTTATATGAAATTTATTTAATTTGCTAAAATGAATATTTTCCAGTTTTATCATAATCACCTTTGTTGGCGGCAACTTATCCATTGCAGTCTTTCTGTGGCAGAAAAGATCCATCCGTACATCATTTATGGAGGTGCGTGGACTTGTTTTGTCATACAGGACAGCAGTGAACCTTTCAAGGCGGCTAAAGTGAAGGGAGTCTGGGTAAAGTACTTCAAAGGGATGGTAAGCCAACTGCTCCAGTGTATCTGTCACCTCTTCATATGAAGTCCAAGCCTGCCAAACTGTTTTTTTGCCTTTCCCACGAAATGCACTTGTTGTGTCACATCATGTAAAAGAATACAGGGAGTGCTCGAGATCGTTGTTCACCCAGCCAGACTGGAACAGATACTGTTGATGCTGTAGAAGCAGAAGTTTCTACCTGTGCCAAAGGCTACCCATAGATCAATGTCAGGCTTAAGCTTTGCGAAGTCGTGGTATTTTCCAATCAAAATGGCGATGACGTCAGTGTCCACTGTACGTATCTGAATAGTGGCTGATCCCTGTTGTAGAGCATGCATGACATGAACCACCATCCTCGTATCTGCTTCTTCATGGTTGCAGTCAGGCATGGTGCAGCTGGTTCCAATAGCCACCACAGATTTTCCTGAAAAATGAAATTAAACATCATCATATATGCAGTACTTTGAAACTGAAAATGGTATGAGCATAATTACAAATGAGTGCTGCATAAAAAAAAGCTGTGGAATTATGCATAATTATGTAAATATAGAAATGTTCCCACAAACACGGAAAAATTGAAATCTGTTTGAAACATGAAATTCAGAGAGAACATTACCTGATGTGATATACAACTCCTTTCCTGGTGGACTCTCATATTCTGCAACTTGTGACGTGAGGAAGGAAAACAGTTCTTCCTTATTTTGGGAAACACGTAGGAAGTCCAACCAGTTGCCAGGGAGTTTAGCTTGACTGGACACCTTTCTCCGAACACCATCCCCTCTTTTCTCCCTGGTGTTATAGATTATTTAACAAATTACAGTATATATCGAAGAATGTATATGCAGAAAAGTTTAAATACTAAAGCTCTAACTACTTTATGGAAACACACCTGGTTCTAGACAAGTGAGATGCTTTCAGAAGTGAATTTGCAATGCCAGATGATGCCACATCAGCTTCTGCTATTGCTGTAGTCCAACCAGAGTCCTGCAGAAGATCTCCTAGGGTACTCCAGAGGGCCATCTCAGTATGGAGGCCCCTAGCATTACAACATGAACTTTTTCCCCATGTGTGTCAGGCCAGTTCCATTGCACATATTTTGCTAATGCAAACAGAGGCTGATCAAAAGTGGTAACAGGAACCTGGCCAGGGTTGAGAAAGTCAGTTGCCAACTTCTGGACATCCATACCATGCTTTACCATTGCTGGAGTGCTGGATTTTTCATAGAAGAGGGGACAGAGAGCACACAAAGCTGGAGGATCTTTAACAATGGGTTATGCACTTGCATGATAGGCTGCCCACGCTAGGGAGTCGTCTTTGGAAAGCTCTTTCTTCTGCAAGAGATCCAAGGCTTGCTTTACCCAGCTATCTTCTTGGATTTTGGCTGTGTCAAGACAATTTACTACCGGTAGCATCTCGCATGCTGGTACACAAGTAGCACTGGCCTTCAATGCTACAGCTGGCACAGAAGCATAGTTGTCAGGTAGTGTGTGTTCACTTGTACCAGATGGTGGTATTGCTACTGGTGCTCTGTACTCTCCATCATGTTCTTTTATAGGAAATTGAAACAAACTAATGCCTGTTCCATGGAAGGACGAGGTGGAAGTGGTCGAGCTAGGATTATGATCTAGATTATCTAATGCACCCACAGTGAAGAGTCCTTTTCGAAGGCAAGCAGGAGAAACTACACCATCTTCTTTGAAACGCTCGCACACAGATATGGCCAACCAGTCCTCTAATGTCATAATTCTGTCATATGAAATAGTAATGCCCATTTTATACAGCATCTGAATAAGTTTCTTACTCCGTGTTTCTGCATGAATATTCAACCCAAGATAGATAGGAAGAGGAGGCTCACGTAACAGGGTGTGCCTTGTTTGAACATCATGATCTGAAGCTCTTCTCTTTGTATTGAAAATCATGGTCTGTGCTATGGTAAGACAGGGTTGGGATACATGTTTGTCCTGGTCATCCAGACCTGTACCATTCAAGATCATTGAAACAAGTGATTTGAGACTAGCTGGTACAGAATCTTCCTGGCAGTTTGGTGTGAAACAGCCTGTAAATCTGAATCCCTCGTGGTCGAAAATATCTTTCCTGATGATGTTTGCAGCCTTTGCCAGAATATTGGCATCTTCAGAGAAATCCCGCTGTTTCAGTGCTTCTCTCAACATGTTACTCATGCCTTCTTTGAAAACAATGACTACATTTTTCCCTTCTTGCTGCTCCTGTGCCTCAGGAAAATGTTTGAGGATGATATGTTTGAACCTACTCCTGTGCACATAATTTCTGACACCAAGATTCTGGAGTCGGTCTACATACATGGCATATAAGTCTTTGAGTGTAAACATTAAAGTTCCACCATTAACTGAACTTTGCAAGTAGTTTTTCAGTTCTACAAAGACAATTGATTCTATCATTTTCTTCTCTGTATTCAGCAAAATCTTTCTAGATTTCCTTTTGAATGAACGATATCTGTTTCTCAGTCCAACTAAGCACTTCAAATTATATTTTGCTTCTATTGCAATCAAGTCTCCTCCAGCAAGTGTAGAGAGAAGGTTAGTGTCTTTCAATTCTGTAGCAATGGTGCGTACATTCTCATCAGCATCAAATGTGCAGAAATTATGTACTTCACCTTCATCTCTTCCCTTTTCACAGAATATACACATTTGCTGGTCCAATGATCTGCGTTCTCCCCTCGATTTTTTCTGAGGAGATTCATGTAGGTAAGGTTGTCTTCTCCTCTTTGCCGCGGATTGTTGTGCACTTTCTAGCTTTGAGTTATTAAACTTCAGGTGACACGATCCATGCCAAGATGCATAATGATCAGCAAACCTGTCTGCTGTTTCATCGCCATCATCAAATTTAAGTTTCTTTGGAATTGCATAAATTTCTTTGAACGCTGCCACATTTTTCAGAAATTACCTGTACGCTTCTTTTCTCTCATCACTTGTGCCAGACTTACTCCTCATGGGACACTTCAATGTTTCTGAACTCTTTATCTGGCAAATAATGCAGAGTTTCCAATCCATATTGCTTTATTGGTATCTTACCTGAAAGCTGAAAAAAAAGAGACAAAAAAGGTGAGTTAGCAATGTATTTACATGTATTATAATTATGATTAATAAATAAGACTACCCTATGTAGTTTGTATAAGATATAAGTGATTATAATAGGATGCAACGACTATTGTGCCCATAATTGAATGTAAAAGGAGCTAGTTTAGTAGTATGACACCACATAGAATATTTTGCAGAGTAACTCAAAATTTGCATCATATAAAAAACATGCACATTTTACGTATAGTGAATTTTTTTATTTTTGCCGATTAATAATTCAAGATGGCTGTATATCTCGAAAATAATTAACTTGACTGTTTTCTAACCATACAAAATGAATTTCCTGACCTCCAAAACCCATGATTTCATGTGTCACACATACATATTAAGAAAACATGTCACATAGACAATTTTTTCCTGTCGCTAACTCTAAATTCAAGATGGCGGCCATGTTTTGTGTCACAGACATATTTCAAGATGGCTACCCTTCTGAATTCAATTAGGATGTTAGGGGGAAGCTTCATACCAAATTTCATGCTTTTATCCGGATGTGCACTAAAATTCAGTTAAGCCACCCAACTATAACCCTTCCTTCCTTCCTTTCTACCATCCTTCCTTCCATCTATCCTTCGTTCCTTCCTGTAAAGCCTTGGCAAGAAAACAAAAGAAACAAAAAATACTAACACACACTCCTGAAACTCACACAAATGTACCCTGGATATAATCAGGATTTTTTGTTAATAATTATTTATAAAATTTGGACATACAGTTTATAATGAAATATAAGCTACATGCTCTAACCCTGAATTTCTATTATACAATCCCACTCAAACGTCCTTGCTAATGCTGATGTACGCTCATGAGATACTTAAATACCCAAACACACACACACACACACTTGTATATGCAGATATACACGTAGGCATTCATGAGCCCTTCCCCTCTCCCTGCACTCACAATACACGGGCAGTACACACACGCAATTGTACATACACATGCAGGTACACACACATACACACACACACACACACACATATACAAACAACAACAACACTTCCTATCGCTGTCTCCCAAGCAGTCATAAAGTCTATAATACTTGCTTCAGACACCTTCTCAAAAACTCCTTGGCTGCTTCCTGTTCTTCCTTAAGGTCGTTGCACCACCGACATGAAAGCCCCTCCAGGCGAGTTCCCGGCTCGAAATTTCAGCCTTATACAGCGAATCTGCAACATAATCGTGGATATCGGAAATAAGCCGTGGGTGACTCTCACGGTCCAAGCGACGTATCGGGGGTCGATACAAGATTTTGAGCTGTTGAAAAGTTTGTGGGTATCCCCCGGCAACTGTAAAAAATCGTCTGAGTCTGGTCTCCATCACGAACTCGCTGTATCACAATCATATGGTCCGTATCAAAGCTGTATGGCCCGTATCAACGTCGTCCGGTGCGTAAGCCTGCCGTACGGACCGTATCTCTTCCTTGCAGAAAATTGGCAACGTTTGAGTTGGCAACCGCGCGTCTAGCCTCAATCCGGTTGGAAGTCTCCTGGCGTCTATACGATTCTTCGGAGGTGTATCGCAGTCATTAGGGTCGTATCTTTTCCGTGGACTAGTTGTGTACCCTTCGCACAACTTTTCCTATCTTCTTCGTAGCATTCGTTTCTCCACCGTATCGGTATCGCCAGAGTCTTATCAAGTCGTGCGGAAGAGATACGGTTAAGATACAACTCTAACGATGCCAGCCATTTTCGCTACGATCTCTAGTAAATTCAGCAAGACACAGGATTTGTATGTGTCGTGGGTGTTCGTGCCAGTCTTGAAGGGGCTGTCTGTCAGTGTGTAACGACCTTTATCATTCTATTCCTTGTCTCCTTTATTGACTTTATTATCTTTGTCTTTCTTTCCTTCCTATCTTTCTTAACTCTTTTTCTTAACTCTTTTTCTTAACTTTTCTTATTTTTCCCTTAAGATTTCTTCCTTTTCGTTCTTCCAAGATGTTTTTTTCTACTTCCTTATGCTTCTTTCTTCCCATATATTCTTAACTCTTTTCATTAACATTCTTCTTTCAATATCTTCCTTAACTTTCTTTCTTAATTTGCCTCCTTATCTTTCTCCCTTAATTTTCCTCATTAACTTTCTTTCCTATCTCCTTCCTTAATTTTCCTCATTAACTTTCTTTCCTATCTTTCTTCCTTAATTTTCCTCATTAACTTTCTTTCCTATCTTTCTTCCTTAATTTTCCTCATTAACTTTCCTCCTTAATTTTCCTTCTTAATTTTCTTCTTCAATTATTGTCCTCCTTATATTCCTCATTAACTTTTCTCCTTAGCTTTCCACCTTAACTTACCTCCTTAATTTTCCTCCGTAATCAACTCTGCGTAAGCAGAGTTTGGTATCGCCCCCCCTGTGTAGTGGGTACCACCGGAAAAAATGTCTGTCGTCGTCGTTGTTGTCGTCGTCCGTCTGTACCGAAACTCCTCCTAGACCGTTGGACGGATTTGCACCAAATTTCACACGAACATTTGTTGCGTGAATGCGAACGTCAGTCAAAAAAGATTTTTTGAATTTATGCAATAGTTATGATTTTAGGTCCAAAATATGGGTTTACCCCCCCCCCCCCCCTTCCCTCCCCCCCCCCCCCCCCCCCCCCCCCCAACCCAGCAATGATGGCATTCTGGGGGCGAAAACATCTAGCTACGCATTTGCAAGGTTTAGTTAGTTTAGTTGGCATTAGAAGTGATGGTAGTAATAGTGGGATTGATGGTGATAGTAGTGATGATGGTGATAATAGTAGTGATGATGGTTGTAGTTGTATTGATGATGATGACAGTAGTGATGATGACAGTAGTAGATATGATTGTGACAGTACTAGTAGTAGTGATGATGGTCATAATATTAGTGATGATGGTGACAAGTAATGATGATAGTTGTTGTGATAATAATGACAGTAGTGATGATGGTAGTGACGATGGTGTGAGTATTAGTGATGATAGTGAAAGTTGTAGTGATGATGACAATAGTTGTGATGATGAAGATCATAGTAATGGTGATGATGGCAGTAGTAGTGATGATGGTGACAGTAGGATACATGAGGGTAATATTTGTGACAGTAGTAATGATGATGGTTATAGTAGTAGTGATAATGTTAACAGTAGTAATGATGATTGTAAGATGGTGGTGATGATAGTAGTAATGATGGTTGATAGTTGTAGTATCAATGATGATGGTAGTGACAATGGTGACAGTAGTAGTGATGATGGTGAGAGTAGTAGTGATGATTGTAATTGTAGTAGTGATGATGATCATAGTAATGGTGATGATGACAGTAGCCTAGTCGTGATGATTCTGGCAGTTGTAGTGATGATGGTGATTGTGATTGATGATGGTATTAGTAGTGATGATGGAAACCCATCGCAGAGTTGGGTATGCCGTTTTGATTTTGGGCAAAACGGCACGTCTACTTTATTTATTTTTCCTTCTACCTTATATCCTACTTACACTATCTTGTGCGACGTTTTGGGGGTAAATACGAGTGAGTTTAATCAACTCTGCTTAAGCAGAGTTAGGTATTGTTCCCCCCCCCGTATAGTGGGTACCACCGGAAAAAAATGTGGCGTCGTCGATGTTGTCGTCGTCCGTCTGTCCCGGAAATCCTCCTAGACCGTTGGACGGATTTTCACCAAATTTCACACAAACATTTGTTGGGTGAATGCGAAAGTCAGTCAAAACAGATTTTTTGAATATGTGCAATAGTTATGATTTAACACCTTACGAGCGGCCTAGGCGGTAATTTATATGTACCGCCCAGCGGGGTGTTTTTACCCTAAATAGGGTTGTCTACGTGATAATTTTCATGCCTAAATAAGACCCAGAGCGTAAAACAAGTATCTATTCCTGAAAGGGCATAAACAGAGCTTTCCAATGACACCCCAACCATCCGTGTACGACCACTGGTTCTCTTGCAACGATCGCGCAACACGAGTGTAAAAACCATGTAATTAGGTACTTTCCCTACATAATTCTCTGTGTAGCGAGTGCGAGAGGGTGGGGGAGGGTGGTATTCATGTCAGTAGGTCCGCCGCGGTGGTCTGGAGCAGTCATACGCTTGCTACGCTCCTCCCACCACTCATCTCTCTCTCTCAGCAACATTACGTGGTGAAAATGGCACACGACGTAAGTTGTGAACCGCCACTTAGTCCATATTTATTTCACGCGACATAAGTTGCGCGCTGCCAAAGAAGGGTTAAGATCCAAAATATGGTTTTAATCCCCCCCCCCCATTCCAGCTATAATGATGGCATTCTGTGTATGCCCCATAGGGGCACACACACAGAACACCATCATTCTGGGGGCAAATACAACTAGCCCCGCATTTGTTAGGTTAACTTAGTTTAGTTGACATTAGAAGTGATGGTAGTAATAGTGGGGATGATGGTAATAGTAGTGATGATGGTGATAATAGTAATGATAATGGTTGTAGTGATGATGATAGTGATGATGGTAGTCATGATGATGCCAGTAGTATGATGGTGACAGTACTAGTAGTAGTGATGATGGTCATAATAGTAGTGATGATGGTGACAAGTATTGACGATAGTTGTAGTGATAATGATGACAGTAGTGATGATGTTAGTGACGATGGTGACAGTATTAGTGATGATGGTGTGTAATTGTGATTATGGTGAAAGTTGTAGTGATGATGGCAGTAGTGATGATGTGAGTATAGTAGTAATGATGGTAAGAGTAGTATTGATGACTATAATAGTAGTAATAACTGATGATAGTAATGGTGATAGTGACTAGTAGTGATGGTGGTGACCCATCGCAGAGTTGGGTATGCCGTTTTGATTTTGGGCAAAACGGCACGTCTACTTTATTATTATATAGGGTTTTTGCTTGTTTTTGCCATTTTAGAGCAATGTATCTTTAGTTTACTCCCTCAAAAAAAAAAAAAAAAAAAAAAACAGATCCCCTTCCAGAAAATAAACGTCCCCCACACCACCTTCTAGATAAATATGTACATTTCTCGTACACAAAGCGGTCCAACAAGATCTCCCTCGGACTACATAGGGTTAAAGCCAATATGTCTGTCCTAGAGAGTATACCATATGCCATGCCTCTATTGTAATCCCTCCCTTCCTATCTTCCTTCCTTCCCTCTCCCCACACACACACATCTATAACATAATCTCTATCAATATGGTCTCCCCTAAACCCCATCACACGAGAGCTTTTATAGTCAAAATTCGACGATTAAAAACTTTCTGGCAACATTTCTGGAATATTTTGCACTGGTAACGGAAGGTAGACTGATGATAGATGAATTTAGGTATCCGAAATATGTAATATGTTTACCTCATAATCTGCCAGACCAGTGTTGAGGGAAAAAGCGCTCGTGTGATACCGGCTTTATCCACCAGCTTACTGGGGCTAGGAAATGCTTTTATATATAATAACACACTAAAACATTTCCTTATCTTTGTTTTGTCATTCCTACATCTCTCGCTTCCTTCCTTCCTACTTTCATTCATTCCTTCTTCCCTTCATTGTTTCTTTCCTTCCTACCTTCCTTCCGTCCTCTCTTCCTTTCTTCTTTCCTTCCTCCTTTCATTCATTATTTGTACTTCCTTCATTCATCCTTCCTTCGTTCCTTCCTTTTTGTATTTCCTTCCTTCTCTCCTTCACACTTCCTGCTTTCGTTTCTACCTTCCTTCTGGTATTATTTGTTCTCTTCCTTTCTTCATTCATTCGTCCCTCCCTCTGTCCACACAAAGCCTTTCTCTTAATACCATTTCTTCTTTTCGCACTTTTCTCTCTTCTATGACTTCTTATATTGTTCCTTGTTTTCCCTCGTCCTTCCTCTTTGTTTCCTTCTTTCCTTCCTTCCTTCCATCCTTCTTTCCTTCCTTCCTTCCTTGTTTCCTTCCTTCCTTCCTTCTGTCCTTCCTTCCTTCCTGCTGTCTTTCCTTTTTCCTTCCTTTTTATCCTTGCTTTCTTCCTTCGATATTTCTTCTTCTCTTTCTTCTTACTATCTCCCTTCCTGCTTTCTTTCCTCTCTCCTATGTCCCTCAATCTTCTCTCCCACCCACCCTCTCTTTTTTGCTCCTCCTTCCCTTCCTTCACTCCTCCTTCATATTGTCCTTCCTTTTTCTCCTTCTCCTCTCTTCGACCTCCTTTGTTTTGCCTTTTTTCTTTTCTTTCTTCCCTCCCTCAGTTCTCTCCGTCCCCCCTCTTCCTTAATGTCCTTCTTTCCTCCTCTCTCCCTCCTTACCTCCCTCCCTTCCTTATTCCCTTCCATCTTAGCAGCCTTCCCTTTTTCCTTTCCCTTCTCTTCTCTCTATCCCTCCCTTCCTTCCTTTTTCTTTCTTTCCCCCTACCTCCTTCCTTTCCCTCCTTCCCTTCCCTCCCTTTCTTCCTTCCCCCCTCCCTCCCTCTTTCCTTTCCTCCCCTCATTCCCTCCCATCCTTCCCCCTTCCTTTTCTACCCTCTTTACCCTCCTTCCTTCGCTTCCCCTCCTTCCTCCATTTCCTTCCCCTTTCTCTCCCCCCTTCCTTTTCTCCCCTCTTTACCGGTCTTCCTTCCCTCCCCATCCTTCCTTCCTTTCCTCGTTCTTCCCTCCCTCTCCTTTCCTTTCTGTCCTTCCCCTCCTTCCTTCCTTTCCTCCCCCCTCCATCCCTCCCCTCCTCCCTACCCGCTTCCTCCTTCCCTCCTTCGTCCCTAACCTTTCTCCCTCCGTCATAACATGCTCTGCGGCAGGTGCAAGTCACTTACCAACCTTTCACTACCATTCTTTGTCACTCCCCTTGTGCCATCAAAGGCTAATATATATATATATATATATATATATATGTTAGTAAAGCCAGGTAATACATTTTCTTTAATACATACGAGGTTGAAAGAAATGGCAATTTCTGCGTTGGAAATTTTATTATTCAAAGTTTCCAGATCTCTGATGAGTTTTCGCTGGGTGGCAGGAAGTAGATGAAGGAGATGAGCAAAATTCATGGTGGTACAGGGTTACATAAATGTACATGATGATACAGGATATACGACGCGTTTCACTGGACAACCAGCATTATCAAGTAAGGAAGGAATTATATAAAAGGTAAACAGGAAGGGTATATATAGAGGGTGGAGGATCAGAGGAGGCGGAGGCTTTTGCCCCCTGATTTTAAAAAAATTGATTTTAGTGTCACTAATTTTTTGCAAGGGACTTTCTGTTGGAATCTGTTATTTGTCATTAATATATAGTGTTTGTATTTAACTACAAACCTCGGAAAAAACCGTTTTCCCGATTATCCAACAATCTTAAGGGAAGATTTCCACTTGAGGGACTTTTTTCTTGACCCCTTTCTCCCTCATGTCTAGCCCCATTGCTTTTGAGATTTTAAGACGTTTGCCCCATTAATTTGGTGATTTTAAGAATTTCCGCCCCATTCTGTCAATTTTAAGACCTTTCGTGCCATTTAGGTGTCGATTTTATCCTGGCGAGCGATAGCGAGCCTGTAATTTAAGAGTAACCGGCCTTTGGCCGGGAAATTTTTCTACCGAAAAATGTACAAATTTATCTTGAAAGGGGGTCAAGGGGGTGAAATTTTAAGATTGCTGGAAGAGTAGGAAACAAACTAAAAGCTTCCCCTTAATGCACGCCGTCCGATAGTGGGGAGGGCTATGGAAATCAAGGAAAATGAAGGGATTCATTCGTAAAACGGCGATAATAGCGAATATTAGCTAAACTTGGCTCGGATTTTCTTGAATTACAAACCCATATAACCCGAATTTTGTAAAACCCGAGCCAAGTTTTGGCAAAAGTTGGCTCGGATTTAGCGAGTTTTAAGAGTAAAAACAGAGAGTGACATTAATTCGATATTTGGCTCGGGTTTTCTTGATTTACAAACCCATAAAACCCGATTTTTCGAAAACTCGAGCCAAGTTTTGGCAAACGTTGGCTCGGATTTTGCGAGTTATAAGAGTGGAAACAGAGAGTAACGTAATTTCGAAATTTGAGTCAGGTTTTTCCAAATTGCAATCCCATAACACCCGATTTATCTAATATGTAGCGGTTTTGAAAATCTTAAATACCCAGTAACCTATACTTAGTACATTGGATACAAGACTAACCCTAAACATGTCCATAGTACCTAATACGTGGGACACAAAACCCTAAACTAACCCTAAACGTGTCCATAGTACCTAATACGTGGGACACAAAACCCTAAACTAACCCTAAACGTGTCCATAGTACCTAATACGTGGGACACAAAACCCTAAACTAACCCTAAACGTGTCCATAGTACCTAATACGTGGGACACAAAACCCTAAACTAACCCTAAACGTGTCCATAGTACCTAATACGTGGGACACAAAACCCTAAACTAACCCTAAACGTGTCCATAGTACCTAATACGTGGGACACAAAACCCTAAACTAACCCTAAACGTGTCCATAGTACCTAATACGTGGGACACAAAACCCTAAACTAACCCTAAACGTGTCCATAGTACCTAATACGTGGGACACAAAACCCTAAACTAACCCTAAACGTGTCCATAGTACCTAATACGTGGGACACAAAACCCTAAACTAACCCTAAACGTGTCCATAGTACCTAATACGTGGGATACAAAACTAACCCTTACCTGCCAGGTAGTAAATGTTCCTAGTACTTAGTGTATTCCATACCTACCACCTGATCCCTTGTCATTAACCTAACCAAAGAACCTAACCTAACCTAACTTAGACCCAGTACGTGGGATACAAAATTAGCCCTCACCTAACACCTAGTATACAGTATGTCACTAGTACCTAGTACGTGGGATACAAAACTAACACTCACCTAACACTTAGTATAATTATGGTTCTAGTACCTAGTACATGAGATGCAAAACTAACCCTCACCTAACACCTAGTACATATCACTAGTACCTAGTACGTGGGATATAAAACTAACCCTCACCTAACACCTAGTACATATTATCACTAGTACCTAGTACGTGGGATATAAAACTAACCCTCACCTAACACCTAGTACATATCACTAGTACCTAGTACGTGGGATATAAAACTAACCCTCACCTAACACCTAGTACATATTATCACTAGTACCTAGTACGTGGGATATAAAACTAACCCTCACCTAACACCTAGTACATATTATCACTAGTACCTAGTACGTGGGATATAAAACTAACCCTCACCTAACACCTAGTACATATTATCACTAGTACCTAGTACGTGGGATATAAAACTAACCCTCACCTAACACCTAGTACATATTATCACTAGTACCTAGTACGTGGGATATAAAACTAACCCTCACCTAACCCTAGTACATATTATCACTAGTACCTAGTACGTGGGATATAAAACTAACCCTCACCTAACACCTAGTACATATTATCACTAGTACCTAGTACGTGGGATATAAAACTAACCCTCACCTAACACCTAGTACATATTATCACTTGTACCTAGTACGTGGGATATAAAACTAACCCTCACCTAACACCTAGTACATATTATCACTAGTACCTAGTACGTGGGATATAAAACTAACCCTCACCTAACACCTAGTACATATTATCACTTGTACCTAGTACGTGGGATATAAAACTAACCCTCACCTAACACCTAGAATATGTCCCTAGTACCTCGGGAGACGAAGGAACTGGTGAATATACAAATTGGTGCCGTCTAATGGAAAGTTTTGACTTCCTTGTTACAAAAAAAAAAAAAAACATTAGTTCCATACTTTTTTATTAGGTTTTGCCGAGGGTTTAGACACATTTTCAGATGCCCTTTACTAAGAGCATATAGATTCCATATTTGCCTTCAAATATTAAAAAAACAAAAAGGAGTTACATTAAAATAAAGTTATACTCTTCCCCCTAAGGCACTATCTTTTAATATAATATGTATATTATGTATAACATTTTGTTTTACTTTCGTATTAATGTATATACTCAAAAATATTTTTCGTACCAGCTATTGTTGAGCGTAAGTAGCTTCCAAGCATTTTAGCTTTGCCTAGGGACAGCTGTAATCCCTTCACGTACACACACACACACACGCAGTCAGATTCTCACATAGACTCACGCACCCTTACACATATACATCCACATACGCATACCTACATACCCATATGCACACACCTACACACACACTCCCGTCTACTCACCAACTCTCTGCAATCTCTCTCTCTCTTCGCCGCAATGTTGCATCTCTCTCGCTATTCTATCGCTACTGCAATAATCAATCCTTCCTTCCTTCCTTCTTCATTGTCTTCGTTCCATCCTTCCTTCTTTCATTCTTTCCTTGTTTTCTTCTTTGTATCCTTCCTTCCTTCCTTCTTCTTTACTTCCTTCCTTCCTTCCTTATTTCTTTCCTTCCTTCCTTCCTCTTTTTCTTCGATTCATCCTTCCTTCTTTCATTCTTTCCTCTTTTTCGTTTATGTATCCTTCCTTCCTTACTCCTTATCTTCGTTTCATTCTTCCTTCCTTCCTATTTTTCTTCGATTCATCCTTCCTTCTTTCATTCTTTCCTCTGTTTCGTCTATGTATCGTTCCTTCCTTCCTTCCTCCTTGTCTTCGTTTCATTCTTCCTTCCTTTCTCTTTTTCTTCGTTTCATCCTTCCTTCATTCATTACTTTCTCTTTTTCTTCCTTCCTTCCTTCCCCTCTCCATTCCTTCCCTACCTTTCACCCTTCTAGGGTGTGGTCATTATGGTTGTGGTCGATTGAGCTGGAAACCGATAGATAGATAGATAGATAGATAGATAGATAGATAAATGGATAGATAGACTCAGACTCATACTCAATATTTTATTTCGTAAAAGCTACATAAAACTTTGTACATAGTAAGATAATTGTGAAGCACATTTATCTCATAGTTGGTTCACGGCTTTGAATAAAAGTAATTCTAGATTTTACTGCGTCAATGTCATTTTCCATTAAACATTCGATATTATAAATATTCAATAAAATATTCTTTACTTCCTTCATCAAATATAAGCTATCATCATTGTTAAGTAAACATTTTCTTAAAAAGATACAAGGCTTCATCATACATCTGTGAGCAAACCGTTTTTTTTGCCAATTAATTAGATGAGTGAATGTCATTAACCCTGCTAAATCACATGCTTTGTGGTTGCTCTCCCAGTATTTAAGTTTTAAAATCTTCTTAAGGGCTTTGTGGTATCCAACCGCAAATTGTTTCAGAGGAACACCACACCGCTTATTGGAAAACCATAATTCTGTACCATAAAAACTTAAGCAATAACTATTAAATAGTTGAATAAAAACATTAATATTAACATTAGGGAATTTACGTAAAATACAATTGAATTCATTATAAAACTTATTTCTTGTCCTTATTACATCCTTATCATTATTTAGTTTATCATCAATAATAAATCCTAGGTACTTATGTTCATGTACATTGATCATTACTTCATCATTAAGCTTCATTCTCGGCAGACCATTTATATTATTAGTATCCCTAAAAAACATACACACTGATTTCTTTGCATTCACTTGAATATCTAAAGCTTTCGTTTCATGTTCCACAATGTTTAGTAACTTTTGTAACCCTGTCGCTGTTGGTGCTAAAACTACTATGTCGTCAGCATGGCAATAATGTTACTCATCCTTTTGCCAAGAGTACATCCAGTTTTGCACTTTGATACGGTTTCGATTAATAAATCAATATATACATTAAAAAGTAAAGGAGATAAAATTCCACCCTGTCTCACTCCGTTCATAATCTTCCAGGGCTTTGACAGTGCATCTTTATGTTTAGTAGCAACCATTTGGTTTCTGTAAAAATAAAACAAAATATTTACAAGGTAATGAGGAATATCTAGTTCTAAAAGTTTCTGGATTAATTTAAAATGATTCACTTTATCAAACGCTTTTCTAAAATCAATAAAACTCGCATATACATTCGATCCTGCAGATCTATAGCGTAAAACAGTTTCCTTAAAAATTAAACCTGCAGAAAGAGTTGAATGGCCGCTCTGAAGCCATGTTGCCTCTCATTAAAGTCGACATAATTTGTTAATTTATATTTTAAACAATATTCAAAAATCTTTAGAAAAACTGAAGACGATATTATTGGTCTATAGTTATCAATTAAATTTTTATCTTTACCACGATCTTTAATAAGAGGAAGAATGACTCCAGTTATCATAGTATTAGGTATATAGCCATGAACAATAAATGCTGAAAATAATTTAGCAAGTAAACCTCTTGCATATTCTGGACAAAACTTCAAATGATTCGAATGGATATTATCGTGACCAATAACATACTTCAACTCCGATATGGCTGTATTTATATCATTCAAGTTAATGGTCCCAACTATTTTACCTCTTCGAACATCTTGTTTTAATCTTAAAGCTTCAAAATTACCTTTAGATTGAAAATTCTGGTCATCAAATACACGTTTATATGCTTGTGAAAACTTTTCTGCTATTAGATTCGAATCACATTCGCCTTCAATCTTTATATTCAAGTAACCTTTGTTGTTTTTCGATTTCCTAACTTCATTCCAGAATGTTTTGTACCTCTTATGTGAATAAGACTCTGCCAGTTTTTCATTTCGTATTTGTGCTTCATTATGTATTATATGCTTCAGAGCTTTCTTAAATGTCTTTCGTGAACTCTTCATATCTTCAAGGAATTCGCCAACTATGGGGCAGTTATTCCTTTTCCAAATAAAAAAATTCTCCCTTGCTACTTTATATAAATTACGAACATGATCATTCCATCCTGGCTTTATTTCGTAACCTCTGTTGATGTTTAGTATAAATTCTGCTGAGGCATCATTACAAATTTGAACAAATGTATCATAGATATGTTCTAATTCCTTAATATGATTTGAATCTGGACAGTTATATGAACAGCATTCGAGACATTCAAAATTAGTCAAGTCGTACCCAGTGATACAATTACTTACTTTATTTTGATATTTTAATATTACATCATTTGAGTTAAGTAACTTCCAATTAATAAACTGCTTAGTTACTGACTCTATATGCTCATTTTTATGAATTACGTCGATATTTACTTTAAAACCAATGGGAAAATGTTCAAATAATGAAAGGTCGTATCGAATACAGATATTATCTATTTTCTCTTGTATACTTTCCGAAGTTAGGATATGATCTAGCCAGCTAACAACACTTCTACTAGGACATAAATATGTAAAGGCATCACTAGGTAGCACTTCATCACTAATACACAAATTATTATTATCAATAAACGTAGTCAAGTCATCCCTAAAACGACCTTTTTGAAAATCTGCATTAAAATCACCACTAATAATACAATCATTAATATTTTGTTCACTGATCAGATTTTCTAACAATGCCAATGTGTGACGATATTCATCTAATGAGTCATTATTTTGTTTATCACAGGGTAAATACACATTCACAATGAAATATTTATGCCCTAACGAATTTAAAATTATACCAATTATTCTGTCATTACAATAAACTGGTTCAATAAATTTACTCAAACTCTTTCTCCACATAATCGCTACACCTTTGGAGGGTCGACCCTCCAATATTCCCTCATTTGATTTATCTTGAACACAAGCTATACTATCAAATTAATCATTTATTGTACTAATTACAGGTAAATAATTTTTTAGTAACATTAATTCTTGCAAGAGTATTATGTCTTGTCAAATGTTAAGGTCTTAACTGTTTCAATATTATTCCGAATCGAATTACAATTAAATGAAACTATGCTAACCATCGTTCTCATTCATTCTAGATCGCGTCGTATAAAACTTCCTAACTTTTACTTTCTTTGGCCAGCAATCTGGTTTGAGCAAAATTTCCCTGTCCTCTATTGAAATGTTTAATTTAAAGGATTTCCAACCCTTCGATTGTGTTTCAATATTTGTTGATTCAAGTTCTATACAACCCATTGGAGTTATATTAAGCTCATCTTTTACAAAACTAATAATATCATCACAGTTCGTTTCCAAGTCCACGTTGCCTATATACAAATCTACAGGTCTACAAATACCCTTAAATTTCGCATTATGCATTGCTTTTGTTCCAGTGATGCCCTTATATTTGCTCTTTTTCTGTTCATTAGAACCACTATCTTGAGACGTAACTCCTCTTGGTCGCCGTTTTCTGTTGACGACTGTGTAGCCATCTTTATCTTGCACAGTGTTGTCATCTGCATCACCTACAGGGCCCACAGCCTGTGCAGTGGTGCCAAGTTTTGTTCCTCCAGCATGGACCATAGTAGAGTCATCATTCTTCCTTCCAACAATCATTGCCGCAGTTCTATATCCTGCTTCTCCATCACCAGCCACAACATCACCACCATTCCTCTTTCCATCACGGTCCACCAAGATGTCACCAGTCACTCTCTCACGATTCATGGTGGTACTAACACTCGTTAATCCACCTCCCTTTCTCATATCATCTCGGTTCCTGTGCTTGATCCCTGTCCTCACCACAGCTCCCTCACCACAAGGAACTGGCGATGTCCGAGTACTGTCTTTGTTAACATGAGGTACTTCCCTTTCACTCCGTAGTACATCACTGTAGGCAGGTAACACAAGGGGGGAGATAACATCCTCCCTCTCATCACCATCACTGCCATTGACGCTCCCAAAGTCATGCACGTCGCTGTTCATAATTTGCGAGAATGGTGGGGCAGAAGGCTCCCCAACAGTCGACAACAATTTCCTCACCCAAACCCTTATTATTTTTACTAGAGATCTCGGCTTGGCATTTACCATCATCAAGGAGTGTGTAAATATGTTCCATAAGAATACTGTCTCTTTTCACTGACTCGAACGATTTCGTTTGTTTGCATTGCTTTATGAGACCTTTGATTTCTAAAAGCTCTTCTTTAATATACATTTGGTCTTCCATCACACTTATATTGTTTAACCTGGATTCCCTAAGACTCTGAACTTCATTTCTTAAACCATCAACTTGATCAGTCAATTTAGCAATGTAACCGCCAATTATATCAAAGCCATTAGATGGAGGAAAGGCTTCGTGGTCAGCGGTAACGAATTTAGGCAAGTTTATTGATTCATCTTCACACTTTTGAAATGCTTCCAGTATATCACTAAAGTTTTCTCTTAACTTGTTTGCAGATCTTCTCCAGATAAGATTCAATTTAGCTGCTTCAAATAATAACTCCTTCGCCTTCTTCATGGTTGCTTCATCATAATATGTAACACATACATTAATAATTTCACTTTTAGTCTTTGAATGCCTTATAGAAGCCACATACGCCAACACCGAGTTTTCAACATACGAAACAGTTTCATTTGCCATTTTGAGAATGTTGGTAAGACGAGATGTCTCACTAAGGGTTCATTTCTGCGCCGTGTGAACCATTGAACTCACTGTTTTTCAAGAACCAAATGTCACCATTACCACCGTAGTTGTTATTTAATGGTAATATCTTTCATCTTCTCAATATTATGGGCATTAATTATAGTTCCACCAATTCACCATGCACTCTTCTCCAAAACAGTGTTGTTTAAACCACTCATAATATCAATATAGAGGGTAAAATGCTGTAAATCCAGGAGCGGCTCCACACACGTCTGCTCACGGTCAGGTCTCCACCCCTTAGATAGATAGATGGATAGATTGATATACTGGTTAATATATAGATAGATAGACTGGTTGATAGATAGATAGGTAGATAGATAGAAAGATATAATGGTTGATAGATAGATAGATAGATAGCTAGATAGATAATGGGAAAAGATAACACGAACACATAGAACTCGAGGGTAGAATTGGTTTAGTTAGAACGTGTGTGCGTGTGTGTGTGTGTGTGTGTGTAGGTGTATTTCTTGCTGTATGTGTTTGTGTGTGTGTGTATGTATGTCTGGCTACATTTGTGTGTGTGTGTGTGTGTGTGTGTGTGTGTGTAGGCATAGCTGTACATGTGTCTATATTTGTGTGCGTGTGTGTGTGTGTGAAAGAGAGAGAGAGAGAGAGAGAGAGAACATATATATATATATATATATATATATATATATATATATATATAGATATAGTATTGCCAAATCAAGATGGAGGTTGGAATTGGTTTAGTTACTGTTCGTGTGTGTGTGTGTGTGTGTGGGATGTGGGGGTGGGGTGGGGGGGGTGAGGCATGTGTGTGTATGTAAGTGTGTGTGGGATGTGGGAGGGGGAGGGGGGAGGGAGGAGGTTGTAGCAGTTCCAACAGTCTCTTTATATTTAGTCTATGTCAATGTGTTCCCAGTCTCTCCACAATCTATAATAATACTAATAATATAACATAATGAAACATAACATCTATATAATATTTTCGATTGTCTGTCTGTCTGTGTGTGTGTCTGTCTGTTCTTTATAGGCGGCCGCAGTTTTTAAGCTAGAGCGTTCATACTTGGTATGCATAGTAAGGGGGTTCCTAGGCAGGTTTTAGTGAAAACATAGAATTCCCCAGGGTGAAAGGGACGGAGAAAATGGGCGCGTTTAAAAGAAAATGGCCATTTGGGGCAGAAGGAGGCCTCCGATCGAAAAGGTGTATGGAACGAAAGTTGTTCGCAGACCCCAAAAATGGGGGTACGGATGAGGTCAGATCCAAAATCGGAGGTCATTTAGCGGCCGAAATCGAGGTCGCCGTTTAATGAGGCACAGGGAGGTCGAGGCCGGTGATTATGGTAGTAGTAGTATTGTGATGATTGTGGTAGTAGTGATTGATGATGGTGATTATGATCGTAGTAGTGGTGGTAGTAGTGATGGTGATTATGGTGATTACCCGGGCAACGCCGGGTACCCCTGCTAGTAATACAATATAATTATATAATAATGATAATAGCTTACTTTTGCACGTAGGGGTGAGCTCTGTCCTAATCATCTCGAGTCCTTTAAGGGGAGATGAGTCGTCTTACAGGTCCCCCTTCTCCCTCATATTTAGCCCCATTTGTATTTAGATTTAAAGACGTTCAGCCCATTAGTTTGGCGATTTTAAAGCCTTTCACCATATTTATTTGTCAATATTAAGTCTTTTAGTGTCATTCAGGTGTCGAAGTTTTCCTGGCGAGCGATAGCGAGCCTGTAGTTTAAGAGGCACTGGCCTTCGGCCGGGAATTTTTGTTTTACCGAAAAATTTACAAACTTATCTCGAAGGGGGATCTAATGGATGTGTTAATATGATTGATGGAGGTCTGCAGAGGATGTGTTAATATGATTGATGGAGGTCTGCAGAGGATGTGTTAATATGATTGATGGAGGTCTGCAGAGGAAACTAAAAAGAAAACTATATGAATATATAAATAAACTCTATTCTATTATATTCTATATACTCAGGCCCAATCCACACTTTTCCTATTTATTTTTATTTTTTGTAATAGGCCCAGCAAAAATAACCACTGTCCCCTTAAGGGGAGGTTCTTAGTTGGTTCCCTAGACCTCCATCAAGCTTAAAATTACACCCCCTTGAGGCCCTTTCAAGATAAATTTGTACATTTTTCGGTAGAAAAATGTCCCGGCCAAAGGCCGGTTCCTCTTAAATTACAGGCTCGCTATCGCTCGCCAGGATAAAATTGACACCTGAATGGCACGAAAGGTCTTAATATGGGGTGAAAGTTCTTAAAATCGCTAAACTAATGGGGAAAACGTTTTACAATATCTAAAGCAATGGGGCTAAACATGAGGGAGAAAGGGGTCAAGAAAAAAATCCCTCGAGTGGAGATCTCCCCTTAACCTTTTACCGGAATCTGTGAAGCGGGTGAACTGGTTACTGTATATCTTGTTCTATTGTCCCTGTGTGTGTCCCTTATAGTGGAGGCCCCCCCCCCCCCCCCTGGTGTCCTAGGGCAGGGTCACTCTAACACCTGTACTCTGTAAGGGGTGGGAAGGGGGGATTTATTGGTTAGGTTAGATTAGGTTAGGTTAGAATAGATTAGGTTAGGTTAGATTATGTTGGGTTAGGTTAGGTTAGGTTATAGATTATGATGGGTTAGAATAGATTGGGTTAGTAGAGATTATACTAGGTTTGATTAGATTAGTTTAGATTAGGTTAGTTTAGTTTAAGTTAGATTAGGTTGGGTTACGTTAGATTAAGTTAGGTTAGATTAGGTTAGGTTACATTCTTTTGGGATAGATTAGGTTAGGTTAGATTGAGCTAGGTTAGATTAGGTTGGGTATCCATTCGGCACCATGCAGCCTACTGTTTTAAGACGTTTACCCCCATCCAGGTGTCAATATTTTCCTGGTGAGCGGTAGCGAGCCAGCATATATATTTTGTTTTGAGAGCAAGCTAAATTTGTAAATTTTTTGATAGAAACATTTCTCCGGCGAAGCCGGATTTCTCCATACAATGCTGGCTCGCTATCGTTCGCCAGGAAGATATCGACACCTGGATGGGGATAAACGTCTTAAAACAGTTGATTGAATGGGACCGAATTGATACAATCCAGAGAAAGAGAAAAAAAGCAGGTGACTATAGACTATAGTCTATTCACTGTAAGTAGGCGAGAAATCATGCCCTCTAACTTCTGTAACTCAAAAACGACTAGAGTAATCGAGCTAATATGTCTACCATTGGGGAAGAGTCAGTCAAGGAATAGCTGAGAAAATGTACAGCCCACTTTCTCTAGCCTTCATTGAGTTACAGAGGATAGAAGTCATGATTTTTCGCCTACTTACAGCGAATAGGCTAAGTTTTAGGGGGGGGTATGGTTTTTCACTACCCCGTCCACCCGATTTGAACTAGCTAAGTGCAAGGTAGTCCGATATCTAGCACACACAGGACACACACACACACACACCCACACACATACAACTCTCTGTCAACCATATAATTGTACTGTGTTACTCTATCCACATATTACTTACGGATAATAGAACTTTCAATTAATACTAAGGGAGTAAGTATTTACCCAACATTGAGTGGCTGTAGAGAAGTAAAACCCTTCATATATATACAGGGTGTTTCATAAATACCTTTAATAAATTTCAGAATGAATAGACCTAGCAATAATAAATATACTTTACATTGTGACGGTTTTGGAAATTTCTCATATTTACCGGGATATTACACATTTTAGTTTAAATAGGAAAGTCTAGGGGATGAAAACGATCAGTAGATTACCATCACCTCAATTACTTTATTTTGTCATAAATATTTGAACATCAATGTATTTTACAGTATTTACAATAGTTGCTCGACGTTTCTCCCACCCTCGTTGATACAGGCTTGGGCTCGGCGCATAAGAGACTGTCGCACTCTTTCAAATATCCCTGGTGTGTTTCTTACTTCTCTGCATGCCTCTTGAACTCGTTGCCACAGTTGCTGATGGGTGTTGATTTGTGTAGCATACACCCTGCTCTTCAAGTGTCCCCAAAGATAAAAGTCAAGTGGAGTTTGGTCCGGTGATCTAGGTGGCCAGGCGATGGGACCACCACGGCCTATCCACTTATCAGGGTACATACCATTAAGGAAATCTCTCGTACCTCGTGCAAAGTGAGCTGGAGCCCCATCCTGCATGAACCACATTTGTCTACGTGTTCTGAGAGGCACATCTTCAAGTAGTATGGGTAAGTCATCCTGAAGAAATCTGGTGTACACATTGCCTGTAAGTCGTTGTGGTAACATAAAAGGTCCGATTAGATGGTCACCAAGAATACCAGCCCAAACATTAATCGAAAAGTGTTCCTGATGTCCCCTCGTTGTTGTTGCATGTGGATTTTCTGCTCCCCATGTATGTGTAGATTCAACATGCCATTTCTTGTGAAATTTTCCTCATCGCTAAACAAAACCTCTGCAATAAAACCGTTGTTCTCCCTCTCTTGAGTAAGGAGCCACCGACAGAAATCCACTCGTTGGTGATAATCACGTTCAGTGAGAGCATGGATGGGCTGGTGATGATATGGGTACAGGCCATGTCTGTTTACAATCCTCCATACTGATGCATGAGCCACACCAAATCGTGCACCAAGTCGACGTGTGCTTGTAGATGGATCATCTGCGATGGCATCAAGGATATCCTCTTCTGCATCGAGTAGTTGCTCATCATGAGGCCTTCCTCTGTCTACTGCACGTGGATTCAGTGAGCCATATTCCCGTAGTCGTCTTTCTACGCTGAGGAAAGTAGGGTGAGATGGTTGCCTCCGGTTGGGATATTGTTCACCGTACATCCTTACTGCTTCAGCTGCATTTCCTCCAGCTGCACCTAAAGTAAGTAACATGTCTGTGTACTCAGCAGAGGTGTATGGCTCCATGTCTGGTACTTACTTAAGACTGCCAGTACATCCTTCTTTCTCTCACCTTCTCACATTACCTTCAATTTGTGAAGCTTCATTCATACAGTATTCGAACCCATGAAGCAAATTGATCGAGCACCTATTGTAAATACTGTAAAATACATTGATATTCAAACATTTATGACAAAATAAAGTAATTGAGGTGATGGTAATCTACTGATTGTGTTCATCCCCTAGACTTTCCTATTTAAACTAAAATGTGTAATATCCCGGTAAATATGAGAAATTTCCAAAACCGTCACATAGTAAAGTATATTTATTATTGCTAGGTCTATTCATTCTGAAATTTATGAAAGGTATTTATGAAACACCCTGTATATATATATATATATATATATATATATATATATATATGGTCTGTTTCGTCTTCCCAAATCCGTAGAAGAGCATCTCGTTCTTTACGAAGGTTGTTGGCCAGCTATCGTTTTCTATTATTTCGTCCTTCACCAGTTCTTCACGAAACTGGAGGGTGCTGGTGCGATGTCTGGCATTCTCGTGTGTTCGAGGGCTGTGTTGATTTCGGCTTTGAGGTGGTCTGGAGGGGTTTCGTCTTCCCAAATATATATAATTATACAGGGTGTTCCAGTAATGCTTTTCATAAATTATATGGTGGACTCATCAGACAAAAATAAGAATAAATTACTCTATGAACATGAGGTTGAGTATTTATAATAACGGAGTTATTACACGATTTAAGTTAACGATAGATACAATGCCATTCAGTCCAAGGGGTAATGTTGCCATTTTAGTGGATTACATCCATTTGGCCTTCGCTATCGCTTGCTAGCCTCAAGATAGTGAGCAGTAGCGATCTGACTTTTCGGTAGAAAAATATTATGTCCGGCTTCGCCGGATTTGATTTTTCTATCGAAAAAATCAGCTCGCTACCGCTCACTATCTTGAGGCTAGCAAGCGATAGCGAAGGCCAAATGGATATAATCCACTAAAATGGCAACATTACCCCTTGGACTGAATGGCATTGTATCTATCGTTAACTTAAATCGTGTAATAACTCCGTTATTATAAATACTCAACCTCATGTTCATAGAGTAATTTATTCTTATTTTTGTCTGATGAGTCCACCATATAATTTATGAAAAGCATTAATGAAACACCGTATATATATATATATATATATATATATATATATATATATATATATATATATATACAGTATCTATCTATCTATCTATCTATTGCCTGACGCCGTGATCCCCGAAGGGGTGGCCACGAACGAACCGCCCCCATGCACCTCTGTCCCCAGTCAGTCGACGCCCCTCCCCCCAACCAGCACCGCCTTCGTTCATGTAGTTCCTCACTCCATCCTTCCACCTCATATTCGGTCTACCTCTCCCCCTCTGTCCCTCCACCTCGCTCTCGTACACCCTCTTAGTCATTCTCTCGCTTTCCATACGTTCCATATGGCCGAACCATCTCAAGTTGTTCCTTTTCACACTTTCCAGCACATCTACCTCCACACCACACCTCCTTCTTACTTCCTCATTAGTCTGTCTATCCCTCCATGTAACTCCGCACGCACTCCTTAAGTAATTCATTTCCACTGCTCTCACTCTTGGTCTGAGTCTCTCAACCAACGTCCATGCTTCGCTTCCGTAAGTCAGTGTCGGGATTACCACACTGTCATGCAAGGACTTCTTCACTTCCATACTGACCACCCTATTTCTTGTTACTGCTTTTAGCGTTCCTACAACCCTCTTCCCCTGTTGTACCCTCTCCCGCACCTCTTCATCCATAGTCCCATCTTTACTCAACACACTGCCCAGATACTTAAAAGAGTTGACGATCTCCATAGCCTGACCGTTCAGCTTCACCTCACACTCTGTGACTTCACCCCTTTCGAAGACCATAACCTTGCTCTTCCCCGTATTTACCTTCAAATTCCGTTTTTCGCACACTGTTCCAAACTCATTTACCAGACCCTGCAACTCCCATTCATTATCACTCATCAGAACTGTATCATCCGCAAACAGCAGTATAGGTAGCTTCCACTCAATTCCCTCCCTTTTCAGCGATACACCAACATCCACTGCTCTTGATAGTATTTCTTTCATAACTCCATCCATATATACAGTAAACAACCACGGGGACATCACACACCCCTGTTTCAAACCAACATTCAGGTCAAAGAACTCGCTCTGCTCACTCTCCACACGTACTGCCGCCTTTGCACCCTCATACATGCTCTTCACTGCTTTCAGCAACTTGCCCTCTACTCCGTACATTCTAAGTACTTTCCACAAACCTTCTCTATCCACTCTGTCATAGGCCTTCTCCAAGTCCATAAAGGCAACATACACCTTTTGTTTCTTCTCCAGATACTTCTCCACAACACAATTCAGGGTAAAAATCTGATCTACACATCCTCTTCCCTTCCTAAAACCTCCCTGCTCGTCGCCTATCCATTTCTCCGTTCTCACTCTCACTCTCTCAATCACTACCCTACTGTATACCTTCCCTACTACGCTTAGAAGACATATTCCTCGGTGGTTACCACACACTCCTCTTTCCCCTTTGCCCTTATATAGGGGGACTATTATGCCAGTCTTCCAGTCATCGGGTGCACTCCCCTTCTCCCATGCTAGTTTGCACATTTTCCATACCCATTCTATCACTATCTCACCACCATACCTCAACATTTCCCCACACACTCCATCTGTTCCTGGTGCTTTCCCCAACTTCACTCTTTTCATGGCTTCCCACACTTCTGACCTCCTGATCCCCACCTCCTCCTCCACTACTTCTCTTCTTCTCCCTCCCATACCATATCCAGCTATGTTTGCTGGCTCTTCATTCCTTTCATTTAGCAACTCACTGAAGTACTCCCTCCATCTTTCGACTCTCTCTTACAGTATATATATATATATATATGTATATATATATATACTGAATATATATATATATATATATATATATATATATATATATATTTCAAAATACTAATTACAAATATCTCTATAACCGCTTACATCCCAGAACACAGCGGGAATGAATCATTTACAGGTATACATAATTTAAATATGTTTCATAAAAAATCCACTTCCTCTTTTGATTACACCGTTATTAATACCAATTAGTGGAGGCACGTTAATTACTGGTGTACTGTGATTAAAAAGGGGAGCATTTTTTACCTTCATTTTTTGCTATAATTAATATTATTATTATTATTATTATTATTATTATTATAATTATTAATACTATTATTATAATAATCATTGTTGTTATTATAAGCATTATATATATACAGGGTGTCCCAGGAGGAAAGGGCATAACTTTGAGAAATGATAAAACAAAATATTCTAAGCCTAAAATGTTCTATAAGAAATATTTCAAATTTCCACCAGTAAAGAGATATTGCATGTTGAAAATGGCATTTTCTTAAGTATTTCCCCATAAGGGTGGCCTAGCTGTCCTAGTACCTACCACACCTCCATCTAACTGCAGTTATTTTACCATGTTATTGTAAAGATATTATAATTCTATAAGTTGCAAAATGATTATAGATATAATAGCTCACTTTGGACCAGTTGGAAACTATCTGACATGGAAGAGTCCATTACAGTGAGGTGGGGGGAGGACACTATATAAAACCTTCAATATCTTTTTAACGGTTGAGATTTGGACTTTGTGTTATAGAACATTTTAGGCTTAGAATACCTTGTTTTATCATTTCCCAAAGTTATGCCCTTTCCTCCTGGGACACCCTGTATATACTGTATATAGTTTATTCCTTAGACATCTGTCAAGTGGATAGAGAAGGTTTGTGGAAAGTACTTAGAATATACGGAGTAGAGGGCAAGTTGCTGAAAGCAGTGAAGAGCATGTATGAGGGTGCAAAGGCGGCAGTACGTGTGGAGAGTGAGCAGAGCGAGTTCTTTGACCTGAATGTTGGTTTGAAACAGGGGTGTGTGATGTCCCCGTGGTTGTTTACTGTATATATGGATGGAGTTATGAAAGAAATACTATCAAGAGCAGTGGATGTTGGTGTATCGCTGAAAAGGGAGGGAATTGAGTGGAAGCTACCTATACTGCTGTTTGCGGATGATACAGTTCTGATGAGTGATAATGAATGGGAGTTGCAGGGTCTGGTAAATGAGTTTGGAACAGTGTGCGAAAAACGGAATTTGAAGGTAAATACGGGGAAGAGCAAGGTTATGGTCTTCGAAAGGGGTGAAGTCACAGAGTGTGAGGTGAAGCTGAACGGTCAGGCTATGGAGATCGTCAACTCTTTTAAGTATCTGGGCAGTGTGTTGAGTAAAGATGGGACTATGGATGAAGAGGTGCGGGAGAGGGTACAACAGGGGAAGAGGGTTGTAGGAACGCTAAAAGCAGTAACAAGAAATAGGGTGGTCAGTATGGAAGTGAAGAAGTCCTTGCATGACAGTGTGGTAATCCCGACACTGACTTACGGAAGCGAAGCATGGACGTTGGTTGAGAGACTCAGACCAAGAGTGAGAGCAGTGGAAATGAATTACTTAAGGAGTGCGTGCGGAGTTACATGGAGGGATAGACAGACTAATGAGGAAGTAAGAAGGAGGTGTGGTGTGGAGGTAGATGTGCTGGAAAGTGTGAAAAGGAACAACTTGAGATGGTTCGGCCATATGGAACGTATGGAAAGCGAGAGAATGACTAAGAGGGTGTACGAGAGCGAGGTGGAGGGACAGAGTGGGAGAGGTAGACCGAATATGAGGTGGAAGGATGGAGTGAGGAACTACATGAACGAAGGCGGTGCTGGTTGGGGGGAGGGGCGTCGACTGACTGGGGACAGAGGTGCATGGGGGCGGTTCGTTCGTGGCCACCCCTTCGGGGATCACGGCGTCAGGCAATAGATAGATAGATAGATAGACATCTGTCAAGCTGAAGAAAAACAAACCCAAGACCACCCTTCAAAATATATTTCTAAATTATTCAGTATAAAAATGTCCCGGCCTGTTCCTACTAAATTACAGGCTTGCTATCGCTCGTCAGGAAAAAAATTTCATTGAAAAGGTACGAAAGGTCTTAATATTGACAAAGAAATGAGGGGAAAGGTCTTAGAGTCGTATTCTTAAAAACCCATACCTTCCCTTAACTTTCCTTTCCCTTCCAAGGAATTTTCTTTCCCTTCGGTATTCTTAAAGAATTCCTTGGAAGGATTTTTTTTGGGAAGTGTTGGTAGCTCTGTTCCACAGGCGAAGCTAGGCGCGCTCCAGTTGGTATGCCTGAAGTAGTAAACAAACCTTGTCAAACAAACGTTTCCAAGGGTTGACTTGCATTATTGTTGCCCAAAACATGATTTAGACCACAAATATTGTCTTCAAAGCATATTATGTTGACTTGCACAAACACAAAAATTAATTGTCAACATGATATTAATAAATAATAGGGGAGGTGTGGTGGAGTGGTCTTGCCACTGGCCTGGTAATCCAAAGGTCCCGGGTTCAAATCCCGATGTATCAATGGGAAGATATTATTGGGATGGAATTTGTGCTGTACCTGGTATCAGTGCATTACCACAAGCCCACCGAAACGTCAATAAAATACCCTCATTGTTCCCTGATTAAATAGCACTGTATGAATATTCCCATATTCCAAATATGCTATAGGGGTGCAATGCCTGGTGAGTTATCTGCTCAACAGGTGGCGTTGTGTGTGTAAGTGTGAGAGTCCGAGTGTAGGGGGTGAGGCAGTGAAGCACGGGAACGAGGTGGCTTCAGAGATGGGGTCGTTTCGGGCCATGAGTGAGCACCGTGCCTCATGTGAAGGCAAGATGGCAGGTGCACGTTGTACTCTACGTGCTTCACATGCCTCACTCCCTAGACTGGAACAAGACCTCACGGGCTTCACTGTTCATTGTAAAGCGGTGAATGCTAAGGCTCTCAGCCTATGCCCGAGAGGAAGTAAGTTTGCAAAAAAAAACAAAAAAAACAAAACAGGATCCTAGCTCTAAATCGCGCATGTACAGTCTACGACAGAACTGCTGTCATGGCCTGAGGCAATGTATTAGTTCACTTATCTTTTAATAGATGGCCCTATAATCCTTCTAATAAAAGGGGGCGAGGTTAATAAAGAGGTTGGAAGGAGGAGTCAAACGTGTGTGTGTGTGTGTGTGTGTGTGTTCTAGAACAGCACTCAGAATAAGTTTATGTTAACATAACACACAGGCTATATTATGAGATTAGCTCATGCTGGATCACAAATAAGTAACACACATCAGGTGTTGCGTTAGTTATGGAATTTAATATACAGACAATCAAGTTTATATCCTTCGCACTTCCCATTCCCCCTCCTCCCCCTCTCCCTTTCACCCCAACGCTCCTTCACCCGCTTTCTCTCCCCTCCCTCCCACCTCTCTCTCTCTCTCTCTCTCTCTCTCTCTCTCTCTCTCTCTCTCTCTCTCTCTCTCTCTCTCTCTCTCTCTCTCTCTCAAAGACGTAAATGATACCCTCTAAAATACGCAGATTAATACTATGCGATTGTTTTGAATTTACATATACATAATAAATGTTAGGGATGACTAAAATAACAAACATTTATTGATTAGGAATAGGATAACTAGCGAGGCAGCGAACAACACTGTTGCTCGCTGCCTCGCTAGTTATCCTATTCCTACTTAAGCTACGATTCCCGAAGAACACGTCTATATTTGTTTGTATATAATTATATTAAGTGTAACAATACCACTTAGGATTCAAGTTATTTGTGTTGGCTTAAGGAATAAGTTGAATAATACATATACTTATGACCTCCACAATTTGTAGTGTTTGGGGAGACGGCGCTTCAACCTCTCTCCTCTGTTCATCACATGCAAGCACCAACCCACCCACACCAACACTAACACAGGATACAAAACACACACACACACACTCACACCCGATAACAAAAAAAGCACATCACACACATGATCACATACAACGTAATGGGCACAAATCACTCACACATAACATAAAACACACACACACACACACCCACACGCGCACACTGGTCCAGGCAAACTAGACATTATTGAGGAAATGCTGCTGTCTTCAGTGCGTGCCATGGCCATCCTGAGCCTTACGACGTATACAGACTAATAACACACATAACAAAGCCACTACAACAACTTCGTCTCTCTCCAACACCCCTTCTCCCCTCTCTACACTCTTCAGAATATAGGAAAAGTAGAAAGTAGCTACGAGGTGCCGTTGTAAAGGCTTATCCTTGAATACCTTCACCTGACCTGACCCCATCCGGGGTTTAGCTGGTCCACAAGGGTGTGTGACATTAACCCAATAAAGAATTTGTGGGCCATCATGTCATGGAGTGTCCACCTGGGGAGGGTGGCATAAACTCTACAGCTTCACCCTACAGCTTCACCCTACATCCTCAACAAGAAGAATGTCATGGAGTGGAATGTGGTCCAGGTTAGGATTGGAAATGGCGGGAGGAGTGGGATCGGGGGGCAGGGGGGGTCGATCCGTCGGCGCCCTAATATAAGTTGGATAATGCTTAAATCAGCTCCAACGAGAATACAGGAGGTAGTTGATGCAGCTTGTGGGTGGAGATCATATTGATTGAATAAATATAAATTGTAAATGTTTACATTTAAGAACCCTTTATATGTATTATATAATGTGTATGTGTTTCCAATGTTCACCCTAACATAATGATGGTGAAATAATTCATATTAAATTAAATTCATGGTAACATACACAGACCTATAGTATAATTTTAATTATGTTTAGAGGATAATTTAAACAATTCGAAGTAAAAATATAAAAGCCTAAACAATATATATCAACTTTAAAACAACATAACCAGATTGCTTGGATTATCGTTAATTGTTCAATTCGATTACTTCCTTTATAGTAAATCATTACAATGGGTAGCGCCGAACTGTTTATTGATAATGAAAAGCCACAGTAATTAAGCTAGTAATTAAGAATCCACTGAGAAAAGTATAATGCAATAATCATAGCGTGTCATATTACATGTTAAGGTAGATTATGAATTGGTCAACCACAGTGCTGTGAATAGTGGTATGAAAGAATAAAAGATTGACTCTAATATCAAAAATTGTTTTTATTACAAAGAAACACGTTTCGGCTCATCTAAAGTGAACCGATATTATCTTGTCTTTATGATATGTATATTTGGTTATAATTTGGTCCAAGCTAGATTACAATGTGATCCAACTTGTCTTGATGCGTGGGTTATAACATCCCGTTACATCCATCAATTACTTATATATTTATGCAATTGTTCACACTAACCAGGACGCCAAGGTTGGCAACTTTGAGTGTTTTGCAACGGAGCATATCTATTTATTTTCTATAACACATTGTATAAGGTAAAGAATAGAATACGAGTTATTAATTGAGAATCAGTAAAGGTAAAAAGAACAGTATTATTAAAACACAAAAGTAATTTTTATGGACAGCTTTGAACACGATTATGAGGAAAATTATATATTTGGTTAGGAGAGAGAAGGGGGACAGAAAAAGAGAGAAGGGGGGAGATAGGGGAAGGCAGCAGAGAGAAGGGGAGGAAGGGGGAATGGAAAGTTCGAAGGATAGAAACTTGATTGTCTGTATATTAAATTCCATAACTAACGCAACACCTGATGTGTGTTACTTATTTGTGATCCAGCATGAGCTAATCTAATAATATAGCCTGTGTGTTATGTTAACATAAACTTATTCTGCGTGCTGTTCTAGAACACACACACACGTTTGACTCCTCCTCCTTCCAACCTCTATATTAACCCCGCCCCCTTTTATTAGAAGCGATTAAAGGGCCATCTATTAAAAGATAAGTGAACTAACACATTGCCTCAGGCCATGACAACAAGTTCTGTCGTAGACTGTACACCAACAAGCCATATTCTGTTGTAGTATTTAGACCTAGCCTATAGGCTATTATCCAAGAATATAATTACATATAAACTGATATGATAAGAAACAGGGATGGAGATAAATTAGATTAGCCGAATGTAGTGCGAATTAGTGTACCGTATATCAAGCATGAGAACTTTTCAATTACAAGGTCAAGTCTTCCATTTCTGACCAAAACTTAACAACTAGGCTATAGGAATCGTACAATAACCCACTATTGAGAAGTATTTACCTTCAAAGTTCAATACACATTATAGCCTGACACATTCTGGTGTGCTGAGTTCAAATACTAACTTGAACTTCTGTAGGCCTAGCCTATATATTATATAAGCCTAGGCTAGATTTGTTTTCTATTCAGCGAACAAAAAATAAAAACTAGACTATATTTGATCTGGCCCAATTTGGTAATAATTGCAATTCATGGCCCATAGTAGATTTACTATGCTATTGAAACTAGTTTTTGTCAATGTTTATATTTAGGCTACCGATATTTATTTATTAATTATCTAATTTGACCGTTTTTTATTTTTATACATTATTTTGGGGCAAGAATGTAGTTACCGGGTGTACCGGCAGTACCGCCCACCTTGCTTACACTATGCGGATGCCTTTGGATATAAAAATACATTAGCCTAACCAAACAACCTAACCTAACCTAACCTAGTATTCATGCAGTAATAACAGGGGGCAAATAGCAGAAAATATAGCGTCAAAATGGACGGAAACGTAAGTGCGAGCGCACAACATGACATCCTTCCCTATTTTGGTAAGGATTGTGTTAGCGGGCGTACCGCCTGCTTTGTTTCCATATTCGCAGTTACATTCACGTCTAATTTGACTGGTTATTTTCCCCTGGTAATATACTGTATATGATGATGACAATGTCATGGGGGGTGAGGGGGACATAGCACCCCTCAAACCATTATTGTATCCCACGGCCAGGTGTTAGGTAAATTGTTTTGCCGTGGGATACAATAATGGTTTGAGGGGGGCTCACCCCCCATCATCCCCATGACTTGTTGTCATTATCATACATATTACCAGCAGGGGCAAATAACAGCAATGAAATTAGACGCGAATGTAACTGCGAGCGTGTGACTGTAAACAAAGTGGACAGTACGCCCGCTAACACATCCCTTACCATTATTTGTTATTTGCCCTTCTGCAAACAATATATACTGTATATCGATGACAATAATTCCTGGGAAGGTGAGGCCCCCCTCAACCTAAGAAGCGGACATAATAGAAGTGAACTTAACGGTCATGGCCCAGAGCATGCAAATCGACGCGGAAGGTTGCTTGGATAATACTGAACCTTTAAATAAGATTCTTCCAATTTTTAAATTGATTTTTGTTCTTGGGTAATCTGAATAAAAGATGAATCACCAATAGTTATGATTTAGGCATCAATGAGTAGGTTATTCATCATATTAGCTATCCATTAGTATAGTTTTGAAGATTGGGTGATATTCTTATGTTCTTTACTCTCCCCTCATAGGCTAGGCAATCATATAGTTTGGCAAAGGCTAGGTTATCACGTAGTTAGGCAAATATCTTTGTAAGGCCTCTCCCAATTTCTTACCGATTACTCACATACACCAGTGGCTTGCACTATTTGTTTCACTAACTGGCCTTCCTTGTGCAGCCCAATATAATGTGCAATTAGATCCGGTGTCACGTTCTTTCGCTGACCCGTACACATTAAAAACTGACGGGGACTTGTCCACCACTGCCATACTGATCATAATAATGACTGATACCGATCCACCCACCACAGCTGCTGGAAGCACTGATGTTCCAACACTGTATTTACTGTATGTAATAATACCATAATTATTCCTAACCTTCAAGACTAGAGAATACTAAGGATGTAAAGTAAATTCAGACAGAAAATCCACAAATTTTATTTGAAACAGTGTGCGGGGGACTCTGGTGACTAGTGTGGTTTTCCTTACAAACATTGAGTAGGCTATATTTGACTATTATTGCTTTGCTGATTCAGTCCTTTCAATGCATTAATATTGTGCACAGTGTGACTACATTTTGACACATGTTAATGTAATAAGTTTGAAAATTCAGGTTTTGAGGCTTGCCAGGGATCAAGAAGAATCCCAAGTTTTCAACAAAATCTCATACCATACTGTATACAGCCCAAAATAAGTAGCCACATGTTTTCATTAGCAGTTTTGGGCCCTAATCTTATACATTTTCTTTTAGCCTACCAGACTTTTAGCTACTACCAATGTTAGTAAGTTAGCCTATACACTCGGCATAATCAAACGCTCTATATTAGCATAGCCTAGGCCTATCTTAGGTTCTCAGGTTAAGTTATATTGTTTGGATATTTAAAGAAAGTAGAGGGATTAGGCTAGGATATACTGTAATGAAAAATTAGGGTAGCCTATAATTGTACTCACAACCAATAGTATTGAATAGGCTAGTGTGTACAAATATGTTTTTCAAGGGATTTTGTTTTGATTAGGCTAATATGATGACAATATTCAAGCAGACACTGCGGCAATATTAGCATGCTCTATGCGTCAGATTTTTCCACTTTTTTTCTGAAATCATCCCTCGGCGAGTGGTTATTTGCCTCCTGCTGGCATTATATATCAATATGATGATGACAATTATGTCCAAACACTGTCAAATTAAAAATAAACGCAGAGAGCGTGCAAACTGCTGCTGTAGTCTCCTTGAACTGTAGCTAAGATACCCGGTAGCTACCGAATAATCTAAAAACACGCTCCCTGATAGTGTACAAGGCTATGAAAATCAGGGAAAATATTATAGTGAAAAGGTAACTCGGACTTTCTATAACATAAAGTAATAAAGGTAAGGATGTAGTATTCGAGGAATTTCAAGCTTATCGCCTGCCTTGTTTACACTAAGTTTAGACTTCTTCCACGATATCCTCAACCTCTACGATGAGAGTAAAGCTGTAGATATTATATACCTTGATTTTCAAAAGGCCTTTGACAAAGTTCCCCACAAACGTTTACTGCTAAAACTAAAAGCGCATGGAATACAAGACGGTGTGTTGAAATGAATAGAAAATTGGCTCAGCGACAGAAAGCAAAGAGTAGTCATAAACGGTAAGGCATCTAAATGGACCAATGTAAGTAGCGGGGTACCCCAGGGATCGGTACTAGGACCAATTCTCTTTCTAATTTACATCAACGACATAGATGAGGGTCTCACCTGTACAATCTCAAAATTTGCTGACGATACAAAAATTGCAAATAGCGTACTCTCAAAAGATCAAGCTGACGATATGCAACACAATCTAGATAAATTGTCACATTGGGCCCAAATTTGGCAAATGAGTTTCAATGCGGATAAATGTAAAGTACTACATATCGGATACCTAAATGAGAAAGCAAACTATTCGATGAATGGCACTCAGCTTAAGAATGTAAACAGAGAAACCGATCTGGGAGTAACAATATCGAGTAACCTAAAACCGAGTCAACAATGTTCAGAAGTTGTTAAGAAGGCAAACAAAATAATTGGCTTTATAGGCAGATCATTTGAGCATAAATCCAAAGACGTAATCCTAACCCTTTACAATTCCTTAGTCCGCCCTCTTCTGGAATACTGCGTTCAATGCTGGTGCCCTTATTACCAAAAAGACATAAACAAGCTAGAACGAGTTCAACGAGTTCAACGAGTTCAACGTAGAGTTACCAAAATGATACCTAGCCTAAAGAACAAACCATACGAAGAGCGTCTTAGAGAATTAAATCTATTTCCTTTAACCCAGCGCAGATTAAGAGGTGACTTAATTCAAGTGTTCAAAATCATCAAAGGCATCGACAATATGAACTGTAGTAAGTACTTCACTATCGACCAATCTAATTACACGCGGGGAAACGGTTGCAAAATTATTGGTAAATCTTTTAACTCACACGAATCTAAGAATTTCTTCTTCAATCGAGTTGTCAACTTGTGGAATGGGCTTCCCCGAGACGTTATAGACTGCAGCACCGTTGATTTATTTAAATTCCGCCTAGACAAATATCTCGCATCAAACCCGCGACTGACCGCGTTTGTAAATGAATAACTTTATTTTATCCTCCCCTCAGTTACTAACCCATATGTCCCCTACTAACTTCCTAGTCCTGCCACGTTAGTGGCAGGGCAGTAGTTCCCTTTCCAATGTTCCCTTACCCACTCTAAACCACTGTTTGGACACTTGATCCTCAGTGTTTTGGAGGACAAGCAGCCTAGAAGGGTCACTAGATCTGTTGTTGCTTGATTTCCTTTGTACTCCTTTGTACTCGCACGCTCACGATCATGTTTCCGTCTATATTGACTGCCGTGTGATACAACATTAGGTTAAGGGCCCCCCTCACTCCCCCATGACTTATTGTCATCATCATAATATTATATAGGCATTTTGCCAGCTGGGGGAAAATTACTTAAAAAAAACAGTCAAAAGTCGTGAATCGTGAAGGATGTATCCGGGTGTACGGTCGTTATATTTACATGGGTAGTGCGCTCGTGGTTACGTTCGTTCCTGTCTATTTTAACGGTTATTTTTTCTGTTATTTGCCCTCTGCTGGCAATATAATATATGATGATGACAACATGTAATGGGGGGGGGGGGTGAGGACCCCGTCAACCAATTATTGAATCCTGCGGAAGTCAAAATAGACTGGATCATGATCGCGAGCGTTCACTGCTGCCGCCGTTCCGCATAGTGTAAACCAAGGCAGGCGCCATGTAGTATGTCCAAATACTACATCCTTCCCATAGGCCTAATAAATTCACAACATTTTAAAATCCAGATAGCCTATCTGAGGTGAGCCAATTCTGACAACATCTAACAAATGTTGGCTTGAACATTATGATGGGCTAGCCTAGAGGGACAGAGACTAGCCTAGGTTACGGTAGTTTATTCAGTGGGGATGTAGCCTAAGAAAAACAAAATTAGGCCTACAATCCTGTATGGGTCATGAAATTCATAAGAAACATAGATTAGCCTGGGCTAGGCTAGCTTACATGATGATGTAGCCTACTGTAGGCTATAGGCTAAGCCTAGGCCTAGCCGCCTAGCCTAACCCAATATGTGGTACTGGTAAGGTAGGCTAAATTAGTATATAAGATGATTGACCACTATTACTGTTAGCCCACAAATTTATATTAATATTACAGAGTATGCCTAGCTATTTTTAGTTATGTAAAGTATGGTATTATTGTGAATTGTTGATAGCGTATCTCTGGCAAGCCTCAAAACCTGGTAATGTTGACACTTATTGCATTAACACGTGCCAAAATATAGTCACACCGTGCACAAAATTGATGCTTTGAAAGGGCTACATCAGTAAACCAATGAAAATCAATAATAATCAAAATATGTATAAGATGAGGAATAGGCTATCAGCTGGCAGCCCGAAATTGCCCGAATCGTCCGCACGCGAATTCACGCCGAGATCAGTGGTCTTCTAAAACTTTTAATAACATTACTTTATTTTCAATATCATTTTCAATATCGTGCATTATATCATGTTAATAAAATGACATAGTGGTCAAATCCAATATTTAGTCGCACTGACTCCAATTATATAAGAATGTTATGAACAAAATGACGAAGGGAAAATTGAAGACCTGCCTAGTGAGAGTCCTTCAAATTCCAATATTTTCCCCTGTTTAAGGGAAGGATTTTCCCTTCCCAAGGGGTCCTGAAGGGAAGGATTTTTTTAAGAATACGAAATCGAAAGAAAATCCCTTCCTTTCATTTTCGAAGGGAAGGAATTGTTTAAGAATACGACTCTTAAAATCGCCAAATTAGTGGGGAGTTGCCTGTAGTGTTGTTTGCTGACGATACAGTTCTGATGAGCGATAGTGAATGGGAGTTGCAGGTTCTAGTAAATATGTTTGGAACAGTGTGTGAAAAAACGGAATCTAAAGGTAAATGCGGGGAAAAGTAAGGTCATTGTCTTTGAAAGGGGTGCAGTCACAAAGTGTGAGGTGAGGTTGAATGGTCAGGCAATGGAGAATGTCAGCTCATTTATAAGTAGGCTATTGGGGCAGTGTGCTTAGTAAGGATGGAAGTATGGATGAAAAAGTGCGGGAGAGGGTGCAACAGGGGAAGAGGGTTGTAGGAATGCTGAGAGCAGTAACAAGATATAGGGTGTTCAGCATGGAAGTAAAGAAGTCCTTTCATGATAGTGTGGTAATCCCGACATTGACATACAAAAGTGAAGCATGGACGTTGTTGGAGAGACACAAACCAAGATTGAGAGGGGTAGGAATGAGTTATTAATTATTAATTATTATTATTATATTTGAGAAGTGCATGCAGAGTTATATGGTGGGATAGACAGACGAATGAGGAAGTACGAGAGCGGTGTGGTGTGGATGTAGATGAGCTGGCAAGTGTGAAAAGGAACACCTTGAGATGGTTCGGTCATGTGCAACGTATGGGAAGCGAGAGAATGACTAAGATAGTGCACTGAGAGTGACGTGGAAGGACAGAGAGGGAGAGGTAAACCGAGAGAGAGATTGAAGGATGGAGTTAAGAAGCATATGTGTGAAAGACGTGCTGGATGGGAGAAGAGGCGTCAACTGACTGGGGACAGAGGTGCATCGGGGCGATTCGTTGGTGGCTTCGTGGATCACGGCGTCCGACATTAGATAGATATATATATGTCAATAAAATATCATAACTAATAATAACATGAGAGAGACGGGGTTCACCCCAAATAATCCAATACCTCCCCTTAACCCACATTTATGATATATACACAAATTCTTACGTGACATTAAATTTAAGCGCCTTCAAGGGGGGTCACCTGCTTTTTTTTTCTCTTCCTCTCCCTTTCCCTCTTTCTCTGGCTTGTATCCATTCGGCCCCATTCAGCCAACTGTTTTAAGACGTTTATCCCCATCTAGGTGTCAATTTCTCCCTGGCGAGCGATAGCGAGCCAGCATTGTATGGAGAAATCCGGCTTCGCCGGAGAAATTTTTCTATCGAAAAAATTACAAATTTAGCTTGTTGTAAAAACAAATATATATATGCTGGCTCGCTACCGCTCCCCAGGAAAATATTGACACCAGGATGGGGGTAAACGTCTTAAAACAATAGGCTGAATGGGGCCGAATGGATACAAGCCAGAAAAAGAGATAAAAAAAGGCAGGTTACCCCCCACCCCCCTTAATCAGCCCAAGTATTTTGTTAGCTCGGTTTGGTTTGACTTCTCGGGGTTATTAGTTTATTTTGTATAACCCTTTCAAAATCCGATTACGCATTGCTTTGCTGCTTTCTGGCTGCTATTAGACTATTTTATTCAGATTAGGAATGGTGAAATTAAGGAAGTCAAAAGGTTAGTTAATTGAGACAGTCTTAAATCTATTAATTTCCACACACACACACACACACATATACAGTATATATATATATATATATATGCTATTACCGTCATAGTTCCACACACACACACACACACATATACAGTATATATATATATATATATATATATGCTATTACCGTCATAGTTCTGCCTTTGAAGTCCGATTTTATTTGGGGGAAACATTTGATGGAAAAGGGATAGGTGTTTTCTGCGAGCTCTGGATATAAACAAGGAGGTGCGAGGTGTGTATGGGCGTGTGTATGTGTATGTATGTGTGTGAGGGTATGTGTGGGCGTGTGCATGTGTGTGTGTTGGTGTGAGTGTGTGTGTGGGCGTGTGTGTGTGTGCTTGTGAGTGTATGTGTGTGTGAGTATGTGTGGGTGTGGGTGGGTGTGTGGACGCGCCTGAGAGTGAGTGTGTGTGTGGGAGGGGGGGGGGGGGGGTGGACGTGTGTGTGTGTGTGGGAGGAATGAAAGAAAGAAAGAAAGAGAGAGAGAGAGAGAGATACTAATTTTGACATGATGGAAAGAAACATAGGTATATTAGATTGATAAATTTGCTTCCCTGAATGATATTTACAAAGTACATATGGTTGTAACTAATATTTTTAAAGACGAACGTTGTCCAGCTAGCTCAATCGATTACTTCAATGCCTACCCCCCCAGCAGACTCAGGTTCAATCCTCACTCAGGTTATATATTGTAACCGTCTCTCCTTGAGCAAAGGAGATAGGTAATGGCCTCTTGATTGATTAATATGATCAAGCGCTTGTGAAATATCGAAGGAGGAGATACGGGTGCTATATATGTAACCAGACGATTATTATAATACTACTAATAATAATAATAATAATAATAATATTCATCTTCATCTTTTTCTTCTTCTTCTTCTTTTATTATTATTATTATTATTATTATTATTATTATTATTATTATTATTATTATTTGTATTATCATTAACACACACACACACACACACACATACACGGGCTCACACCATATCCTAAACACCCAATATCTGGAGTGGGTGTAACCAAGGCCACCTAGAGTACCAGGCCGCACGGATGGGACCTTTAAATTCTGTGACGTCGACAAAAGGAGTGCTGAAACGGTCACTACCCTCGCAGGTCAGTATACATTTTAGTGAGGTAGGGGGAGGTTGTCGCTGTGTTTCCAAACTATTTCCCCCTCATATATACTTTATAAGTACATTATTCCCTGTGATAGCTTCTCCATGATCATCAACAATGCCTTACACGTGTTCAGTGCCAAATTGCAAGGGGAATTACAGATCGGGACCGAAAGTGCACGTGTTTAGGTTCCCAAGGAATGCTGACCTTTCCAGCAAATGGCTTACAGCCATTCGACGAGTAGATTACACTCCAAATGAAAACAGCAGGGTGAGTAAAAATTATTCTACAATGTTATTCACGTGTCTAAGTATTGAGTACGGTAGGCTTAAACATTACATGACTAAATTTACTCATTCCTTCAGCAAGTTGAAATAGAAATAATAATAATGTTAATATAAATAAAAATAATAATAATACTAATAATATTGATAATACTACTAATAATAATAATAATAATAATAATAATAATAATAATAATACTAATACTAATACTAATAATAGTAATAATAATAATAATAATAATAATAATAGTATTAATAATACAGTAGTAATAATAATAATAATAATAATATTAATAATAGTAATAATAAGAATAATAGTAATTGAGTAGCTCAACAGTGGGAGTATATATATTTTCGGGAGTTTATTATGTGTTATATCGATGACTTAATTAATGATATAATAGATGTGTTACCTTTAATATAATTATTATTAATTTAATTATTGATATTATTATAATTACTAATATTATTATTATTAGTATTATTATTATTATCGACGAAGCAAGTTATCCATAACCACGGAGTAGAAGTTATTTTATTTTGTTTGTTGTGTATGTTTGACGACGACGCTGGCGGATGCATTGAATTGGATCCTCCTCCTGGATCAATGCTGCATAATGAAATAATTTTGTATTCCCAATTATGGAAAAATATATATACAAAATTTAAGCCTACCCAGTACTGTAATTTAAGTGTGGTATATTGAATTGTATATAATATTCATAAGTCAAATTACACACTGCTCAAAATCAGTGTATTTACTCCTTCGTGAATGATTGAACTACCAAGCAATAATATCGCTCGCAATACAATTATGCAACGATTTATTTTTAGCTTAGCTATATCGGAGCTTTCATCTCTTACAGGTGTGTGAGCTCCATTTTAGACCTGATGAAATAAGGCAAGAGACTTCGTACTTTGACGAGAAGAGCGGAACTAAATTAGTGGCCAAGTTGACGTATCCTCAGCTCTGTGATCATTTCAGTGTAATTCCATCACAATTGCCAAACTGCCCCTCTTACCTTTCTGGCCCATCACATGCTAGAGAAGCCCCGGACAAGAAGAGGAAACGAATGGAAGAGTCTGCCATTCAAGCTGCGGTAGCAAAGAGTATTGCAGATAACAATAAGTACAAACAAGACATAACATTTCATTCTTTAGATGAACTTAAAGACAAAATACAGTTCATTGATAAGAAATACTGGACAGTTATTGCAAACGAGGAAGATTTTCATATATGTCGAATTGTTCATTCCCCACAACCTAAAGTTATTTTGTCCTTAGTCATCAAATCAGACTGTAATGTTCAGGCTAGTGTACAGGCGGTGCAAATAAACCAGCTAGGGGATTATAAGATTCCTTCAAAGGTCACTGACATTAATACACTTGAAGTGTTGCTTGATGCTTTGCGTAAGTGCGATATCAATAATCCTGCCTCAAACCCAATTAATGCAATTGTAATAATTCAACTTGTGATCTCCTTTTTGTCAACTATTGTACAGGATAATGGCTTCAAGTATCAGAATACACTCACATTCGTTTGTGAACAGCTTCATTTAATGACTCTCACTAAATTTGATTACTCCTCAGAATTTTTGATATTCTCCTCTCTCTTGCATAATTGCTCACCTCAAGGTTACAGACTTCTGAGAGATAAGAAATGCCTAATTCTACCTAGCTATTCAACTATAAGACGAATATTTTTGTCCAAAACGTTTAACCCAGCTATCGAACAACCCGTGATAAAACGGTTACAATGATGGTTGATGAAATTCACCTGAAGCCTTACTTGGATTATAAAGCAGGAAATATTGTTGGTTCAGCATTTGACAGTGATGCAATTGCAACAAGCGCATATGTGTTTATGCTAAACAGTATTCGATCAAAATACAGAGATGTTGTTCACATAATTCCAGCAAAGATAATGAAGGCAGAGACATTATATAACATTATGAAGAAGATTATTTTAGGGCTTGAGAAGATAGGATTTAGTGTCATTAGCATTGTAACAGACAATAATGCAATCAATGGCAAAGCTGTATCATATTTTGCCAATCCACCAAAACTGTCCATTGTTTACCCACATCCAGCGCAAAGTACCAGACCTCTCTTTTTCCTATACGACGCTGTACATATTTTAAAATGCATCAGGAATAATTGGCTAGGACAGAAAGATGAAGAAAAAACTATGAAATTCCCACAGTTCCCAAGTAAAAATGTCCGTAATGAATCTAATAAGATAATGTATGCCCCTTTCAGTACTCTCAAAAAACTGTATTTCTTAGAGGAAAATTTGCTCCTAAAGCAGGCCTATAGGCTAAGCCTGAAAGCATTATCCCCCTCCAACCTAGAGAGACAAAATGTCAAATTAGTTCTCCAAATTTTTAATGAGTATATAATTCAAGCCTTGCTCAATATTGGAAAACATAATGGCCTAACGTTATTTTCAGATGTTGCTAGGTACATCGAAGTGTTTCTTAATTGGTGGAATATAATGAATGTGAAATCCCCATTTAAAGGTCTTAGGCACAATAACAAGTTATCTTGTCCATTAACAAATAGTACAGATGATGACCGATATCATTTCTTGGATAGTTTCCTTAAGTGGTTAGATGCGTGGGATAGTCTTCCAGGATGTGGGGTGAAACTGACTAGGGAAACAATTAGAGCTCTGAAACATACGACCCATGCAATATTAGAAATAACAAATTATTGCATAACAGAACTGAATATGACCTACATACTAACAGGACAATTTCAAACAGACAATTTGGAAGCAAGATTTGGTCAGTATCGACAGTTAGCAGGAGGAAATTACAATATTTCTGTACGCCAAATATATGAGTGTGAGAAAAAGATACGGATGATGTCAGTGTTAAAACTTAGTTTACCCATACTCGACAAGAAGGTAATTTTAAAGGATTTTGAAGAAATTGACTATGAGCAAGTAAAAACAGATGAGGAAATTGATTTTGGTTTATGTCATACGAATGTTGAAGTTTGTAAGGAGGATATTGACAGGTGTAAAGACATCATCCCCGTTATAGTTTATTTAGCTGGCTATTGTTGTTACTCCGTGATAAAGAAAATGAAATGTAATGCTTGTAAAGAAATGATTACGTGTTCAGATAGTGCTGAAGAAATCCCAGAAAATCTAAGTTACATTGCTGGAATTAGCAGAGGTTCTCTTATATACCCAGATAATGTGACTGCGAACATGGTCATGTATAACTATATTGTAATTAACAAACTTGCTAAGCTTCCTGCCTTTCGCAATGCTACTAGCCAAAGAAATATAGCAACACACCTCACAGTTACGGCTTTAGCAGATGCTGATCTCCTGTTCCCTAGTGATATCTGTGAAAATGGTCATAGCACCGAAAAAATAGAAAGTATGGTGGTATCTGCTTCAACACATGCAATTTTAAATAATTACTGTGCTAAAGAAAATAACATCCCAACAGCTAACAGAGCTAATAAGAATGTAGGCGAGAAGAGAAAGCTTCAAACCCTAGAGAAATAGATAATGTGTACTGTATTGCATAGTATATATTATGATATCGTGTGTGTGTATGTGTGTGTGTGTGTGTGTGTGTGTGTGTGTGTGTGTATGTGTGTGTTACAGTAAATATATTGTTCATCTTCATACATATAGTATATAATTAAGTTACTTATATATATTTGTTCAGGAATAATATTGGATGTCACGTAAATTTGCTCTTCAGTAAGGTTGTTTATGTCTTTGTATATAATATAGTAATGTATATATCATTGTGTTTTATTTTACTCCAATATAACAAAGTAATGAGATATACTTATAATAAGTTTTAATCTTGTACAACTACTTGTTCAAGGTATAAGACATATGCAAGAAATAACCAAAACATGTTGTTATGATATCGGTATCATAATATAGAGTATAATAAAGTAAGATATAGGTAGATAGTGGTTTTGCGTACACCTTAAACGTAAAATATATAATTTGTTTGTACGTTAATCTAAAATTTAACAGAGAAAAAAATAAAAGAGAGTATTTATAAAATGGGGACAGAGCGCGGGCAGTGGATGTAGCACCCCATTGCCTACGTCACAGAATGGTCGACACGGCCTGGTACTCTAGGTGGCCTTGGTGTAATGCCTTTGAATATTCTAGATTAGGGTTTGGTGTTAGTGTATATATTGTGGAAGGTATTGGGACCTTTATTGGAATATGTGTGGGGGAAATTGTTCGAATTGTTTTGAAATAAACTGGTAGATTGATGGAAAGTTAGATGAGTATATATATATATATATATATATATATATATATATATATATAGATAGATAGAGAGAGAGAGAGAGAGAGAGAGAGAGAGAGAGAGAGAGAGAGAGAGAGATAATTCAATTCAATAATTCAATTCAATTCAAAACATATATTGGCATGACACGTTTATACTTCAATACAACACTTACAAAATATAATATACACTACAAAGTTCATGACCATGAGGACTGATACCAACGGTATAATTATAATGTCTTCTAATAATTTGGCATTATAATTGTCTTGGCTAAAAAAATACAGAGATTGAAAGAGGTTAAAATTGTTTATCCAAGAATTATGTTCATACAGTGTGACATACACACACACACACACACACACACACACACAATTTTTTTTATGTATGAGTACCTAAGTTTTTTTTTTTTTTTTTTTTTTTTTTTTTTTAATATAACCAGAGCCTTTCGAGAGCACTATATAGAGATCTCCAAAAAAGGCACGGTTTTGTGTTTTTATGTTATTCCTCGAAGGGTTTTCAAGGATTTTCTTGATATTTTTTGAATTGTTGTTTTTCTTGCACTGAAAACAAATATCAAAGGTACAACAAGTGTATAAATAATAGTGTATATAACTTCATTGGGTATATTGACAGTGATTTACCTATATATCCTTAAGGGAGCCCACCTCACTGTGTTTCTCTTTCTGTCCCTCTCTCTTTGGCTTGTATCTATTCGGCCCCATTCAGCCTACTATTTTAAGACGTTTACCCCTATCCAGGTGTCAATATTTTCCTGGCGAGCGGTAGCGAACCAGCATATATATAGTTTTGTTTTGACAGCAAAGTAAGTTTGTAAATTTTTCGATAGAAAAATTTCTCCGGCGAAGCCGGATTTCTCCATACCAATGCTGGCTCGCTATCGCTCGCCAAAAAGAAATCGACACCTGGATGGGGATAAACGTCTTAAAACAGTTTGCTGAATGGGGCCAAATGGATACAAGCCAGGGAAAGAGAGAAAAGGAGAGGAAGATAATAAAAAAAAAAGCCGGCGATTAAGGGGGTTAAGAAAATGGGTTTATTACCACCAAAATACCTTTAACCCTTTGAGAACCAGCGGCGTGTGTTAAATTTCATTATAGCTATATTTAGACGATAATATACAGCTTGGGAAGGATCTGTGTTAGTTAAAACGGTTGGTTGAGGTCATTTGAAGCCTTATTATCGCTAGAGGTCCTGCCTAAGCTGAATAAAATCGTCTACCAGTTGCCAGAATATGATGAAAAGTACTGAAGGGGTTCAAGGGGTAGATTATTATAATATTTACCTTCAGGATATTAATTATTTGTTGTAGTATTAAGTTAGCATACTAAGGGGAAGTTTTTGTTTTTTCTCTAGACCCCCTTCTCCCTCATGTTAACCCCATTAGTTTCGAAATTTCAAAACGTGTGTCCCATTAATTTGGTGATTTACATACCTATCGCCCCATTTCTTTGTCAATATTAAGACCTTTCGTCCGATTAGGTGTGGATTTTCAGGAGGAACTGAAGACCGGGACATTTTTCTACCCAAAAATGTACACATTTATTTATGGTGGTAGTTTTTAAATTTTGATGGAGGTCTTGGGAGGAAACGAAAATAAATAATAAATATACAAATAAATCAACAAATAAATACAAACCTCCCCAGGGAATAGATGTGGCAATTTATAGACCATTTTCTCTAGCCCTTTTTGAGTTACAGACACTGAAGGTCACGCTGTCTGGCCTACCTATTGTGAACAGGGTAATAGGCCATGACATATCTTCCATATTGAGGTGCATTTTCACCAGCTAAATATCTACAATTAATTAGAGGAATGGAGAGAGAGAGAGAGAGAGACAAACAGAGAGAGAGAGAAAAGAGAGAGAGAGACAGACAGAGAGAGAGAGAGAGAGAGAGAGAAACAGAGAGAGAGAGAGAGAGAGAGAGAGAGAGAGAGAGAGAGAGAGAGAGAGAGAGAGGAGGGGGGGGGGAGAGAGAGAGAGAGAGAATGAGATCCTTAGCTGGGCATTAGGGAAATGAAGGCAAGTGGAAGAGGGGCCTCAGATTGCTATTTCACCGTTTTTCTCTCTCTCTCTCTCTCTTTCTCTCTCTCTCTCTCTGCTATATTTTGGGTTCTGCTATCTCTACTAAAATATAGTCTTGGTCGCCTCGCTTGGATCGTAAGGTCTGTGTGGTCAGTGTATTTATGTAGTTCTATGTAAATCTACATAAAATCCCCCCGCCCCTTCATTTTCTATTCACACACCATCAATGTCCTCTATGGGGTGAAATCCTTGAAAGTACCCATCATTAATTAAATAATTACGTATCACGTCATAAGTTGCTCTTACTCAGTTTCATTAGGGAGTCTTTAATTAAGGGGGTAGTTATTTTTTGTTTTGTTTTGGTCTATTTATGTATTTTTTATTTTTGTTTATTTAACCTCGCTAGACCTCCATCAAGCTTTAAAAAGTAACATCCCCGAGGCGAGATAATTGTGTAAATTTTTCGGTAGAAAAATGTGTCAGTCGACGGCCGGCTCCTCCAAGATTTACAGGCTCGCTATAGCTCGTCAGGAAAGAAAGTCGACAAAGTCGACACCTAAATGGCACGAAAGGTGTTTATTTTGACAGACATCAGGCGAAAGGTCTTAAATCGTCAAACTAATTAAATAAACGTCTTAAAATATCAAACCATTAGCTAAACATGAGGGAGAAAAAGCAACTACCTTCCCCTTTAGGTCTCCATGGAAACACACGGTCATAAGTTAAGATGTGGGCGAGAGATTTGTGACGTAACTTAATATTTTACGCTACGTCAATCTTGAGACACACACACACACATGCCCATAACACACACACACACACACACACACACATCCACATCCAAATAGCACACACACACACACACACACACACACCGCCGCGCGACTAGCTCAGTGGTATCGTTCCCGCCTGCAACCCAGCAGACCGGGGTTCACATCTCGCTCAGGTTGATGGAGGTTTTCTGAGACATAGCTGGCAGTTACCATCTCCTTTGAACAAGGAGATGGGTAATTGTCATTGATGATAATGTCTAGGAAGCGGGACTATATCAGCCAAAAACTCAATTCCAGTCAAACTACAATTATGAATACAATTATGAATACACACACACACATGCACATATCCCCCCCCCCCCTTCACACACATACGCATAGAGCATACACACACACACACACACACACATACTGTGACTAGAGATGAACCACTAAATATGGTGCTAACCCGAGTTCCAGGCCCGGCCAGGTCATATCCGCCCCGAAAAAAAAATATATACCCTGTATACTGAACTATCTTGTCTAGAGGAGTGTGGTCTCCTTGTTCGAAGCACTAACCCCATACCCTTAGAACGTCCCGGTAGCGTAAGCGGTAGCGTGCTCGACTCACAATCGAGATGTCAGGGGTTCGAATCCTCGGCCGGGTGTGGACAATTTGGGCTCGTCTTCTTTCACATGGTAGCCTCAGTTCACCTAGCTGTAAATAGGTACCGGACGTAATTGGAGGAGTTGTGACCTCGCTGCCCGGGTGTGTGGTGTGTGAAAAGGCCTTACCAGATGGCCGGACAATATGAGCTCTAAGCTCTCTTCCAGGAGTGTATGGCTGCCGAGAGATCCCAAATGATCCTCAAGATCGTAGGTGAATTACATGCACATAGCACACACACATGCACATAGCACCCCCCCCCCCCCTACACACACACACACACACACCTCTGAATCCTCATAATATGAAGGAGAAGGATTTGAGCGTGGTCCCTCCTTAGCCAAGCTGTTAATACCTTGTGTGAGCCTACACATAGTTTCATCAATATTATGTGCATCTGGTGCATCTACGCCCATGGGCGAATTCTAGTTTTAAACAACCATTGAACTGCTGCCAAGGTCACAACAAAAAAGAAAACGAAAATCGGTAGAAAAATGTCCCGGCCAAAGGCCGATTCCTTCCAATATTAAAAGCTCGCTGTCACTCGCCAGTAAGAAATCGATACCTAAAAGGCACGAAAGGTCTAAATATTGACAAAGAAATGAGGCGAAAGGTCTCAAAATTGCCAATCTAACGGAAAAAACGTCTTAATATTTCAAAATTAATATGCTTAACATGAGGTAGAAGGAGGTCCAGAAAAAACGTTACCTCTCCCTGAAGGTAGATTATTTTTACTTTCTATGTGAATGAGGGAGACAAAAGACAGAACTACCTGTTGCGAACTCTCCCAGAGTTGAAAGAGTGACAGGGCCAAAATAAAAAGACGTTCGAGCCAAAATGCCTGGACTCACGGAGTTTGAAGCAATTTAAGTCATAGGAAGAGGGAAAGACTGATTCTAGGAGAAATTTCCAGAGAAAGACAGAATAGCGTTTCACTCTCGGGTTGGAGAGTTGCACAGAGTAGGGGTGGGATTGTGTTGCAAGACAGGTACTACATACCCAACGTAGAGGAGGTGGTATACACTGGGAAAGCTCCGAGGAACACTGATTATTGTAGTAGCGATAGAATAGCGAGAGAGATGCAACATTGCGGCGAAGAGAGAGAGATTGCAGAGAGTTGGTAAGTGGATGGGAGATAATGATACGAAATGCTTTCCTTTCTACTTTGTCTAGGAGAGCGGTGTGAGAGGATCCTCCCGACACATGTGAACAATACTCAATAGAAGGACGCACTGTGCCCCAGCTTTTGGGAGGCTGCCTTAGCAAGACTGGTAATATGGTCCTTCCAAGTGAGAGCTGAAGAAAAAGAGACACCGAGAATATTGAGAGAAGATGAAGGATTGATTTTTGTATTGTTGAAGAATAAGGGATAGTCCTCTGGAGGTTCCGGACGGGTAGTAAGATGGAGAAATTGGGTCTTGGAAGCATTAAATGCAACAAGGTTTTCTCTACCCCAATTGGAAATAGTAGCTAGATCAGAAGATAAGTGTTCTATGGATTCATTACTTTTGTTTTTGAGGGACTGTTGGCTGGGGCGTTCTGGAAACTAATTGAGTAGTATAAGGTAGTGTCGTCTGCGTATGAATGGATGGGACTTGATGTACAGTTGAGAAGATCATTTATGAAAATTAGAAAGTGAATAGGATATAGAACAGAACCCTGAAGAACACCGGAGTTGATAGGATGATGAAGTGAGCGATGGCCGTCCACAACCGCAGCTATGGAACGGCCGGAAAGGAAATTAGAGACAAAGGCGCAGATGGAGGGATAGAAACCTAAGGAGGGTAGTTTAGAAATTAAAGATTTGTGCCAGACTCTATCGAAGGCCTTCGATGTGTCTAGTGCAATAGAAAAAGTCTCACCGAAGTCCCGAAAGGAGGATGACTAAGAGTTAGTAAGATAAGAAAGAAGATCACCAGTAGAATGACCTTTAAGGAAGCCATACTGGTGATCTGAGAGCAAATTATGAGAAGAGAAATGCTTAAGAAATTTGGAAGCAAGAATAGTTTCAAAAACTTTAGAGATACAAGTGATGAGAGCAATTGAACGATAGTTGGAGGGTTGTGAACGGTTACCCTTCTTTGGGACAGGTTGAATGAGAGCAATTTCCAGCAAGAAGGGAAGACATTAGAGTAGAGACAGAGACGAAAGGGTTTGCCTAGGCAGGGGGTCATCACGGAAACACAGTTTTTGAGTACAACAGGAGGAACATAGTCCGGACCATACGCCTTCTTAGTATTAAGCCCAGAGAGGGTAGAAAGTATATCTTTAGAAGAGATTAGGATATTAGGCATAAGTAGGAGAGAGGGGGGTGGAGAGGGAGGAATAACACCGGAATCATCCAAGGTGGAGTTTCTAGCAAAAGTTTGAGCGAAGAGTTCTGCTTTGTCATAGGAAGAAGTGATGGTTGTGCCATCAGAGTGGAAAAGGTGAGGGAAAGACGAAGAAGAAAAATTGTTGGAGAGGTTTTTGGCTAGATGCCAGAAAGCTTGGGAAGAGCTAGATTTGGATAGTTCAGTGCATTTATTATTGATGAAAGAGTGCTTGGCACGTCGAAGAACAGATTTGGATTGATTCCGGGCAAAAACATAGGAAGAATGAGATTCTTGACTTTTAAGGCGTCGGTACCGTTTGAATGCTTCCTCCTTATTGCGGACAGCAGTAGAACAGGCGTGAGTAAACCAAGATTTGTTTGCATTAGACTGAGAGAAAGAAAATGGAATGTATGCTTCCATGTCCGAGAGGATTACCTTGGTAATGCGTTAAGCACTCTCCGAGGGTCCTCGGCCACGGAAGCAGAAGTCATTCCATGGGAACTCAAAGAAGTACTGCCGGAGAGCCTCCCAGTCGGCAGCGCCAAAGTGCTACAAGCGCCGCCAGTATGGAGGATCAGGTGGCCGTACTGAAGAGATAGGACAGGTGACGGAGATAAGTTTATGGTCGGAGGAGCCCAAAGGAGAAAACAGATTGACAGTATAAGAAGAAGGGTTAGAAGTCAGAAATAAGTCAAGAATGTTGGGCCGATCTCCGAAGCGATCCGGGATACGGGTTGGTTGCTGGACCAGCTGCTCTAGGTCATTTATGACAGAAAAGACGTAGGCTTGTTCACCAGGCTGGTCAGTAGTGTGAGAGGAGAGCCATTGGCAGTGGTGAACGTTGAAATCTCCTAAGATGGAGATTTCAGAGAAGGGAGAGATGGATAGAATGTGTTCCACTTTAGAGTTTAGATAGTCAAAGAATTTGGAAAGTCGGTAGAGTTAGGGGAAAGATAGACAGCACAGAAATATTTCGCATGAGAATGATAGGATAGCCTAGTTTGAGCCATAAAGTTGAAAATTCAGAGGAGTCGAAACATTGTAGTGTACTTAGGTAAAGACAAACTTTACAGATTTACAGCCTCACGGCTTCAATTGAACAATATACCAATCCTTCCTTTTTTTTTCTTCTTTTTCTATCTATCTATCTATCTATCTATCTATCTATATATATATATATATATATATATATATATATATATATATATATATATATATAACTGGGTATACTCTCTCTCTCAAACACACACACACACAACCAAAATACCCTCCATAAAATAAAAGCCTTGAAGATTAAAATGAAAATTAGGTAAACAGCGAAAATAAAGAAAAGCAAGAATGACAATAACAAAATAAAAATAAATAAAGACTAAACGAGCGATAATGGAGAGACCCGCACTGTAAGAAAATTATGGGTCGAAAGAACAATATAAACAAAATAAAAACCATGGTATATAGAGTCGTCATACTAATAGAGCCCTAATTCATGTTTTGATGGACCCCCTTCTATGCTATCTTTATGTTTTGATGGACCCCCTTCTATGCTATCTTTATGTTTTGATGGACCCCCTTCTATGCTATCTTTATGTTTTGATGGACCCCCTTCTCTGCTATCTTTATGTTTTGATGGACCCCCTTCTCTGCTATCTTTATGTTTTGATGGACCCCCTTCTCTGCTATCTTTATGTTTTGATGGACCCCCTTCTCTGCTATCTTTATGTTTTGATGGACCCCCTTCTCTGCTATCTTTATGTGTTGATGGACCCCCTTCTCTGCTATCTTTATGTTTTGATGGACCCCCTTCTCTGCTATCTTTATGTTTTGATGGACCCCCTTCTCTGCTATCTTTAGCCACATTAGTTTTGTGATGATCTTCAGAAGCTCGCCCAATTGGGTTGACGATTTTAAGTCCTTTTGCCTCATTTCTTTGGCAATTTTAAGACCGTTCGTGCCATTTAGATGTAATTTTGTTCCTGTCGAGCAATAGCGAGCCTACAATTTAGGAGGAATTGGTAATTATTCTACCGAAAAATGCCCCTTTTTAGTCTGGTTAAAATTATACTATACAGTATTATACGGCTTAAGAAGGCCTTGTGTAATTCAGAGGTTTTATTGAGTCCTAGAGATACATTATAAGTTAACCCCTACTGTACCGGTCACGTCTGTTTTATTGAGTCCTAGAGATACATTATAAGTTAACCCCTACTGTACCGGTCACGTCTGTTTTATTGAGTCCTAGAGATACATTATAAGTTAACCCCTACTGTACCGGTGACGTCTGTTTTATTGAGTCCTAGAGATACATTATAAGTTAACCCCTACTGTACCGGTCACGTCTGTTTTATTGAGTCCTAGAGATACATTATAAGTTAACCCCTACTGTACCGGTCACGTCTGTTTTATTGAGTCCTAGAGATACATTATAAGTTAACCCCTACTGTACCGGTCACGTCTGTTTTATTGAGTCCTAGAGATACATTATAAGTTAACCCCTACTGTACCGGTCACGTCTGTTTTATTGAGTCCTAGAGATACATTATAAGTTAACCCCTACTGTACCGGTCACGTCTGTTTTATTGAGTCCTAGAGATACATTATAAGTTAACCCCTACTGTACCGGTCACGTCTGTTTTATTGAGTCCTAGAGATACATTATAAGTTAACCCCTACTGTACCGGTCACGTCTGTTTTATTGAGTCCTAGAGATACATTATAAGTTAACCCCTACTGTACCGGTCACGTCTGTTTTATTGAGTCCTAGAGATACATTATAAGTTAACCCCTACTGTACCGGTCACGTCTGTTTTATTGAGTCCTAGAGATACATTATAAGTTAACCCCTACTGTACCGGTCACGTCTGTTTTATTGAGTCCTAGAGATACATTATAAGTTAACCCCTACTGTACCGGTCACGTCTGTTTTATTGAGTCCTAGAGATACATTATAAGTTAACCCCTACTGTACCGGTCACGTCTGTTTTATTGAGTCCTAGAGATACATTATAAGTTAACCCCTACTGTACCGGTCACGTCTGTTTTATTGAGTCCTAGAGATACATTATAAGTTAACCCCTACTGTACCGGTCACGTCTGTTTTATTGAGTCCTAGAGATACATTATAAGTTAACCCCTACTGTACCGGTCACGTCTGTTTTATTGAGTCCTAGAGATACATTATAAGTTAACCCCTACTGTACCGGTCACGTCTGTTTTATTGAGTCCTAGAGATACATTATAAGTTAACCCCTACTGTACCGGTCACGTCTGTTTTATTGAGTCCTAGAGATACATTATAAGTTAACCCCTACTGTACCGGTCACGTCTGTTTTATTGAGTCCTAGAGATACATTATAAGTTAACCCCTACTGTACCGGTCACGTCTGTTTTATTGAGTCCTAGAGATACATTATAAGTTAACCCCTACTGTACCGGTCACGTCTGTTTTATTGAGTCCTAGAGATACATTATAAGTTAACCCCTACTGTACCGGTCACGTCTGTTTTATTGAGTCCTAGAGATACATTATAAGTTAACCCCTACTGTATCGGTCACGTCTGTTTTATTGAGTCCTAGAGATACATTATAAGTTAACCCCTACTGTACCGGTCACGTCTGTTTTATTGAGTCCTAGAGATACATTATAAGTTAACCCCTACTGTACCGGTCACGTCTGTTTTATTGAGTCCTAGAGATACATTATAAGTTAACCCCTACTGTACCGGTCACGTCTGTTTTATTGAGTCCTAGAGATACATTATAAGTTAACCCCTACTGTACCGGTCACGTCTGTTTTATTGAGTCCTAGAGATACATTATAAGTTAACCCCTACTGTACCGGTGACGTCTGTTTTATTGAGTCCTAGAGATACATTATAAGTTAACCCCTACTGTACCGGTCACGTCTGTTTTATTGAGTCCTAGAGATACATTATAAGTTAACCCCTACTGTACCGGTCACGTCTGTTTTATTGAGTCCTAGAGATACATTATAAGTTAACCCCTACTGTACCGGTCACGTCTGTTTTATTGAGTCCTAGAGATACATTATAAGTTAACCCCTACTGTACGGTCACGTCTGTTTTATTGAGTCCTAGAGATACATTATAAGTTAACCCCTACTGTACCGGTCACGTCTGTTTTATTGAGTCCTAGAGATACATTATAAGTTAACCCCTACTGTACCGGTCACGTCTGTTTTATTGAGTCCTAGAGATACATTATAAGTTAACCCCTACTGTACCGGTCACGTCTGTTTTATTGAGTCCTAGAGATACATTATAAGTTAACCCCTACTGTACCGGTCACGTCTGTTTTATTGAGTCCTAGAGATACATTATAAGTTAACCCCTACTGTACCGGTCACGTCTGTTTTATTGAGTCCTAGAGATACATTATAAGTTAACCCCTACTGTACCGGTCACGTCTGTTTTATTGAGTCCTAGAGATACATTATAAGTTAACCCCTACTGTACCGGTCACGTCTGTTTTATTGAGTCCTAGAGATACATTATAAGTTAACCCCTACTGTACCGGTCACGTCTGTTTTATTGAGTCCTAGAGATACATTATAAGTTAACCCCTACTGTACCGGTGACGTCTGTTTTATTGAGTCCTAGAGATACATTATAAGTTAACCCCTACTGTACCGGTGACGTCTGTTTTATTGAGTCCTAGAGATACATTATAAGTTAACCCCTACTGTACCGGTCACGTCTGTTTTATTGAGTCCTAGAGATACATTATAAGTTAACCCCTACTGTACCGGTCACGTCTGTTTTATTTTACTTTGGCTACTATTAATCGATTTTATTCAGTTTAGGAAGGACCTCTAGCAATAATAAGGCTTCAAACTATCTCAGTCAACCCTTTTAGCTACCCCAGATCCTTCCTAAGCTGCATAATATCGTCTAAATATAGCTAGAATAAAATATAACACATGTCGCTGGTACAATCGCGCTAATAAGTGATGTCTTGGCACCAAGTTTGTTTTGATCAATAATTGGTATCAGCAATATCTAAGCTTCATTTCTACATATCGAGTGAAATATACACACATATTCCTACAGTTACCCACCCTATTCAACATCTGACAGACATTAATACAGCACAGAGCAAGCCAAACGTAATGACAGCTGGGACATGACTTATTAGAGCGACCGTACTCAAAGGGTTAAACAAAATATATGTCTAATGGTAACCAGAATATGATACAAATTGGCTCACCGTGTTGAAGAGGTTAAGGTAGCCCACCTCGTTTTTTTTCTTCCTCTCCCTCTCTCTTTGGCTTGTATCCATTCGGCCCTGTTTTAAGACGTTTACCCCCATCCAGGTATCAATATTTTCCTGGCGAACGGTAGCGAGCCAGCATACCGGTATATGTAATTTTAGTTTTGACAGCAAGCTAAATTTGTACATTTTTCGATAGAAAAATTTCTCCGGCGAAGCCGAATTTCTCCATAAAATGCTGGCTCGCTATCGCTCGCCAGGAAGAAATCAATATCTGGATGGGGATAAACACGGTATAGTAACAATAGAAGGTAGACGCAGTGAATTCTTGAACTCGTATATATAAAGGCTTCTAAAAAGCACTAAACAGACTTTTATTAATAATTTTTATTTTGTGACTTCACGCTCAACCATGGTACCGTCATAATAATAAGATATAGTTGTCGGAATAACATTGATTATTCTATAAGCGAATATTTAGTGAAATATTCGTATACCATCGTGGCTTGTTTGGCTCCGCTATAGTGTTCTCTCTGGCCGTCAGAGGGCACCACCGTCCGTTCTTCTCCCCCCCCCCCCCCACTCCGAGTCCCAGCCACCATTTCGCTTCGTAGAAATCAATGTTCCCTCTAGCTGGCCATATACTTATACAAATCATCTCTCCACATCCCCTAGGCCTTCATACACCCTCACACGCCATCACTGGGTGAAAGTTGATTAGTGTCAGAAGCAAACTACGTGAATTTAAAGGAAGTTGAGCAAGGGATAAACGAGAATCCGTTTAGGCCTACCATTTCTCCCGACCGACGAATCGAAAATCACCAACATCTTCGAAATATCTCTTCATATAAACTACACATATATCAAATAACAATGCTAACATGTAGATTGGGTCCTACTACAATAACATTATCGATATCAATCGACGTTACTCTACATATTAGGCAATTAGGTGGACAAAAATATCATCACATTTCCGCGGTAAAATTTGAAGCGACGTCGGCTATATACTACCTCATAGCCGTATATATATTCTTCAAATGCAAAAAATAACAACTTTAGCAAATAGACTAGGGTCCTGTCACACTATATATGTCTATGTTTATCCATGTCACTTAACATTTTCGGTGGAAAACGCAATATACCGATCCTGTTAGAAGACCATATTTAGGCTAGGGAGACGGTACACAGGAGTCATTGAGTGACGTCACAGAGGCCCAAACAAGTGACTGTCGGGGTTCCAATACTACCACCATGCGCTTACCTCCTTATGTTACTATACCGTGGGGATAAACGTCTTAAAACAGTAGGCTGAATGAGGCCGAATGGATACAAACCAAAGAGAGAGGGAGAGAAAGAGAAAAAAACCGGTAACCCCCCTTGAAGCTGCTCATAGAGAGCCTGGTCTTTACTACTGAGTCATTGTCTATGTAAATAATTGTGTATGTTAGTAAGAGAATATGAAAAGGAGGTGTGAACTGTGTGAGTGGGTGTGTGTATATGTGTGTGAGTGTGTGTGTGTGTGTGTGTGTGTGTGTGTGTGTGAGGGGTATGTGTGAGTGTGTGTGTATATACATATATGTATATGTGTGTGTGTGTGTGTGCACGCGCATGTGTGGGTGTGTGTATGAGGGGTATGTGTGTGTGTATATGCGTGTGTGTGTGTGTGTGAGGGGTATGTGTGTGTGTATGTGCGTGTTTGTGTGTGTGTGTGTGTGTGTGTGCATAAGGGGTATGTATGTGTGTGTGGAGAAAGGGTAAGTGTGTGTGGAGGGTGTGTGTGTAATTCACCGAACTTGTTTTGTCAAGGGAATTCCACGCAATGCGAGCTTCAGCTCATAATTATCGCGCCTCCTTAACTGGGAATGTATTGAGTGAAGTGCATGTCATGTGTAAGTGTATCGTTGGCTGTGTATGGGAGTGTAGTCTGTAATCGGTCAATTGGCGGCATCTGAAATCGAAGGCTTGGGTTGATCTGTACGGTACCAGTCTCACTCGAAGGCTTAGGTTGACCTATATGATACCCTTCTTACCTTGTAACAGACCACCAACTCCTAGAGGGGACGTCACAACTTCGTTCACTTATACTAAGTTTCTATTTATACTGTTAGGTGAACAGAGGCTACACTGTTAGGAGACTTGCCTAAATGTCTCTTCCCTGCCCGGGTGTCGAACCCGGGATCTTCCTGTTGTGAGCAAGACGCGCTATCCGTTACGCCACGAGGAGGTGTGTGTGCGTGTGTGTAGGAGTTAGCGTATGTGTGTTTGAGTGTGTGGGTGTATCTTGAGGGGAGGTAAGTGTCTGTGTTTGTGTATGTGGAGGAGGTGAGTATCTGTGTGTGAGGAGGGGGGTCGTCTGGGTGTGAGTGTGTATGCGTGCAAGGGGAGAAGGGGTTAAGTGTGTGTGTAATACCTACTCATATCTTGCTGAATTGAGAATTATCCACGTAATGTTCCGTTTTTCTGATAATGTAGTTTCAATCGTGGCCATCCCCTCTTGGAGATTAACCCGAGAATCGCGAGGAGACTCTTAAGAGGTTTTGGTGGTGAAAGGCTACGAACCTCTTAAGATCCAAGGCCTAAAAATGCCTTTTAAGCCTTTCCCTGCGGGAGACGTTCCGGAACGCCATGGTAATTTACAGCAATCTACAGGCTTTTAAAGCCTCTTAAAGCCTGTAAAATAGAGTGCGAGAGCACAACAGGCCACCCGTCCTCCTCCCAGGCAGCCGCCCGGTACACTGAAGGGTCTGAGTCAGACTTTCGCTAGATATAAAAAGCTGCCAAAGGCAAAAATACCGCGACATTAGCGAGAATTGCTCATTTTAGCGAATGTCTATAGTAGCACTGCGGGTGAACCCCACGAGCTACGAAGCTCGTTCTGGTGTCATTTAGAAGCTTTTATCTTCTAGTTTTTGCCTGAATAACATTTAATTTCATGCAGACACTTGTCTAATCAATCAGGAGTGTCTGAATGAGCCCTAATATGGCAGAAATAGGCGTAAACATGCCCACACCGTAAGTGTTAAAAGACCCCAGTAGCACTTAAAACAAATGAATATGTGATTAGGTGAGACAATTCCCCTCCATACATCCTATCACTCCTCCACATGTCAAAACCCCCTCCTTCTCCCCTTCCCCCCCTTCAATTATCACCTATTTTTCCTCTTATTCCCTTGTTTATCGGTATATTTATCGCGCCAATATCTCAATCCCGGTTCCAAGATGTTCTACTGCGCATATTGAGTGGGTGGGGAGAGAAAGAAAGTGAGAGAGGGCTCAGTCTGCCTTGAGGCCTGAGAGAGAGAGCATATACGTCGCATTCACCTCTCACCTCATGACTGGAGGGTCGGCAATAATTTGTCTTTTTCACCCCCCAAATACTATTCCCACTTGTTTTATTGTTGTTACATGTTAATATCTTCATATTAACATAAAATAGGCGCATATGAATAAGTAATAATGATATTTATCGTAAAATTACAATTTTAGGCGGGAATGAAGCCTAATATCGTCACTTGGCGGGAGGGTTTGAACTACCAATAGCGTGCCGCTCTCGGGTTAAGAAGCCTGGCAATATCTAAGCTATCTATCTATCTCTCTATCTATCTATTGTACGACTCTTTCATACTCTTCTCTTATTCTCTTTATTTAATCGTTCGTTTTTCAAGATAAAGCCTCTTAGACTAGCTTTCCCTCTCTCTTTTAACACACACACATACGTCTCACACACACACACACACACATACGTCACACACACACACACACTCTCTCACTCTCACACAAACACACGTACACAACCATATACCCACACACTCTCTTACACACACACACACACACGTAACCACACATATACCCCCCACACACACAATCTCTCACTCACTCTCTCTCTCTCTTTAATTTTTGTTTTCTTCAATGCAGTAGGTTATTTGTCTTGTCCTTCGACCTTATCATTTCTTCACCATTTACCTTTCTCATACAGCCTCTCTCTCTATGTATATATATATATATATATATATATATATATATATATATATATATATATATATATATATATATATATATATATATACTGTATATATATATATACTGTATATATATTATACTGTATATACATTATTCACACACACACACACACACACTCTCTCCCTCTCTCTCACACACACTCTCATTATCTCTCTCTCTCTCTCTGCCGATTATGTAATCATTATAACAAATAGGAACTAGTCCATGAAGAAACTGCCAGAATAACTTTACCAAAACACATGTATCACTTAACCATAGAACATTTGAATGCTCAGTCACTCTCAGCAAATTTTGATGAAATGTTATTGATGATCAATGATCGAAACTTGGACATTCTCTGTGTTAGTGAAACATGGCTTTCTTCTAATATCCCAGACAGTTTTGTAAATATTAATGGCTATAATATATACCGAAATAATAATTGTAGGGGAGGAGGTGTGTGTAAGAGATCATTTACGAACTAGTAAAATAACTATGAATGTAAATCCACTAAGTGAAGTAGAGGATATTTGGCTATCTATCTATCTATCTATTGCCAGACGCCTTACTCCCCCTATTGGGGGTGGCCATACACAAAATGCCCCCAAGCGAACCTATCTCCTGTAAGAGGGACAACTCATGCCAGTTTACTGAAGGACTTACAGGATTGACCATTCAATTTAGAGTCTGACTCAGAGGCCTTCTATGTATTTTTTAGCACTATTTTTCTACAGCGGTGTGCGGCTAATCCATCCACTAACCTGCTTCACCCTAAGATAGCAGTACTGATTTGTATAAGGTTTACTCCCCTAGACAGGTTGCCAACCAAGGCTAACGAGTCCCATCCACCCGATAATTTGGCTAAGCGTAACAATTCGAAAGTTACCTACTATTCTCATTGGTTGTATGTATCGTCACCCCAAAACTCCTGTATCGTAATTTTATTATGTCCAAGAAGTGTTAAAGTCTATTTGTCTACGTAAAAAATCCTTTTTTCTTTTAGGAGACTTAAACGATGACCTGTTTTTGAGTACAAATAAGATTAGTAAAACTATCTCCATCAGGTTATTCAGAAACCCACAAGAATCACTTCTCACTCTAGCACCCTATTATACGTCATAATTACTAATAACCTTAACACAGTACACTATGCAGATGTTGTACCACACTCAATTGGAGATCACGAAAAAATTATGGTGGCAGTAAATGCTAGAAAACCCAAACGTCAACCCATAATTAAGACTTTTAGACAAATGAGTAATTATAATAAAGATAATGTATGTAACTTGATTATGGGTGAAACTGATAGACTAAATAAGATAATTGATACTGATGACGTAGATAAACAGGTAGAAATATTTACATCTGTATTAATAGAATGTCTCGATAAATGTGCTCCAATAACTACAAAAGAGATAAAAAGGCCCTATGCCCCTTGGATAAACAACACCATTAAAACCGCAATAAAGGAAAGGAATAAGATTACGAGCTGCATTAAAAAGGGATAGAAAACACAGTGATCTAGATTCGAAGTATAAAACTGAGAAAAAACGAGTCGTCTCTCATAGCAGGAACAAAAAGTAAATTTTACCATGACCAATTTAATAATTGTAAAGGTGATACAGCATCAACTTGGAAATTAATAAAACAAATAGTTCCCAGTAATAAGAAATCTTCAAGTACCCAATCCTTTAAGAACATGATAGAAAAGGCAGTCAAATTTAACAATTTCTTTGCTAATGTAGAAAAATCATCATACGAGAAATCACAAAATAACATTATACTAGACTAAAACTAATTGACACAAATGCTCTAATTCTAACATTTAAGCAGCTTAAAGACACGAAAGCTTGTGGTTCTGATGGGATTTCTCTTCAGATGTTAAAACATGCATTGTATATTACAGTATCTTTCTTAACCTGTATAATAAACACCTCGATAGTAACTGGTAAGTTCCCGAAAGTGTGGAAGCATGCTATAATTAAACCAATATATACAAATGGAGACAAAGACTGTGTTGGTAATTATCGACCAATTTCACTCCTCCCAATATTATCAAAAGTGTTAGAGAAAGTCGCCACAAATCAGTATTTGTAGCATTTGGAAAACAACAATCTGCTTTCTAGAAGTCAACAAGGTTTTTGGCCAAATTTATCAACGGAAACAGCCCTCACTTTATTAACTAATCAAATATATACTAATATTGATCAACGAACAGTATTTTTACTAACACTGCTTGATTTGTCTAAAGCTTTCGACAGTGTCAGCCATCACATATTGTTAGAAAAATGCACAACATTAAATATTGACTCATTCTGGCTTATGAATTACTTGACCGATAGACCACAGGCTGTGCAGTTGGGTGAGACAGTTTCATCTATTTTACATGTAACATATGGAGTGCCCCAAGGCTCTATTCTGGGACCCATTCTATTTATTATATTTGTTAATGACTTACTAAACTATGTTAAAGATGGTTTGCTCATTCAGTATGCTGATGATACACAGATACTTCACTCAGGATGAACTAACTAATGGAATTAGCAAAACAGAAAATACGCTCAAGTAGTGAAACAATATTTCCAGAGAAATGGTCTTATGTTGAATGCAAATAAAACACAATGCATGTTCCTTGGCACTAGACAGCTTTTATCCAAAATGCCCTCAAATGTATGTATACAACTCGATGATCATAAAATTATACCATGTACGCATGTAAACATTTTAGGTCTACATATAGATTGTAACATGTATTTCAACAAACACACAAGTGAACTGAACAAGAACGTCATGGGAACGTTGATGTATGTGAATCGTATAAAAGGTAATTTTGACAAAGCTACTCGGGTCATTGTGATTCAATCGCTAATTTTAAGCCTGATACATTATTGCATAATGATATGGGGCTCAACTAATTGCACAATATTAAATAATGTAAAACGAATATGTAAAATGTTGCTGCAAAGGTAGCAGTGGGTGGAGCAAAAAAATACGACCATGTAACTCCGATTATAAAGGATTTAGAGTGGCTACAAATAAAGCACAAATATATATATATATATATATGAAACAGCTATTGCGGTGTATAAAGAAAGGCATAAGCTAATTTCAAACTGGCTAATAAACTTTCCTATTGTTAATGAAATCATAAATAGTAACACAAGACAGGAAAACCATCTATATGTACAGAGAACAAACACCTTTTATGGTAAACGATCGCTTTTGGTAGCAGGACCTAAAATATGGAATAAGTTGCCGATTTCAGTATAAGACACACATAACCTAAACACGCTTAATCATATATTATAAGGGTACGATTTTAGTTACTGGACACCTATTTGACAGGTACCGCCAACGATTTAATACATATTTGTTTTCGGTTTCCACGCATCCAACACCAAGCTACACCCTTTTCTGGAGTACGAAGCACTAAAAAAGCAATGGGGACACTTTAATAATGATAATATGAGACGAAATATAAAGACAACTCGGTTGCGTTCGTGGAAGTAGCGTCGCTTTGTTTACTTTACGCTCGGAGTGACTTCCCGGTCCCGCCTTGGCGGTCGACGTTAAATGGCTAAGCTTGTTGGGTCAATTTTTTTTTATAAAAACTTGCGTTATAGGGCGTGCGATACAGGACAGGGTTGAGGGGGGGCTCTGCCCCCCCCCCCCCCCCGTGAATTATAAAAATCGTCATCTATGTGGCCAGCAGGGGGCAAGTAAAACGGCTGGCCGTCACCTCGAGCGTCCTGGGTAAACAAGCTGCGACAATCCGAAGCGACGACGGACTCCCCGTGCCGCCGATTTTCGGCCCAAACGCCCCGTTTTATTCTCGTCGAAAACCACATTTAAAAAGTTATTATATCATTTTCAATAATATTACCGGACCAGAAAAAGGTGTAGCTTGGTGTTGGATGCGTGGAAACCGAAAACAAGTATGTATTAAATCCTCGGTGTCAAATAGGTCTCCAGTAACTAAAATCGTACCATTATAAGATTATCTTCTGAAACATGAAATGAATCTATAATTAAACAACAAAAATGTAATAATAATAGTAACTGTCATTTTTTATAAATATTGCAGACTGTCCATAGTAACATACTAGAGATGTTTCTTATTGTATATATATATATATATATGTTTTATTATTTGGTAATGTTTTATGTAAAGCACCATTGTAAATGGAAAAATAAATATTTTGATTCTGATTCTCTCTCTCTCTCTCTCTCTCAATGATGCAAGAAGCAATCGACAGGAGTCCAACATTGAAAAGGCTGAATCTTTAAGCGAATATTGCGCTTGAGTATTTACAAGGGAAGAAACAAGTGACAATTCAAGTCTAGGATTAGTTCACGAGGTACAGGGTCTCAGCAAAAATAGATGTAACCAAATTGAGACGTCAACGAACTCTGGAACTGTCTCTCAATCTGTCTTTCCTTCATCCTCTGACTTAGACTTCTTTAAGCTCCGCACGTGTGTCCAGGCATTTTGACCCTAACTGGGTTTTTTTTCCTATGTGAGTGAGGGAGACAAAAGGCAGAACTGCCTGTAGCGAGTGCCTCCCCCAGAGTTGAAACAATGACAGGGCCGAAATCAAGGGACGTTCGAGCCATAAATGCCTGGACACATCGAGTATGAAACAGTTCAAGTCATAGGAAGAGGGAAATACTGATTCTGGGAGAGAGTTCCAGAGCTCAGCAGTTGAATAGAAGAAAGACTGAGAATATCGTTTCACTCTTGGGTTGGAGAGTTGCACAGAGTAGGGGTGGAATTGTGCTGCAAGACGGGTACTACGTACCCTACGTAGGGGAGGTGGTATACACTGGGAAAGCTCTGAGGAACATTGATTATTATAGTAGCGATAGAATAGTGAGAGAGATGCAATTATTATAGTAGCAATAGAATACTGAGAGAGATGCAACATTGCGGCAAAGAGAGAGAGATTGCAGAGAGTTGATGAGTGGGCGGGAGTTAATGATACAAAAGGCTTTCCTTTCTACTTTGTCTAGGAGTGCGGAGTGAGAGGATCCTCCCCACACATGTGAACAATACTCAATACAAGAACGCACTGTGCCCCTGTACAGAGCAAGAAGCTGTGCAGGGGTAAAGGCCTCCTTGAGGCAGTTGAGCATACCCAGCTTCTGGGAGGCTGCCTTAGCAAGACTGGTAATATGTTACTTCCAAGTAAGAGCAGAAGAAACAGAGACACCGAGAATATTAAGAGAAGATGAAGGATTGATTTTTGTATTGTTGAAGTGTAAGGGATAGTCCTCTGGGAGTTCTGAACGGTTAGTAAGATGAAGAAATTGGGTTTTGGAAGCATTAAAGGTAACAAGGTTTTCTCTGCCCCAATTGGAAATAGTAGTTAGATCAGAAAATATGTGTTGCATGTCTTCGTTACGTTTATCTTTGAGGGATTGCTGGCTGGGGCGTTCAGGAAAACTAATTGAGTAGTGTAAGGTAGAGTCGTCTGCGTATGAATGGATGGGACTGGAGGTACAGTTGAGAAGATCATTTATGAAAATTAGAAAGAGAATTGGAGATAGAACAGAGCCCTGAGGAACACCGGAGTTGATAGGATGAGGAAGTGAGCGATGGCCGTCCACAACCGCAGCTATGGAACAGCTGGAAAGGAAATTAGAGATAAAGGCACAGATGGAGGGACAGAAACCGAAGGAGGGCAGTTTGGAAATTAAAGATTTGTGCCAGACTTTATCGAAGGCCTTCGATATGTCTTGTGCAATAGAAAAGGTCTCAGGTCTCACCGAAGTCCCGAAAGGAGGATGACCAAGAGTTAGTAAGATATGAAAGAAGATCACCAGTAGAGCGACCTTTAAGGAAGCCATACTGGCGATCTGAGAGTTAATTATGAGAAGAGAAATGCTTAAGAAATTTGGAAGCAAGAATAGTTTCAAAAACTTTAGAATACAAGAGATGAGAGCAATTGGACGATAGTTGGAGGGTTCAGAGCGGTCAGGTTGAATGAGAGCAAATTCCAGCAAGAAGGGAAGACGTTAGAGGAGAGACAGAGATGAAAGAGTTTGCCTAGGCAGGGAGTCAGCATGGAATCACAGTTTTTGAGTACAACAGGAGGAACACTGTCCGGACCGTACATCTTCTTATTATTAAGCCCAGAGAGGGTAGAAAATACATCTTTAGAAGATATTTGGATATTAGACATAAGTAGGAGAGAGGGGGGTGGAGAGGGAGGAACGTACCTTACATTTGGCTCTCTGTCACTCTTTCAAATTTGGGGGAGACACTTGTTACAGACAGCTTTACCTTTTGTCTCCTTTACTCACATACAAAAAAATAATAATAAAAATAAAAATAAATAAATAAATAAATAAAGTCCTTTGGCCCAGATGGCTTTCTTCCCAGAGGTGCGTGAAGAGTGCGCGAATAAAGAGCACCCTACTTCGTTGAAATATTTAATAAATCCTTAGAAACTGGAGTGGTACCCTAAGACTAAAAGGTGTCCAATGTGACCCCAAACTTTAAGAAAGGGGATCATGAGTGTCCCAACATTATTACACCACAGTTTTTTTCCTTTGAATGAGGTTTATTACATATTAATGTTACGTGGTGAAAGTTAAATCCCTTTTCAGCTGAATGCTCAATACAATATCTAATGTATAAATATGAAATTGCTATGTCTTTGAATCCTCCTGCAGCTTTTATATTTAAGGGGACATGTTTAGCCCCATTAGTTCTCAGATGTTAAGATGTTTGTCCCATTAGCTAGTCGATTTTAAGACCTTTCGCCCCATTTATTTGTCAATATTGAGACCTTTCGTGCTATTTAGGTGTCAATTTTTTCCCTGGCGAACGATAGTGAGCCTGTAATGTTGGAAGAACCGGCCTTCGGCCGGAACATTTGTCTACCGAAAAATTTACAAATTAATCTAGAAGGGGGATCTAATAGATGTTTTTTTTTTTAATTTGATGGAAGTCTAGGGAGGAAACTAGAAAAATAATGAATACATGCAAAAATCGCCCAAAAAGTGAACCATCCTCCCTTAAGACCCTATTGGTTCTCGATACGCAACTTTCGACATAGCGTAGGAAGCAAGGGGTGGGTGGGGGTGGAGGCTTAGCAATTTACGTTCAGTTGAATTAAAACAGCTCTACTCCATGCATTATCCCCTTCTGTACCCGTGACGTCTTTTAAAATTATACTACCCGGCGTTGCCCGTGTTTAAAATCTACTACCATAATCACCATCATCAATCACTACTACCACAATCATCACAATACTACTACTACCAAAATCACCGGCCTCGACCTCCCTGTTCTAAGAGTTAGCTTAGATTACAAATCAACTTCTTTTTTCTCCCTGTCCTGTCCGAATTTTCGTGTCAGTTTTTCAATACTACATGGTATTTTTCCTATCTGTTTCCATGCCAGTATTAGCTGGAGGGAGTGGTGGGTGGGGAGGAGCCTTCTTCTTTGCTATCCTTTTCTCTACCTCGTAGTCAGTAGATTAATAGTTTTAGATATCCAAACTGCCCCGTAAGGACCAATAGGTCTGTTGCAGTTTGTTCTCCTTTGTATTAAACGGCGACCTCGATTTCGGCCGCTAAATGACCTCCGATTTTGGATCTGACCTCATCCGTACTCCCATTTTGGGAGGCTGCGAACAACTTTCGTTCCATACACCTTTTCGATCGGAGGCCTCCTTCTGCCCCAAACGGCAATTTATTTTTTTTTTTTTTTCAATTTCGGCCTCGAAACGACCTCCGATCGTGGCCTCACCCCCTCTATGACCTGACCCAGGTCAATTGACACCCACATGCAAAGTTTCAGCTCTCCAGGCCCAAAACTGCGGCCGCCAAATAAGAACACACAGACAAACAGACACACGAACTGATTTAATAATATAGATTCTAGCTATATTTCGGCGATTTTGTGCAGCTTAAGAAGAATCCGTGTTAGTAGAAAGGGTTAAGTGAGATAATGAGATGTTTGTTAATTACTGGAGGACCTTTTAATACTGAATACAATCGTCTAATTGTAACCAGAATGCAGTTAAGGGGGGATGGTTGTTCTTTATAGACCGAATTCTCCTTCGTGTTTAGCCCCATTAGTGATGGGCCGAACGCCCAATAGTTTGGCGATTTAAACACATTTCGCCCCATTTCGTTGTCAAATATATAACCTTCCGTGCTATTTAGGTGTCAATTATATAACCTTCCGTGCTATTTAGGTGTCAATTATATAACCTTCCGTGCTATTTAGGTGTCAACTTTTTCCTGGCGATCGATAACTAGCCTGTAATTATAAGAGGATCTGGTCTTCGGCCTGGACAGTTTTATTCCGAAAAATGTACATATCTATCTTGGGTTATCTTGGGTTATTTTTTTAAGCTTGATGAAGGTCTAGCGAGGAAACTAAAAATCTACGTAAATAGATAAATAAATAGACCCCCCCAAAAAAAGCACTACCTCCCATAAAATACGGCACCGGTACTCATCATCATCATCATCATCAATGTACTGGTAGTGTTATACTGTAGATAGACCAGTTATCGTGAACCCCTATCCTCTGTAATGCCGGTATCACACGAGAGATTTTATAGTCAACATTCGATGATCAACATTTTTCTGGCAACATTTCCTGAATATTTTGCACTGGTATCGGTAACTAGACTGATGGTAGATGAATTTAGGGAACCGAAATATCTTAAATTTGACCTCATAAGCTGCCAGACAAGTGTTGAGGATAAATGTTGAGGGAAAAAGCGCTCGTGTGATACCGACTTAACTCAAACACGACGAAAGTACTCGAGCTAATATTTTCACCCCTTGGGAAGCGTCATAGTGTGGGGAAATGTACAGCCCATTTGCTTTAGTCCTTTCTGAGTGACAGAGGACAGAGGTCACGATTTCCGGCCGACCTATAATGAATGGACTATAGTTGACTACCTGGAAATCTATATGTAGACCATAATAAGTAAGTTTTGGGCTATAAGGAAGCTGGAGATGTGCACATTGATATAAAGGGGAGGCAGACCGTTTTTCTGAACCCCTTCTCCCTAATGTTTAGCCCCACTAGTTTTGAGATTATAAGACGTTCGGCCCATTAGTTTGGCTATTTTACCACCTTTCGTTCCATTTAGGTGTCGATTATTTCCTGGCGAGCGATAGCAAGCCTGCAATTTTAAGAGGAACCGGCCGAAGGCCGGGATTTTTTTCTACCGAAAAATATAAAACATTTTCTTGAAGGGAGGTCTAGGGGGTGTTTTTCTAAGCTTGATGGAGGACTAGGGAGGACACTAAAACAATATATATGAATAAATGAATTAATAGACCAAACAAACGGTCTGCCTCCCCTTAAGCAGAACTGCTCGCTAAAATACGGTCGTAGTGCATTTATATAAACATAAAACCCAATTCAACATTTGGAGCTGTATACTGTATATCGATATTTAACTGAATTGCCAGCTAAAATACGGCTGTAGTTCATTTACAAATACATAAAACCAAATTAAAAATACTCTCTATCCATCAAAAAGCACCTCTATTATTGAATTTCTGTTTAATAGAGATGTTTACGGCTTCAACTTCCTTATAGCCTGAAACTCGCCAGGAGTCAATTGATGGAGTGCAATACACAATTTGTCTTTCCACTCCTTGAGCATCTCCCAGAGGGGACAGCAGGGATAAGGAGTCTCTCTCTCTCTCTCTCTCTCTCTCTCTCTCTCTCTCTCTCTCTCTCTCTCTCTCTCACACACACACACACACACACACACACTTTTAACCTCCTTCCCCTCTCCCTCTATCCATACAACAAGAGTTGGAAATAAGTGGAGCGTATACAGACACTGCCTTTCTCGAGTTTCCGTATTACAGAGTTAACCCATTTCCTATATACAGCGAGAGAGAGAGAGAGAGAGAGAGAGAGAGCGAGAGAGAGAGAGAGAGAGAGAGAGAGAGAGAGAGAGAGAGAGAGAGAGAGTACAAAGGAGTACAAAGGAAATCAAGCAACAATAGGTCTAGTGACCCTTCTAGGTTGCTTGTCCTCCAAAACACTGAGGATCAAGTGTCCAAACAGTGGTTTAGAGTGGGTAAGGGAATATTGGATAGGGAACTACTGCCCTGGAACTAATGTCCGTGGCAGGATTAGGAAGTTAGTAGGGGACAGAGGGGTTAGTAACTGAGGGGGGGATAAAATAAAGTTTTTCATTTACAAACGCAGTCAGTCACGGGTTTGATGCGAGATATTTGTCTAAGCGGAGTTTAAATGAATCAACGGTGCTGCAGTCTATAACGTCTCGGGGAAGCCCATTCCACAAGTTGACAACTCGATTGAAGAAGAAATTCTTAGATTCGTGTGAGTTAAAAGATTTACCAATAATTTTGCAACCGTTTCCCCGCGTGTAATTAGATTGGTCGATAGTGAAGTACTTACTACAGTTCATATTGTCGATGCCTTTGATGATTTTGAACACTTGAATTAAGTCACCTCTTAATCTGTGCTGGGTTAAAGGAAATAGATTTAATTCTCTAAGACGCTCTTCGTATGGTTTGTTCTTTAGGCTAGGTATCATTTTGGTAACTCTACGTTGAACTCGTTCTAGCTTGTTTATATCTTTTTGGTAATAAGGGCACCAGGATTGAACGCAGTATTCCAGAAGAGGGCGGACTAAAGAATTGTAAAGGGTTAGGATAACTTCTTTGGATTTATGCTCAAATGACCTGCCTATAAAGCCAATTATTTTGTTTGCCTTCTTAACAACTTCTGAACATTGTTGACTCGGTTTTAGGTTACTCGATATTGTTACTCCCAGATCGGTTTCTCTGTTTACATTCTTAAGCTGAGTGCCATTCATCGAATAGTTTGCTTTCTCATTTAGGTATCCGATATGTAGTACTTTACATTTATCCGCATTGAAACTCATTTGCCAAATTTGGGCCCAACATGACAATTTATCTAGATTGTGTTGCATATCGTCAACTTGTTCTTTTGAGAGTACGCTATTTGCAATTTTTGTATCGTCAGCAAATTTTGAGATTGTACAGGTGAGACCCTCATCTATGTCGTTGATGTAAATTAGAAAGAGAATTGGAGAGAGAGAAAGAGAGAGAGAGAGAGAGAGAGAGAGAGAGAGAGAGAGAGAGAGAGAGAGAGAGAGAGAGAGAGAGAGAGAGAGAGAGAGAGAGAGAGAGAGAGAGAGCGAGAGCGAGTAGAAAGGAGTACAAAAGCGAACACAGGAAATCAATCAACAGCAGATCTCGCGACACCTCCAAGCTGCTTGCCCTCTAAAACAATGATGCTCTTATGTCCAAACAGTGGTTTAGAGTGGGTAAGGGAAAATTGGAAATGGAAGAACTGCCTTGGAACTAATGACCGTAGCAGGATCAGGAGATTTTCTTAGAGGACAGTTGGTCAGTAACATAACACAGACATATGTGATCTTTCATGTATCTGGTGAATTGAGAGTAACATCTTAGTCATTTATAAACGCAATAATCCTTGATTAATCTGAGGGGAAAAAAAAGTTATTAATTTACAAAAGTAATGCAGTAAGTCGCAGATTTAAGGTAAAGATGTTTGTCTAGGCGAAGCTTAAAGGAATCAACGGTACTGCAGTCCATAACATCTCGGGGAAGTTCATTCCACAAGTTGACAACTAGGTTGAAGAAGACATTTCAAGACTCGTGTGAGTTAAGAGATTACCAATAATTTTCCAACCGTTTCCCCGCTTGCAATTTGCTTGTCGACAGTGAAGTAAGTATTACAGTTTATATTGTCGATGCCTCTGATTATTTTGAACACTTGACTGAAGTCACCTATTAATCTGCGCTGTGTTAAAGGAAGTGAATATATTTATCTAAGACACTCCTCGTATGGTTTATTTAGGGTAAGTATCATTTTTGGTAACTCTACGTTGAACTCGTTCTAGCTTGTATACAGGGTGTCCCGCGAGTTTTGTCAAATACTTCCACAGATGAAAGATTAAGTAATTCTAAGTAAAAACTGTTATACACATAGGCTTTTGGGGGCATTGTTTTGTAGTTATGGACCCTTAAAGTCGGCATTTTGGCGTTTTTTGTAATTTCTAACCCTGTTTTTCTTCAATAAGATGAGGATAGGAAAAAAACTATAAAGTGTCTTATGAAGCATGATATCAATACTTCAAGCTGATACCAAAAGCTTCCCTACATCGTACTTCAGATTCCCTTGACATGGAGTTGAATATTACAAGAAATCAACAAGACCAAATTAAGCTCATCATCACGGAAAGAAGAAAGGAGCTACAGAGAATGTTTTGGTGTTTTCATTAGGTATTGATACCATGCACCATCATACAGCATTTAACGTTATCGCTATTAATTTTCATTACTCGGAAAATGGGTTTAAACTGACAGAAAACACCAAATAATCCTCTGTAGCTCCTTTCTTCTTTCCGCGTTGATGAGCTTAAAATTAAGTTTTGTTGGTTTCTTGTTATATTCAGTTTGAAGTATTGATATCATGCTTCATAATACACCTTACAATTTTTTTCTCATCCTCATCTTATTAAAGAAAAATAGGGTTAGAAATGACAAAAAAACACCAAAATACCGACTTTAAGGGTCCATAACTACAAAACAATGCCCCAAAAAGCCTATGTGTATATAACAGTTTTTACTTAGAATTACTTAATCTTTCATCTCTGGAAGTATTTGACAAAACTCGCGGGACACCCTGTACATTTCTTTGGTAGTAAGGGCACCAGGATTGAACGCAATATTCCAAAAGAGGGCGAACTAAATAATTGTAAAATGTTAGGATTACATCTTTGGATTTATGCTCAAATGACCTGCCAATTATTTGGTTTGCCTGTTCACAATCTCTGTACTTTGTTGACGGTTTTTAGAGAGAGAGAGAGAGAGAGAGAGAGAGAGAGAGAGAGAGAGAGAGAGAGAGAGAGAGAGAGAGAGAGAGAGGGAGAGAGAGAGACTACATGAATATCTGATGAGGAAGGTGTGAAGGGGAACATATATACGAGTATTTGACATAGAGTGTGAGAGGTGTTGAAGAAATGAGAGACACTCACGCGCACACACACATATATATATATATATATATATATATATATATATATATATACACTCCCTCTCACATACTCATCCTTCCTCCAGTCACACTCACACCTACACTCCAGATACAGACATACACACTTACTCCTCCTTCACACACACACTCACACGTAATCGGGCTAACGTTTCTATCATTTGGTAGGAGTCCACCAGGAAATAGGTGTGGATATTTACAACCAGTTTGCTCTAGGCCCTTTTGAAGTACAGAGAGGTCAGGTATCAAGATTATTGTCAAGTTCGTTGGTGCTACCTATACCACTCTGTAGATTTTGACGCGTTATGACAGTTTATCTGGGCTAGCATTAGATGAGTTTATCCAGATTAAAAAGGGTATATGGAAGTCAGAGGGTTCTTGGGTCTGTTCTTATCCTTATATTTTTCCCAGATCCTTCCTAAACTGTATAAAATCGTCCAATGATAGCCAGAATAAACTGTTAAAATGCGTCATAATCCTAAAGTAGTTAGTAAACTGAAAGGGGAGACTATTGTCAAGATAATATCCTGCACTTACTTCAAACTTATTAGAGTGTATTCAAGCTAACCTGGCAGAAATTGACAATGTTGGCTTTGTTGATATCTTGTCTAATTGAAAATTTAGCTTAATATAAAATTTGGTATACATTGTAGTTTCTTTATTCATACATAATTTAGTCAAATTTACCTTCCGGGACTTCCCAAATTGACTAATTCCTTGAACATGACGATATTGCATTGTTATATGTGCGATTAGTTTGCTTGTGAACCAGATAAACTTGGTCATGTAGTGATGTACACCCTATGTAGTGGATGTTTTCTTTTATTTCAATCACATATTTTATAAAGCGTTGTTTCCACATCGCGATTTTGATAAATTATTTTGTGTTTATCTTGTGTCGTCCCAGTTTTGGTTTGTTCATTTTGCAGTAGAGAAAATAAAGAAAGGCAGCGTTAGCAATAGTTTTCAGGTTCGCTTGAATGCACTTATTAATATATGAAAACTATTATATTCCTATATAGTTGGAAGCAATAATAGTGTTAAATTATCGAAGTTTACGCTGAAATATGATTCTACATTGGATATATTAAACTATGAAAAGTCTGTTAGGAGCATTTTTTTTTTTTTTAATAAAAAAGAAGCTGTAGGGTCCACTGTGTCTTTGAAACATTAGCAGGGCTCAGGAAATACAGACCAACCTCTCTATAATCAGTTTTAAGAATACACTTTCATACTTGTGGGTAAATTAAGGGGAGGACGTTTGTAATATTATAATTATTTTGTCTCTTATTATTGTGTGATTAGTTTGCTTCCTAAACCTTTATCAAGCTTAAATAAAAAAAGGAAGAACAAAATAATGACAACCCTTCTAGGCTTAAACACATTTTTCGGTGGACAAATGTCGGTTCCTCCTAAATTTAAGGGTCGCTAGCGCTCACCAGGAAAAAATCGACACGTTATTTGCACGAAAGGTCTTAAAATTGTTATTTAGTGTGGTGAAAGGTAGTCTTGATATAGCCAGACAAAAGGGCCCCTCACACAGTCAGGAGTGCGAGCTAGAGTCACTAGGAGTAAGGGAAAATTCGGACTCGCGGGCCTATTCGCGGTGAAAATCGACGACTCCTAGTGACTCTAGCGACTCCTGTTAGACTCCCACTCGCTCGCGGTGAAAATCGATGACTCCTAGTGACTCTAGCGACTCCTGTTAGACTCCCACTAGCTCGCACTCCTGACTGTGTGAGGGCCCCTTAACCCGGCAAGCGCGATAGGCCTCACGGAAGGCTTCCTATAGGGAACGCGATAGGCCTCACGGAAGCAAGACCATAAAAAAAGGACTTCCAAAAAAAAAAAGGGCCTATCAAAACAAAGGAATTTGTCTCTAGGTGAGATAATTCCCCTCCAGTACTCATCCATGTAAATCTCACCCACCCCGCTCCCCTCCTTCCCCACCTTATTCCCCCCTCCCTCCCCTTCTCAATTATCACCTATTTTTCCTCTTATTATCATCATTTATCGGTTATTTTTCTCTCCCGCGATAATGTAGCACAAGTGGGTTGCAGAAAAGATCGTTATGTAACACCCAGACACCGGCCCACACCGCCCCGCTCGTCTCAGTTACCTCACAGACAGCGAGAGAGGAGGGTTGCCTGTGGCTCTCTCTCACCTGATATTATGACCGGGTGGCCAATATCTTCGTTTTTCACCACCCAAATGCTTTTCCCACTTATTTTAGCACTCTTGAAGGTTCATATATACATCATATATGTAAAATAAAAGCATACCGAAAACAAATAATGCTCTATATTGTAAATATAACGAATTCTGTCAGAATCCAAGGCTAGAAATGCACAAATAACTACCCTAGCCCCTAGGTCTATTTAGCGCTTGTCAGGTTAATGGGACGAACGTCTAAAACTGTCAAAACTAATGTGGCTAAACATGAGAAAAGGGGGCGTTGAGAAAACCTCCCTTTTTAACTTTGCTACGACTAAGGACGTGAACAGGATTATTATAGTGTCCATAATATTTACTCTTTAAGGGAGCCCACCTCGCTTTTTTCTCTTTCTCTTCCTCTCTCTTTGGCTTGCATCCATTCGGCCCCATTCAGCGTACTGTTTTAAGACGTTTACCCATATCCAGGTATCAATATTTTCCTGGCGAGCGGTAGCGAGCTTGCATATATATACTGTATATATTTGTTTTGACAGCAAGCTAAATTTGTACATTTTTCGATAGAAAAATGTCTCCGGTGAAGCCGGATTTTTCCATACAATGTTGGCTCGCTATCGCTCGCCAGGAAGAAATCGACACCAGGATGGGGATAAATGTCTTAAAACAGTTGGCTGAATGGGGCCGAATGGATGCAAGCCAGGGAAAAGAGAGAAAAGGAGAAAAAGATAAAAAAAAAAAGCCGGTGACCCCATATAAAGGTATATTGGTGGTGATGGACTCATTTAACCGCTTCAGCAAGAAGACGCCTTATGTATACCTTTGCTTCCTAGAAAATAAAGAAATTCCTTGCAGTTTAAGGGGGATGACCTGTTTTGTTTCTGTCCCTTTCTATCTTTCTCTCTTAAGATCCAAGGCCTAAACAAAACTTTTAAAAGGCCCCAATAGCACTAAAAACAAAGGAATATGTGATTAAGTGAGATAATTCCCCCTCCATACCTCCTATCACTCCTCCACACATGTCAAAACCCCCTCCTTCCCACCTCCATCTTGTATCCATTTGGCCCCATTCAGCCTACTGTTTTAAGACGTTTATCCTCATCCAGGTGTCAATTTTTTACTGGTGAGCGGTAGCGAGCCAGCATATTTTTTTTATTTTTGTTTGACAGCAGGCTAAATATGTAAAATTTCAATAGAAAAAATTCTCCGGCGAACCCGGATTTCTTCATATAATGATGGCTCGCTATCGCTCGCCAGGAAGAAATCGGCACCTAGATGGGGATAAACGTCTTAAAATAGTTGGCTGAATGGGACCGAATGGATACAAGCCAGAAAAAGAGAGAAAAGGACAGAAATAACCAAAAGCAGGTCACCCCCCTTAAGAAGAACATAATTATGTTATCCAGAGGGCTGGTTTGAGATCGTATGTGCACCTTTAAGGTCGATTATATAGCAATGAAAATCGCCTAATGATAACCAGAATATGATGAAAATTACATCATCATGCTTACAGGGTTATTATGCTAATGTCACACAGGTTGGGAGACAGGTGTCCTGAACAGGATTCGAACCCACTCACTCCAGGTAAAATTGGGCGAGTTGGGTCCCATAGCCACTCGGCCATGACTCGACTCATGGTCTATAGTCTATTTGCTGTAAGTAGGCGAAAAATCATGATCTCTATCCTCTGTAACTCAAAAAGGGCTGAAGCAAATTGGCTATAAATTTCCACATCTATTCCTTGACTGACTCTTCCCAAATGGTGGGAATATTAGTTCGGTTACTCTATTCGTTTTTGAGTTACAGAGGTTAAGAGATCATGATTTATCGCCTACTTACAGCCAATAGACTATAGTGGTTATGGTGCCCAACTCTCCCAAATATACCTGGAGTGATTGGGTTCCTTTAGGGGGAGATGGGCCGTTTTTCTGTTCCCCTTTCTCCCTCACGTATAGCCCTATTAATTTTCAGATTCTAAGATGTTTGCCCCATTAGTTAGTCTATTTTACGACCTTTTGCCCCATTTCTTCGTCAATATTTAGACCTTTCGTGCTATTTAGCTGTCGATTTTTTCCCTGGCGAACTATAGTGAGCCTGTAATGTTGGAAGAACCGGTCTCCGGCCGGGACATTTTTCTACCGAAAAATGTACAAATTAATTTATAAGGGGGATCTAATGGATGTTTTTTTTTTTTTTAATTTGATGGAGGTCTAGGGAAGAAACTAGAAAAATAATGAATACATGCAAAAATCGCCCAACAAGTGAACCATCCCCCCTTAATATGCGGAATTTCGGTGTGAGTATCCCAGGTTCGAGTCCTTGGAGTACCACATACTGTATATTCATTACTTTCATTGATTTCTTTAGTTGGGTTTATTTGTAAATTAATTGGTGAGTTGGTGAAAACAAATGTGAATAAATTGCATATCAGTATCATCATATGTAAATATATCTATCTATCTGTTTCCAATTTCAGAAAGGGTGGCTACGAATGAATCGCCAATCCATAATATTCACTATATCCTGTTTGATTTGATAGAGGCCTTCCTTAGGGTTAAGGCCCCATTAATTACTCCTTCCATTCATCTATCCATAGCCTATGATAGCGCAGTTGGAGAGTGTGTACATGCTTAGATTGATATGCAGGATTCGAAACTGCATAATAAATCGTAGGCTTGTCCACCATTCTTTAACTGTCTTCACAATGGATAAATGCACTGAATTCGGTGTGAGCATCCTAGGTTCGAATCCCTGGACTGCCACATGTATTTGTTGATTTCGTTAATTGAGTTTAGGAGTAAAGTCGGTTGGTGGAGGGAACATAATAATTCCTCTGTTATACCCTTATACATTTTTGTATATCTATACCTGTTTCCTCACAATATGGAAGGCATAGGACTGCAGCAAAAATAGTAGACATTTCAAGCGTATTATTTGACCACAATATAGAAACATTCCCTAATTTGACCACGATATAGAAACATTCCCTAATTTGACCACGATATAGAAACGTTCCCTAATTTGACCACGATATAGAAACGTTCCCTAATTTGACCACGATATAGAAACGTTCCCTAATTTGACCACGATATAGAAACGTTCCCTAATTTGACCACGATATAGAAACGTTCCCTAATTTGACCACGATATAGAAACGTTCCCTAATTTGACCACGATATAGAAACGTTCCCTAATTTGACCACGATATAGAAACGTTCCCTAATTTGACCACGATATAGAAACGTTCCCTAATTTGACCACGATATAGAAACGTTCCCTAATTTGACCACGATATAGAAACGTTCCCTAATTTGACCACGATATAGAAACGTTCCCTAATTTGACCACGATATAGAAACGTTCCCTAATTTGACCACGATATAGAAACGTTCCCTAATTTGACCACGATATAGAAACGTTCCCTAATTTAACCACGGTATAGAAACGTTCCCTAATTTGACCTTTATTACCAACACATTTACAGTCACGATCCTTAAGGGGAAACGGATGTTTTTTGTTTGTTTTGGTATTAATTAATGTAATCCTTTATTTCTTAGTTTTCTCGCTAGACCTCCATCAAGCTTAGAAAAAAAAACCCTAGACCCCCCTTCAAGATAAGTTTGTACATTTTTCGTTAGAAAAATGTCCCGGCCGAAGTCTGGTTCCTCTTAACATTTCAGGCTCGCTATCGCTCGCCAGGAAATAATCGACACCTAAATGACACGAAAGGTCTTGAAATTGACAACGAAATTGGGCAAAGGGTCTGAAAATCGCCAAACTAATGGGGCGAATTTCTTTAAATATCACAACTTATAGGGCTAAACATGAGGGAGGAGGAGGACTCGAAAAAACAACTGCCTCCCCTTAACAGTTTATTCTGGCAATCATTAGACGACTTTAATCAGCTTAGGAAGGAATTATGGGAGTCAGAGCTAGTTAAAATAGGACTTCAGAGGCCATCAACCCTACTGGATTATTAAGCCAGCACACTGTAAGTCAAGAATAGCGTCAGAGAGATGATTGGTATGGTTTTCACCTAATTGACTGCTAGAGGGCCTTCCAAAAGCAAAATACAATCGTTTAACCCTTTGAGTACCAGCGACGTGTGATATATTTTGCTCTAACTATATTTAAGCGATATTATGCAGCTTAAGAAGGATCTGTGGTAGTTGAAAGGGTTGGTTGAGATCGTTTGAAGCCTTAAATTAATATTGATAGAGGTCCTTCCTAAACTGAACAAAAATGACTACTAGCTGCCAGAATATTATGAAAAGGACGTCACCGGTACTGTACTGGTTAATGAAAGGACGTCACCGGTACTGTACTGGTTAATGAAAGGACGTCACCGGTAGTGTACTGGTTAATGAAAGGACGTCACCGGTACTGTACTGGTTAATGAAAGGACGTCACCGGTACTGTACTGGTTAATGAAAGGACGTCACCGGTAGTGTACTGGTTAATGAAAGGACGTCACCGGTACTGTACTGGTTAATGAAAGGACGTCACCGGTACTGTACTGGTTAATGAAAGGACGTCACCGGTACTGTACTGGTTAATGAAAGGACGTCACCGGTACTGTACTGGTTAATGAAAGGACGTCACCGGTACTGTACTGGTTAATGAAAGGACGTCACCGGTAGTGTACTGGTTAATGAAAGGACGTCACCGGTAGTGTACTGGTTAATGAAAGGACGTCACCGGTACTGTACTGGTTAATGAAAGGACGTCACCGGTACTGTACTGGTTAATGAAAGGACGTCACCGGTACTGTACTGGTTAATGAAAGGACGTCACCGGTACTGTACTGGTTAATGAAAGGACGTCACCGGTAGTGTACTGGTTAATGAAAGGACGTCACCGGTAGTGTACTGGTTAATGAAAGGACGTCACCGGTACTGTACTGGTTAATGAAAGGACGTCACCGGTACTGTACTGGTTAATGAAAGGACGTCACCGGTACTGTACTGGTTAATGAAAGGACGTCACCGGTACTGTACTGGTTAATGAAAGGACGTCACCGGTACTGTACTGGTTAATGAAAGGACGTCACCGGTACTGTACTGGTTAATGAAAGGACGTCACCGGTACTGTACTGGTTAATGAAAGGACGTCACCGGTACTGTACTGGTTAATGAAAGGACGTCACCGGTACTGTACTGGTTAATGAAAGGACGTCACCGGTAGTGTACTGGTTAATGAAAGGACGTCACCGGTACTGTACTGGTTAATGAAAGGACGTCACCGGTACTGTACTGGTTAATGAAAGGACGTCACCGGTAGTGTACTGGTTAATGAAAGGACGTCACCGGTAGTTACTGGTTAATGAAAGGACGTCACCGGTAGTGTACTGGTTAATGAAAGGACGTCACCGGTACTGTACTGGTTAATGAAAGGACGTCACCGGTAGTGTACTGGTTAATGAAAGGACGTCACCGGTACTGTACTGGTTAATGAAAGGACGTCACCGGTAGTGTACTGGTTAATGAAAGGACGTCACCGGTAGTGTACTGGTTAATGAAAGGACGTCACCGGTACTGTACTGGTTAATGAAAGGACGTCACCGGTACTGTACTGGTTAATGAAAGGACGTCACCGGTACTGTACTGGTTAATGAAAGGACGTCACCGGTAGTGTACTGGTTAATGAAAGGACGTCACCGGTAGTGTACTGGTTAATGAAAGGACGTCACCGGTAGTGTACTGGTTAATGAAAGGACGTCACCGGTAGTGTACTGGTTAATGAAAGGACGTCACCGGTACTGTACTGGTTAATGAAAGGACGTCACCGGTACTGTACTGGTTAATGAAAGGACGTCACCGGTACTGTACTGGTTAATGAAAGGACGTCACCGGTACTGTACTGGTTAATGAAAGGACGTCACCGGTAGTGTACTGGTTAATGAAAGGACGTCACCGGTACTGTACTGGTTAATGAAAGGACGTCACCGGTAGTGTACTGGTTAATGAAAGGACGTCACCGGTACTGTACTGGTTAATGAAAGGACGTCACCGGTACTGTACTGGTTAATGAAAGGACGTCACCGGTACTGTACTGGTTAATGAAAGGACGTCACCGGTACTGTACTGGTTAATGAAAGGACGTCACCGGTACTGTACTGGTTAATGAAAGGACGTCACCGGTACTGTACTGGTTAATGAAAGGACGTCACCGGTACTGTACTGGTTAATGAAAGGACGTCACCGGTAGTGTACTGGTTAATGAAAGGACGTCACCGGTACTGTACTGGTTAATGAAAGGACGTCACCGGTAGTGTACTGGTTAATGAAAGGACGTCACCGGTACTGTACTGGTTAATGAAAGGACGTCACCGGTACTGTACTGGTTAATGAAAGGACGTCACCGGTACTGTACTGGTTAATGAAAGGACGTCACCGGTACTGTACTGGTTAATGAAAGGACGTCACCGGTACTGTACTGGTTAATGAAAGGACGTCACCGGTACTGTACTGGTTAATGAAAGGACGTCACCGGTAGTGTACTGGTTAATGAAAGGACGTCACCGGTACTGTACTGGTTAATGAAAGGACGTCACCGGTAGTGTACTGGTTAATGAAAGGACGTCACCGGTACTGTACTGGTTAATGAAAGTCAGAATAAACTGTCGAAACGCGTCATAATCCTCAAGGGGTTAATTCGAGGAGTCTGAAAGGGCCATCATTTATGTTTTAGAGTGTACTTCCTTATAGTACGAAACTTGCAAGTAGTCAATTGATGAGCGATACGAAAAAGATAAAATAACAAGCGTAACATACTTTTTCTATGGCGGCACCTGCCTGATGTGTTGTGATTGGTTGGAATCCCGTGACGTCACACTGAAGCCCCGCCCACCGGCTGAAGGTATCCACCAGAGATTATATACTATACTAGGAGATGGGAAACTTGCTATCTAATGTACTAATAAAATCGTGCTCCTAAAGGTTGCCAGATGCCACCACAAAATAACGCCATCTGTTGTTGCTATCCAGAACTAATAGTGAACAAATCTACGGGATCGCACTTATCTTTCATTAGTGCACTCCACAGTACTGTATAGTAATCACAAATTTGACGTAATGGCAAGACCTACATTATGTAGCCTCTTCTTCGTGGTGCAATGCATAAGTGTGTTGATTTTCGGTGTGAGCATCCTAGGTTCGAATCCCCGGACTGCCACATGTGTTTGTTAATTTCATTAATCAAGTTTAGGAGTAAAGTTGGTTGGTGGAGATAACATAATAATTATCCTGTTACAATATCTATGTATACATACGTAATGGTATCTGACATGAACGAACTATATATTATATATATTATACTGTAAAAGAACATATTATTATATAATTAAAACCATTGTTTGAGCTCACGTTACCAACTAAAATAAATTAAATAGATACATTAATTGATATTTAAGTAATACATAAATTGCATTCCATGCAATAATGCACGCTCACCATATGGCCTTAGCTGTATATACATATCAAGGACAAATAAAAACAGCATACTCAATATACTTTATTTCATCCTGTTTTTCGATTAATATATATTTCATTCTTCGACTGGACGAAGGCAACGACTACAAATATAAATTGATCCATACATCATCAGAGAGGACTATCCTACCTTATCCCAGATTGATTAGGTTCTTCAATTTCCGGTAAAATTCTAGTTTCACGTACACAGCGACAAAAGGGAGGCGCCGTTGTAAAGGCATAGCTTCCCGACCATCTATGAAGATCAGGTAAATTGCTGGGTAAAAGACGTAATATAATGATAATAAACTACATTAACGACATTAGCCTAACCTAACAACCTTGCCTAACATAACCTAGTATTATGTAATAGCTATGGTGCCGCATATGGGGAGATTTTTTTTTTTTTTTTTTACAGTAGGTATAATTCCTTATAATGCATTTCCGCCGCTTTGGACATATATAGGAATTAAGTATGGTATATGACAACTCTAAAGTAGCCATAGAAATTTATGAGTATGCTGTGAAAGCGAAACTAGAATTAAACCCAATTTCCCTATGAATGACACGAGCGGAATATAAACGAAAATCGGTATTCAGGGAAATGACTCCTCCGACCCTTTCTTTAATGATTTCCTACTATTACTGTCGGAATAAGAGGATAAGCATAGGCCTATCCCAATATAAAATAGCGTAGGCTATGGTATGGTTGATTATGGCTTGCTTATTAAAGTTATTTAAAGAATACATCGTGTTAAGATAGCGAAACGACTAGGGAACGAGTTGATTTGTGTCCGGAGCCAGTGAAAATAGACTATTTACCAGCTGATTTACTTGAAATTATCAATCAATATTGCATATGTCACAGCAACAATGCTTTCAGACAATGCCAGTGGAAGAATGGAAGATTACTGAATGACTTAGAACACAAAAAACACTGATTTGTCTTTCACAAATCCAGTAGCTGTTTCGTGTTGTTTTGCAAGCTGATCACTAGTTCGGCTTTTAACATACTCAGGCATTCCGGGTAAAATTAGCAACTATCTCATAATAAATACCACATAATAATTGTATACCATTGAATACATAACCCTTATTTCTACTCCAACCTCAATTCAATTATTTTGCAATAGAAAGTCAATTATAACAATGACAAACCCGATTGTCCTTGTCTGCAAAGGACCGAAAATGCAAGTGTGTATTTCGTGTACCAGGAGGCAATAAGTGGTCAGGAACCAGACTCTATAGTGTAAATGCCCTAGAGCTTGCCCTAAGGCCTACTAGCCGCTAACGCCATCTGTTGTTGCTATCCGTCAAAAAGTGGTGGGGTTCCAAGTACTCGATAACGACAATAACTGTTGGTTGCCAGGGGTTGGTTGACAGTGTAGCTTGCTGGCTTTACAGTAGGTTACGTAAATCAAATAGTACATCCTCTTATCTAGCAGCTTTAATTTGACATATAGCGATGTAGAATGTAGCAATTTCCTACTTAAGATTGTTGCTACATCTTATTATTTTCTAGAAATACCCCTTCAGCACGGTGAAGCCTGTTTACCATTGATTGTAGCTAAAACTAAGCAGTTCAATGCAGTTTAAGAAGGACCTATGTTATTAATTTAAGAAGGTTTATTGAGATCGTATTTACCCCTAGAGGAAGAATATAAGCTCAATAAAATAGTCTAATGGTAACCAGAATATGATAGTAAATTAGGTCATCGTGCTGAAGGAGTAAACTAAATTTCCTTCTGATATTTTGATTTAAACTACAACCTAACGATAATCTAGCGACTTTTGAAAACTAATTTAGCGCAATTTGTGCTCCAAAATTTGCAACACTGTATCACTCCCGGGGTCCAGTGCTTTGTCCGCCGCCGGTCGTGAGGGATGTGTTAGTTTTTGTTCCTTGTTTCGGCGGTGCTTTGCGGTGCTTTGCGGTGCTCGACGGTGTTCTAGGAAGTCTTGCAGGTCTCTACGGTGTTCTACGGTGTTCTACGGTGCATTATGGATCCATGCGGTCTTCTTCAACGCGTGCCTAACAGTTGAGTTGACAGAAAGAAGAGGTTAAGGGAGGACACCTCGCTCTTTTTCTCTTTCTCTCCCTTTCTCTTTGGCTTGTATCCATTCGGTCCCATTCAGCCTACTGTTTTAAGACGTTTGACCCTATCCAGGTGTCAATATTTTCTTGGCGAGCGGTAGCGAGCCAGCATATACATGTATATATTTTTGTTCTGACAGCAAATTAAATGTGTACATTCTTCGATAGACAAATATCTCCGGCGAAGCCGGATTTCTTCATACAAAGCTGGATCGCGATAGCTACACCTGGATGGGGATAAACGTCATAAAACAGTTGGCTGAATGGGGCCGAATGGATACAAGCTAGGGAGAGAGGAAAGGAGATAAAGATAAAAGAAAAGCCGGTGGCCCCCCTTAACGATGGAAGCGGTGATTTGCGACTCTCTTAGGGAAGAAGAAAACGGGAAACTGCCGAGGTTGAGGTAAGTGGGAGAACGGTTGATTTATGCTCTTGTTTTATATATATTGTTATTATTATTTTTTTCAGGGGTGGTATCCGCAATTAATGACATAGTAATTAGCTTGATAAATCTACAGTTATACTACCCCTATTTTGTCGCTATTCTGTTGGTACTAATAGGTTAATATTATTAGTAGTAGACTTGATGATGGTTTGATGATGCGCGGAAATGTATCTATCTATCTATCTATTGCCTGACGCCGTGATCCCCGAAGGGGTGACCACGAACGAACCGCCCCCATGCACCTCTGTCCCCAGTCAGTCGACGCCCCCTCCCCCCAACCAGCACCGCCCTCGTTCATGTACTTCCTCACTCCATCCTTCCACCTCATATTCGGTCTACCTCTCCCTCTCTGTCCCTCCACCTCGCTCTCGTACACCCTCTTAGTCATTCTCTCGCTTTCCATACGTTCCATATGGCCGAACCATCTCAAGTTGTTCCTTTTCACACTTTCCAGCACATCTGCTTCCACACCACACCTTCTTACTTCCTCATTAGTCTGTCTATCCCTCCATGTAACTCCGCACGCACTCCTTAAGTAATTCATTTCCACTGCTCTCACTCTTGGTCTGAGTCTCTCCACCAACGTCCAAGCTTCGCTTCCGTAAGTCGGTGTCGGGATTACCACACTGTCATGCAAGGACTTCTTCTCTTCCATACTGACCACCCTATTTCTTGTTACTGCTTTTAGCGTTCCTACAACCCTCTTCCCCTGTTGTACCCTCTCCCGCACTTCTTCATCCATAGTCCCATCTTTACTCAACACACTGCCCAGATACTTAAAAGAGTTGATGATCTCCATAGCCTGACCGTTCAGCTTCACCTCACACTCTGTGACTTCACCCCTTTCGAAGACCATAACCTTGCTCTTCCCCGTATTTACCTTCAAATTCCGTTTTTCGCACACTGTTCCAAACTCATTTACCAGACCCTGCAACTCCCATTCATTATCACTCATCAGAACTGTATCATCCGCAAACAGCAGTATAAGTAGCTTCCACTCAATTCCCTCCCTTTTCAGCGATACACCAACATCCACTGCTCTTGATAGTATTTCTTTCATGACTCCATCCATATATACAGTAAACAACCACGGGGACATCACACACCCCTGTTTCAAACCAACATTCAGGTCAAAGAACTCGCTCAGCTCACTCTCCACACGTACTGCTGCCTTTGCACCCTCATACATGCTCTTCACTGCTTTCAGCAACTTGCCCTCTACTCCGTATATTCTTAGTGCTTTCCACAAACCTTCTCTATCCACTCTGTCATAGGCCTTCTCCAAGTCCATAAAGGCATCATACACCTTTTGTTTCTTCTCCAGATACTTCTCCACAACACAATTCAGGGTAAAAATCTGATCTACACATCCTCTTCCCTTCCTAAAACCTCCCTGCTCATCGCCTATCCATTTCTCCGTTCTCACTCTCACTCTCTCAATCACTACCCTACTGTGCTTAGAAGACATATTCCTCGGTGGTTACCACACACTCCTCTTTCCCCTTTGCCCTTATATAGGGGGACTATTATGCCAGTCTTCCAGTCATCGGGTGCACTCCCCTTCTCCCATGCTAGTTTGCACATTTTCCATACCCATTCTATCACTATCTCACCACCATACCTCAACATTTCCCCACACACTCCATCTGTTCCTAGTGCTTTCCCCAACTTCACTCTTTTCATAGCTTCCCACACTTCTGACCTCCTGATCCCCACCTCCTCCACTACTTCTCTTCTTCTCCCTCCCATACCATATCCAGCTATGGGTCAATATACAGGAGGCGCTACAATATAGGTAGCAAAATTCTAATGGTAGTTTTGGGTTCCTATCATTATATGCTTCATTTCTATATACTTTTTATCCCCGGAAAAAAATAAAAAAATCTTGGGATTTTTCATTTATTTTCTTGGGATTTTTTGTTTTGGTCATTAACCTAACCAAAAAACCTAACCTAACCTAATAGCCCCAATTACATTTAGGTTAGGTTAGGTTAGGTTAATAAAAAAAGCAAAACAAAAATCCAAGAAAAAAATAAAAAACCCAAGATTTTTTGTTTTTTTCCCGGGGATAAAAAGTATATAGAAATGAAGCATATGATGATAGGAACCCAAAACTACCATTAGAATTTTGCTACCTATATTGTAGCGCCTCCTGTATATTGACCCAGCTATGTTTGCTGGCTCTTCATTCCTTACATTTAGCAACTCACTGAAGTACTCCCTCCATCTTTCGACTCTCTCTTGCTTCTCGGCTAGCATTCTCCCATTCTTATCTTTCACACCCTTACGGTTTCCTTTGCTACCTTCCCTAACTTTCTTGACTTCTTTCCAGAACAGTTTCTTACTCTCCCTCCATTTTACACTCAGATTCCTTCCAAATTCCTCATCTACTCTTCTCTTACTTTCCTTCACTACTCTCTTCACCACCCTCTTACTCTCCACGTACCTCGCTCGTTTCTGTCTCTCGGAATCTTCATTCCCTCTACTACCCAACCACTCTCTATATGCTTTCTTCTTTTCTTCCACAGCTATTCTTACCTCTTCTGTCCACCATGCTGTACCTTTCACTCCCCTCCCTCTTCTCCTCATTCCACACACCACCTCACATGCTGCACAGATTTCATCCTTAAACACCTTGCTCATCTCCTCCACTTCCTCCATAACTTCCAGGTCGAACCCACCTAGTCGTCTTTCCACTGCTCTCCTGTACTCCTCCCTGACTTCCTCCTCCTGCAACCTCTCCACCCTCCTCACCATTCCACCCTGTATATTTGTATATCTGTATATATGTATATTTGACTTCAAATAGATACATTGAATTATTACAAACCTTCGGCAAAGTGAGACTCCTCCGCATCGGTTTCTTCGTTCACGGTTTGTTTACCTGGGTGTACAGTAGGTTGGGCCGCGGCGTACTTGTTTTTTGCCCCCTGCTGTCAATATACAGTATATGATGATGATAATAAGTCGGTAGCATTCAAGGAGACTACAGCAGGACTCTTCTTCTTACCTCTGACCACGTATAGGCTATCCTAGTGTTTACTAGCCTATACCCCTTTGAAATGACATTAGCCTAACCTAACAACCTTACCTAACCTATCCTAGTATTATGGGTGGGGGCTGCCGCCCCCACACCCCCGCTATTTGACATCTTTGACAGATTTTTGGTGTATTTTTTTGTGAAATCAGGTTTTTTCAAGTGTCGATAAAGAAATTTCTCCATGCGGACTATAATGAGAAAAATATGGCGAGTCTATTGGTCCCTATTTTCCCTAATAAATTGTTTCTAATAAGGCGGATGTAGTGTCCTTGAAGATTATCGTAATTACTTCCAAACACTATATATTGAAGAAAATTAACACAGAAAACTAAATCCATGGGAAAATTAGTGGGTAAATATTTACGAGACGCAACAATATAGGTAAACAATTATAATGGTAGTTTTGGGTTCCTATCATCATATGCTTCATTGCTATATATTATTTATCCCCGGGAAAAACAAATCTTGGGTTATTTCTTTTTTTCTTGGGATTGATTTGTTTTTTTTCATTAACCTAACTAAAAAACCTAACCTAACCTAACCTAAATGTATTTGGGGGCTATTAGGTTAGGTTAGGTTAGGTTAGGTTTTTTGGTTAGGTTAATGACCCAAAAAGAAATAATCCCAAGAAAAAAATGAAAAATACCCAGATTTTGTTTTTCCAGAGGATAAACATATATCAATGAAGCATATGATGATAGGAACCCAAAACTTATATTATACATCTGTTACCTCTATTGTTGCATCTCGTAAATATTGACCAATGAGTGACATTAATATAAAACAAATTCAGTTTCTGCGTCTGCTGAACCATACAAAAACACGCTAAAAGGCGTGTTTGGAAGGGGAGAGGTGGTATAACTGTAGATTTACCAAAACTCTGTCTGCTTCTCCTTATTGTGGTGATTTAGATACGGTGCGCGATTCACCCAATAAATGGCGTGAGTGTGACTCGGCCGCCGTAGTCGTTATGGGAAGGATGTAGTTTCCGGGTGTACGGTTGTCATGTTGTGCGCTCGCACTTACGTTCCCCTCTATTTCGACGCTATATTTTCTGCTATTTGCCCCCTGTCATTACTGCATGAATACTAGGTTAGGTTAGGTTAGGTTGTTTGGTTAGGCTAATGTATTTTTATATCCAAAGGCATCCGCATAGTGTAAACAAGGTGGGCGGTACACCCGGTAACTACATTCTTGCCGGGAAAGGGGAGGGAGATATCCCGCGTGTGGAACAGTCTTTAACCCGTACAGCCCCAGCGACGCGTCTGACGCGTCGGCGATGTATGTAACGCACAGCCCCAGAGACGCGCCTGACGCGTCACCCTAATTGCGCCGTTCGTAACCTCAGGTGTAGCCACTCAAGAGGGCTCAGATTTGTATGGGAACTGTGTACGTATTCCACGCAACCGTGCCGATGGTTGAAAACTCTCAAAGTCCACGTGCGTGCGCGCGAGCGCGCAATAACCTGTTTTTTTGGGATAATTGCCTTCAATTTTTTACTCTTGTAAAATCCGTTTTCGGGGGCTCTGTAGGACCATTTTTAAAGCTTTTTGAGCGTTTTTTCGTGGTTTTTCCTTCATTCCTAACCCATTCGCTATTGTTTCTGGAATAAAACCATTTTTTGAAAACCGGCCGGGTTCTGGTGCGCAAACATTACAAAACTAGCCGGGGCTCCACGGGTTAAACAAGTTTGAATTCCTTGGCCTCCTCAACATATGGGAGATATATGGTATATTATCTAACACCCTCTTCCTTCCTCCACCACGGTTTCGTTCCTTCGCGGGATATTTCCCTCCCCTTTCCCTCCCTTGACATTATTTTCGGAAAATACTGTATAATCGAAACTACCACTAATTTTCCCATGGTTTTTCGTTTTGGTTTTAGGTAGTTTTCATCATTTTACAGTAGTTGAAATTAGTTACAATCCCAGGAAAATGTTATTTCTCCCATTATCCAACGATCTTAAAACATTCAGATGTAAGTCATTTTCAGGGTAAATATACAATTTGTTTTGCCTTTGGATACAGGATGGGTTGGGGGGGGGGGGCAGGGGGCTTTTGCCCCCCTTCACCCCCCCCCCCCCAATGACTTATTGAAATCAGCATCTATTTTAACAGTAAGGGGCATAATAAGAATTTCACTGTCGTCAATAGGGAGAATTATAGGGAGAATTTTGTTTGTTTGTACAGTACTTTATATAGTGCACATAAAATGTATCTCCGGAGCTTGAAACACATTTTAATATGATCTATGCGTAAATTTCTATAATTGCACCTATACGAGCTAAAAAATATATTATTGTATTTAACAGGAAGGTACGACGAGGTAAGTGATGTGGTATAGGTGGCAATATGCGGAAATGGATTATAAGGGCATTCCGCCCCCTCTGACAAAAGTCTATCAATCTAGATGTGACACGGATTTTACATTGTTTCAGAGAGACATTTACCTAACCTAACCTAACCTAGCCTAACAACCTTACCTAACGTAAGGGGGTAGGGGGGGGGCCCTTTTAATCTAACCTAACCTAACCTAACAACCTTACCTAACGTAAGGGGGTAGGGGGGGGGGGCCCTTTTAATCCATTTCCGCATATTGCCACCTATACCACATCACTTACCTCATCATACCTTCCTGTTTAATACAATAATAATTTGTTTAGCTCGTATAGGTGCAATTATAGACCTATACCAATCTTTGTAACATCCTTATTCTAGAATAGCCTTCAAACATTGAGAAATAATTAGTGGTAGTTTCGGTGATAAGTACCTTATTTTCATATATTCTCTACAATAATGTTCCTTTACACCTACGTTCAGGGTGCTCATTGTTCACATGTACCTAGTACTGCAAACCTATACACATGTGACATAACAACATTGCTTAATATGCGAGATATATGCTATATTAATTATCTAACATCCTCCCCTTACTCCGCCACTGCTTGGTTCCATACGCTCGGCCACAACCATGTACTTCATCAGTTGAATGCTAATACTTATGTTTAATTGAGATTGAGTTTAGAAAAAAAGGTTAATACAATTTATTTTACTGTTTTACACCGAAGTCTGTTGTTTTTAGCATCATTGTATATCGTTTAGCTATTCACTACAAGAATGCACTAACTTGAACAGGTTGGACGACGGTTGCCAAACAGGAATTTCTTTTCTCCCGTGACTTTGAGTATAGCTAAGTTTTGCACCAAAACATATGGATTACACTCGTAGTATAACCAGCAAGGCAGCGAACAATAAATTCATTTTAATATTGGTTTTAACATTCGACATACAACTTATGTCATCGCCCGCGGTCTAAAATTTATATTAATCCCAATATTAATACAATTTTCTTTACATATTATTATATTTATATTTATGATAATTATTCAGAAAAGGCCTTATTATGAATAATATATTAGGGACAATGCATGTCTATGGAATCCTTATACTGTACTCATGTATAATCCACTGTAGGAGAATAATTTTGATCTCATTTATAAAACCCGATATTACTGGATAAAGCCACTTTCACACATTCACGATGTTGGTCCCGATGGCCCGAGGTACACAAATTGATACATCGGCAGAGACAGTGACAGGATGTACGCGTTTGACAACGAAGCCTCGACGGTGACACGTCGTAGCCACGCCGGGCCAGATGGTACCACGGTTGCAACACGACGGCGCCACGTCAATGCTGTAACGGTCAAAATTCCGGTCAAAACCGTACCCCGACGTACCCCGACGTGGCACGTGGGGAACACGACGAGGGGCGATGGACTTATGATGGTGACACGTGGCCGACCCGACGAGGACGACGCCACAACGTCAGGCAGCCTGACAGATATCATCAATACATATGGTGTTAAAGGTATTACGTTCAACCAACGGTCAAGTTTAAGGTAAGATAAGGTCGAATTATTTCTTTGTAAGGTATAGGCGTATGAATTGTTTATATAAAATCAAGTTTTTGTCGTAGAGAGCTGGTTCTTCGTAAATAACAATCTGTATTCATTGCCGATATACGAAATTAATATCTAAAAACTGTATCGAACGTTAAATTATATGAAAATAGACCATGAAGTGAAGCGAAAATATTTACCAGTGGGTGACAGCGGCGACGGACAAAAAATATTCAGGAAAAATAAAAGTTTTGATCTTACATAGGCCATATATGTACCATTAGAAAGCTAATGAAAAATCCAATATATCACTTGCTTACAGAATATTCATTGTCCCATATTTTATCGGTGAAAATGGGGAGGGAAAGTATGGGCGGACTGAACAGTAACCTTCACCTACGGTGAAATTCCACATATTATTATTTTAATTTATTTTGTTGTTGAAATCTTATATAATAACCTTTCCTCTTGCCGTTCATAATTTTTTTTAAATAACAACAAACAATTATTATGGGTGAAAACCAACTGAGATGGGGAGGGAAAGTACAGGCGGACTGAACAGTAACCTTCACCTACGGTGAAATTCCACATATTATATTTATTTATTGTTTTGTTGAAATCTTATATACCAACCTTTCCTCTTGCCGTTCATAAAACATGTAATTAAAAAAAACAATTATTATGGGTGAAAACCAATTGAGAGCGAATATTTTGGTGCGGCTGGGATTCTATAAAAACAAAAAACTATCGTTATAGATTTATTTCTATAAAATCCAATATTGAAGAAAGCATATTCTAAACACCGCCATCATGTTCAGCGGAAAAAAATTGTTTGATTTATTATGGAAATAAAAATAACGATAAAAAAACGATATACCGGTACCGGTATATCTCATATTTTTTTTTTTTTTTCCCACCCCTACTCTGTGCAACTCTCCAACCCAAGAGTGAAACGTTACTCTCAAACTTTCTTCTACTCAACATCTGAGCTCTGGAACTCTCTCCCAGAATCAGTCTTTCCCTCTTCCTATGACTTAAATTGCTTCAAACTCCGTGTGTCCAGGCATTTTGGCTCGAACGTCCCTTGATTTTGGCCCTGTCACTCTTTCAACTATGGGGGAGGCACTCGCTATAGGCAGTTATGCCTTTTGCCTCCTTCAATCACATAGAAAAAAAAAAATAAATAAATAAATATCTCATATAGTTTATAATCTCCACAGGTAGGCTACACTTCGTGATGAATCATATTTTCTCTAATTGTGGAAGGTAAAATGTATTGATATAAACCTATCTTGTGCAAAAGGATCGATATAAACATAGCTTGTGTAAGGATGGAATCCTCGAAAACACAGGAACAATCTCCTCTATCTAAACCCATCCACCCACACAAACACTACCTTGTGTTAAATTAATCAATAACACTTAGTATTTCCTTTGGCTTTTACTATTATAAACACTACAGTATTAGGTAAAATGAAATTCAATTCCATAGAGCATAATTATATAACATTTATTGCATACCGTGTATCAGTGGCGGTCGATATAACAATAACACACACACGCACACACACTCACTCGACAATTAACACACACGTGTTTCGGTAATCATACTGGTACACTGATTTTTCATTTGAACTTATTAACTCGTTTGATATAAGTTGATTATGGAATATTATATACGGTATATACACGGTATAGGCCTACCGTATATCATATCAGTCTTTATTTATTCATCATGTGCGTATTTATAGTGTTGTCAGAATACTCCACTAATCCGAAGCACTGTCGGTCCGCTGCCATTCGGAATACATAACTTTTACTGTAATATATTATAACTATTTATACCCCGACGCCGCCACGTCGATGCCGACCTACCATGATGCAGACACGCGAGACCCACGTCATCGACACGTTGTACCCGACGTTACCCGATGTTACCACGCCAAAAGTACATCGTGCGAAATTTTTGAACAAATCCAAACCTTTGATGGCCAAGCCCGATTTGCCACGTCCCGCACCGCGGGTAACACGACGCTCCCCGACGACCCCGACACACGTTGGGGATTGCACCACGTTGTGTCCCGATATTCAAATCGGGGTACATCGGGACCAACATCGTGAATGTGTGAAAGTGGCTTAACACGCTAAAGCCACTCTCACACATTCACGATGTTGGTCCCGATGTGCCACGAGGTACACAAATTGGTACATCGGCAGAGACAATGACACGATGTAGCGCGTTTGACGACGAAGCCTCGACGGTGACACGTCGTAGCCACGTCGGGCCAGATGGTACCACGGTTGCAACACGACGGCACCACGTCAATGCTGTAACGGTCAAATTTCTGGTCAAAACCGTACCCCGACGTGGCACGTGGGGAACACGACGAGGGGCTATGGACTTAAGCCACTTTCACACATTCACGATGTTGGTCCCGATGTTCCCCGATTTGAATATCGGGACACAACGTGGTGCAATCCCCAACGTGTGTCGGGGTCGTCGGGGAGCGTCGTGTTACCCGCGGTGCGGGACGTGGCAAATCGGGCTTGGCCACCAAAGGTTTGGATTTGTTCAAAAATTTCGCACGATGGACTTTTGGCGTGGTACCATCGGGTAACGTCGGGTACAACGTGTCGATGACGGGGGTCTGGCGTGTCTGCATCCGGTTTCATCGGCATCGACGTGGCGGCGTCGGGGTATAAATAGTTATAATAAATTACAGTAAAAGTCATGTAATCCTAATGGCAGCGGACCGACAGTGTTTCGGATTAGTGGAGTATAGAGACATTATAAATACGCACATGATGAATAAATAAAGACCTGATATGATAATATTCCATAATCAACTTATATCAAACGAGTTAATAAGTTCAAAGGAAAAATCAGTGTACCGGTATGATTACCGAAACACGTGTGTGTTAATTATCGAGGGAGTGTGTGCGTGTGCGTGTGTGTATGTTATTGTTCTTGTGTGGCTATATCGACCGCCACTGATACACGGTATGCAATAAATGTTATTATAATTATGCTCTATGGAATTGAATTTCATTTTACCTAATAGAGTAGTGTTTATAATAGTAAAAGCCAAAGGAAATACTAAGTGTTATTGATTAATTTAACACAAGGTAGTGTTTGTGTGAGTGGATGGGTTTAGATAGAGGAGATTGTTCCTGTGTTTTCGACAATTCCATCCTTACACAAGCTATGTTTATATCGATCTTTTTGCACAAGATAGGTTTATATCAATACATTTTACCTTCCACAATTAGAGAAAATATGATTCATCACGAAGTGTAGCCTACCTGTGGAGATTAAACGCACTGTTATATTATATACTATATGAGATATACCGGTACCGGTATATCGTTTTTTTATCGTTATTTTTATTTGCATAATAAATCACAACACTTTTTCCCGCTGAACATGATGGCGGTGTTTAGAATATGCTATCATCAATATTGGATTTTATAGAAATAAATCTATAACGATAGTTTTTTGTTTTTATAGAATCCCAGCCGCACCAAAATATTCGCTCTCAATTGGTTTTCACCCATAATATATTTTTTTTTAATTACATTTTTTATGAACAGCAAGAGGAAAGGTTAGTATATAAGATTTCAACAAAACAATAAATAAAAATAATAATATGTGGAATTTCACCGAAGGTTACTGTTCAGTCCGCCGTACTTTCCCTCCCCATCTCAGTTGGTTTTCACCCATAATAATTGTTTGTTGTTATTTAAAAAAAAATATGAACGGCAAGAGGAAAGGTTATTATATAAGATTTCAACAACAAAATAAATTAAAATAATATGTGGAATTTCACCGTAGGTGAAGGTTACTGTTCAGTCCGCCCATACTTTCCCTCCCCATTTTCACCGATAAAATATGGGACAATGAATATTCTGTAAGCAAGTGATATATTGGATTTTTCATTAGCTTTCTAATGGTACATATATGGCCTATGTACGATCAAAACTTTTATTTTTCCTGAATATTTTTTGTCCGTTGCCGCTGTCACCCACTGGTAAATATTTTCGCTTCACTTCATGGTCTATTTTCATATAATTTATCGTTTGATACAGTTTTTAGATATTAATTTCGTATACCGGCAATGAATACAGATTGTTATTTACGAAGAACCAGCTCTCTACGACAAAACTTGATTTTATATAAAAAGAATCATACGCCTATACCTTATAAAGAAATAATTCAACCTTATCTTACCTTAAACTTGACCGTTGAACGTAATACCTTTAACACCATATGTATTGATGATATCTGTCAGGGTGCCTGACGTTGTGGCGTCGTCCTCGTCCGGTCGGCCACGTGTCACCATCATAAGTCCATCGTGCCACGTCGGGGTACGTCGGGGTACGGTTTTGACCGGAATTTTTACCGTTACAGCATTGACGTGGCGCCGTCGTGTTGCAACCGTGGTACCATCTGGTCCGGCGTGGCTACGAAGAGTCACCGTCGAGGCTTCGTCGTCAAACGCGTACATCCTGTCACTGTCTCTGCCGATGTACCAATTTGTGTACCTCGGGGTTCATCGGGACCAACATCGTGAATGTGTGAAAGTGGCTTTATGATGGTGACACGTGGCCGACCCGACGAGGACGACGCCACAACGTCAGGCAGCCTGACAGATATTGTCAATACATATGGTGTTAAAGGTATTACATTCAACGGTCAAGTTTACGGTAAGATAAGGTCGAATTATTTCTTTGGAAGGTATAGGCGTATGAATTTCGTTTATATAAAATCAAGTTTTTGTTGTAGAGAGCTGGTTCTTCGTAAATAACAATCTGTATTCATTGCCGGTATACGAAATTAATATCTAAAAATGTATCGAACATTAAATTATATGAAAATAGACCATGAAGTGAAGCGAAAATATTTACCAGTGGGTGACAGCGGCGACGGAAAAAAAATATTCAGGAAAAATAAAAGTTTTGATCGTACATAGGCCATATATGTACCATTAGAAAGCTAATGAAAAATCCAATATATCACTTGCTTACAAAATATTCATTGTCCCATATTTTATCGGTGAAAATGGGGAGGGAAAGTATGGGCGGACTGAACAGTAACCTTCACCTACGGTGAAATTCCACATATTATTATTTTAATTTAATTTTTTGTTGACATCTTATATAATAACCTTTCCTCTTGCCGTTCATAATTTTTTAAAAATAACAACAAACAATTATTATGGGTGAAAACCAACTGAGATGGGGAGGGAAAGTACGGGCGGACTGAACAGTAACCTTCACCTACGGTGAAATTCCACATATTATTATTTTTATTTATTGTTTTGTTGAAATCTTATATACTAACCTTTCCTCTTGCCTTCATAAAACATGTAATTAAAAAAAAACAATTATTATGGGTGAAAACCAATTGAGAGCGAATATTTTGGTGCGGCTGGGATTCTATAAAAACAAAAAACTATCGTTATAGATTTATTTCTATAAAATCCAATATTGATGATAGCATATTCTAAACACCGCCATCATGTTCAGCGGAAACAAATTGTTGTGATTTATTATGGAAATAAAAAAAACGATAAAAAAACGATATACCGGTACCGGTATATCTCATATAGTATATAATATAACAGTGCGTTTAAACTCCACAGGTAGGCTACACTTCGTGATGAATCATATTTTCTCTAATTGTGGAAGGTAAAATGTATTGATATAAACCTATCTTGTGCAAAAGGATCGATATAAACATAGCTTGTGTAAGGATGGAATCCTCGAAAACACAGGAACAATCTTCTCTATCTAAACCCATCCACCCACACAAACACTACCTTGTGTTAAATTAATCAATAACACTTAGTATTTCCTTTGGCTTTTACAATTATAAACACTACCTGTATTAGGTAAAATGAAATTCAATTCCATCGAGCATGATTATAACATTTATTGCATACCGTGTATCAGTGGCGGTCGATATAGCCACACAAGAACAATAACACACACACGCACACACACTCACTCGACAATTAACACACACGTGTTTCGGTAATCATACCGGTACACTGATTTTTCATTTGAACTTATTAACTCGTTTGATATAAGTTGATTATGGAATATTATATACAGTATATACGGTATAGGCCTATACCATATCAGGTCTTTATTTATTCATAATGTGCGTATTTATATTGTCAGAATACTCCACTAATCCGAAGCACTGTCGGTCCGCTGCCATTCGGATTACATGACTTTTACTGTAATATATTATAACTATTTATACCCCGACGCCACAACGTTGATGCCGATCCACCTGATGAAGACACGCCAGACCCACGTCATCGACACGTTGTACCCGACGTTACCCGATGTTACCACGCCAAAAGTCCATGTGCGAAATTTTTGAACAAATCCAAAACTTTGGTGGCCAAGCCCGATTTGCCATGTCCCGCACCGCGGGTAACACGACGCTCCTCGAACCCCGACACACGTTGGGGATTGCACCACGTTGTGTCCCGATATTCAAATCGGGGCACATCGGGACCAACATCGTGAATGTGTGAAAGTGGCTTAAATCCCATCACTACCAGAGCTCCCTTGGTCGTCCTCACTGTTTACAAAATTCTTTATTATGGAGTATAATCGACATTTACCCCCTGCTGGCAACATAGATGATGATTCCAATGAGTCATGGAGGGTGTGGGGAGGCTCAGCCCATCTTGTATTCCACGCTGGAACTATAACTAAAACAATGCAAACACTCATTTATCAAAATCAGGAGGGAAATACATAGAAAATAAGGGTGCGAGCCTTTTCCCTATAATTACCCGCACGCTACTGAACAATCCCCTTAAATCTGAATTGCGAAGGTAACACACTGGGCCAACAACCTGAACATTAAGACTCGCCACAAAAGACATAAGCTCTCAAGTTTACAGTAACCCAATGACGTAAACGAGCCCAAGAGACGAGTGAGGCGGGAGAGGCAGTGTGCTCGTATTGTTGGTGTTTTTAATGTTTTGGTTTATGGGAGAGAGGGAGTTTATGTGTGTGTGTAAGATATATATATATATATATATATATATACATATATATATATATATATATATATATATATATATACTGGTTTATATATATATATATATATATATATATATATATATATATATATATATAAATATATATATATATATATATATATATACATATATGTACTGTATATATATATATATATATATATATATATATATATATATATAGGCCTAGAGAGAGAGAGAGATTTGATTTTGATTTTGCCCCGAGGGGCGAGTTTATTGAGCAGCGCCCCCCATCCTGTGAGAGGACAACCACTAGTAAGGCGATACATACTGCTCAAAGAGCCATTATTCCACTGAAACAACAGCATCGTCGTCTGGTTACATTCATATTTGTGTTTATAAGTCAGGTTGGCATTACTCAGATGTGTTTTTATAGTTTCCTCATTTAATTGTCACATGGTCTGTAGCCTATATACGTATTTCATTTAAAAAAAAAAAAAAAAAAAAAAAAAGTAAGCAAGCAAGCTTGTAGTGACTGAATTATTAATTGACAGGTTGTAAATAATAGCACTACAGAACTAGTGCAATCGTATGAGGAGACTATTCATATTTTCATTACATCAATGGTTATCGAGATCATAGTTAGCTGAATACAATTATTACAAAAATAGGCAATGGTATAAATCAGCATAATACATAATTTAATACAGGCGGACATAATCATGATCCGGTTCGTTGTGCACTGAGAGCTAAGGTGTCTTGAGATCGCCTCGTACCCATACACAACGAACGTATTATAGTCTGCATGGTTGGTATCTAATTGAATATACTTAGTGGGTATTTCAAGAATGTCAGGGGGTAAGGAAATGTGATTTGTATATTAGAAGACTGTGATTAACGAGACGTGTAACATGTGGAGGGAGGTGGTAGAAAGAGAGGGATCTCGTTGTGGGTGGAAGTTTCGCTCCCAGGAATTTTCGTTCCTGTGGTATTTCAATAATAATAATAAAATAATAATAATAATAAGGGGACAACCACTGGTAAGGCAATACATACTGCTCAAGAGCCATTATTCTACTGTAACAACAGTATCGTCGTCTGGTGTTATTATAGTTTCCTCATTTGATTGCCACATGTGCTGTATATACGTGCTCATGAAAAAAAAACAAATATGTGACTGAATTATTAATTGACAGGTAAATAATAGCACTACAAAACTAGTGCAATCATATGAGGAGACCATTCATGTTTTCTGAGAGAGAGAGAGTGAGATAGATAGATAGATATAAATAGATAACGAGAGAGAGAGAGAGATTGGGGGGGGGGGGGACTTCAAGGGCAGGCAGACCGTTTTTCTGGACCCCCTTCTTGCTAATGTTTATCCCCACTAGTTTTGAAATTATAAGAAGTGCGGCCCAATAGTTTGGCGATTTTAACACCTTTCCTCCCATTTCGTTGTCAATTTTAAGACCTTTCGTGGCATTTAGGTATAGATTATTTCCTGGCGAGCGATAGCGAGCCTGCAATTTTAAGAGGACCCGGCCTTCGGCCAGAACATTTTTCTACCGAAAAATTACAAATTTATCATGAAGGGGGCTCTAGGGGGTGTTTTTCTAAGCTTGATGGAGGTCTAGGGAGGAAACTAAAACAAAATATTTGAATAAATGAATTAATAGACCAAACAAACGGTCTGCCTCCCCTTAATCAACGGGTTATTTTACACAGAGCGAAACATTAGAGCTTGTGTGTGTGAGAGAGAGAGAGAGAGAGAGAGAGAGAGAGAGAGAGAGAGAGAGAGAGAGAGAGAGAGAGAGAGAGAGAGAGAGAGAGAGAGAGAGAGAGAGAGAGAGAAGGGGGGGGGAGGGAGATAGAGATAAAGATAATGTGTGTTTGTTAATTCTGCATGTGTGAATGTGTGTGTGTGCTCATAAGGTGTGTTAGTGAATGAATATGAGCGAGTGTGTTTGTATGTAGGTGTAGGTATGAGTGTTAATGTATGTCCTATAATAGTGTGTGTACTGATATTGTGTATTATTATGTATTAGTATGTGTGCACTATTATGTATCACAAACCACTGTATGCAAGTAGTGTGTGTGTGTGTGCGTGCCATTATGTATCACAAACCACTGTATGTAAGTAGTGTGTGTGTGTGTGTGTGTGCAAATATGTATCACAAACTACTGTATGTAAGTAGTGTGTGTGTGTGTGTGTGTGTGTGTGTGTGTGTGTGTGTGTGTGTGTGTGTGTGTGTGTGTGTGTGTGTGTGTGTGTGTGTGTGTGTGTGTGTGCAAGACAAATACAGTTGGCCTAATTGCGGAGAAAACTTTGGGATGACGAAGAGCCTTTTCTGGTGTGGGCATTGTTCGTACTTTGTGTGCCAGTGTTTGTGTGTGTCATTACGTATGTGCCTGTGTGTGTGCGAATGTGCTTGTGTTTGTGCATATGTGTCTCTGTATGTGACCGTCCATGTGTATATGTGTGTACCTCTGTGTATGTGCCCGTTTATGTGTGTATGTGCCCGTTTATGTGTGTATGTGCCTGTGTATGTGCGTATTTAACTGGGTATGTACCCGTATTTAATAGTGGCCCCTCTATCATTGACGATGTTGCCTATTAGTATAATAGTCTCCATTCAACATCCACGTCAGTCGTTTGAATCGACCGCCGCGAGCAAGAATAGGAGTCATCTTCATAAGTGCAACGCTACTTCTCTATGGTGTCGTCACAGATCGGGTACCCACTACGAAAAAAACTTCGTAAAAAATAAGAGAACAAAAAGGGAAAAAGAATTATCCATCTTAACACTGTTATTCACAAGCTTCCCACATTCGGTGGATTTTCTTGCGTTGTGGCTTCTTACCGCCTCTCGCCAAGCGCAACAATTCTTCCTTCTCTTCCTCGCGGGCCTACTGTCAACACTTGTGCCCCCGCGCTCCGGCTTCATTCGACGCTCGCTCTCCTCTAGTGAGTCTTTTCTCATTTGTATGTATCTGGGAGATTATGAGCAGGGTTTAGACTAGCTAGCACGGGTTGTGTTATTGTTGGCCCGCAGGAAGTGTTAAAATTAGGGTACGTTTAGGCGCTTCTCCTTGTGTTCAATTTGTGTGTCTTTTGATTGTTGCTAGGCGCCTTAGTTTTTTATTTTTACTTAGTTAGGAGGCTTTCCTTTAAGTTTCTTGCTGTTCCGAGGAACAGCTTGAGGGTCTAAGGACCCTGTCTTGGTTACAGACGCACCAGGGTTAGGTTTGTCCCATGTGGTTGTGGTGTCCTCCAGCATTTGAGCCTGTGGAGAGGCCCCTCATGGGGGCTTTTTCTCTTTGCCCTTTTGGCAAGGTTCTGAGTTCTTTGTGTGGTCTGTATAGTTTTTCCAGATAAGCCCATAGGTTATCTAGTTTTGAGGGGATTTTATTATTACTGTGATTGTTTTTTATTATGTCCCCTGTGAGTTGTGGTCTCCCTATGGTTAGTGTGCCACTTTCCGGGAGTCCGGCAACGTGTTCCAAGCGTGGGAGTGCGTGAGTTTGGGGTTTAGTTTCCTCGCGGCTGTGCCTTGCTCAGATTTTCCCCCCTCACGTTGCTGAGCTCGCCGGCCTAAGGTTGGTAGCCGTTGGGTCGGTCCGCCGTGCCGACGTGTTCACGAACTCATGTCTCCCTCGCCGGGTCTTTGTGTCGGTGGGTATGGCGGCGCCACTACCCCCTGGTCCCTGGTCCCTCGGGAATCCGGCGGACGCCGATATAGATCTAATTGGTAAGGTGCTTCTCAACCCCTCGAACTTTGCCTCCGCTTCCCGGCGGTTGCGAGAGCTAAAAGTCCTCCGGCGGGTGGTGTTTTCGTATACGGAACACAACGATACCCACCGTTAGGGGTCCCCCGGTCTTTTGGCCTGGTCAGTTCTTAACGGGGGATATTGCGGTCGTTTACCCCGCCGTACCGGCGGCCTAGTGGATAATAGACCCCGGCGGACACTGCACTTATGTCCATCAGCTAGCACGCTTACCTCAATGACGTTTACCCCGCCTTGCCGGCGGCCCAGTTGGTAAACTAATCAGCGGCTGCTTGTGTGTTTTGTGGAGCACAGAGCGGTCCGCCGTTAAAAGGACTCCCTGTGCTACGACAACGCCGCAACAGGGGGCCCTCCGTTTTGGGGATATCCCCTTCTCATGTTATTCAGGGGCATGGGAGGAGGATATTCACGCCCTCTTAGGGGTAATAAGAAAGAGGAGGCCGTGGCCTCCTATTCTTCTTACGCCGGGAGGTTAGGATGGGTGAGACTCTCCCTGTATATCCTTATGAGCATTGATTCCTGGAAATGTTTCTTTCCAAGTGGACACTCAGGACAACCGGATACCGCGCAGTTCCGGCCGGGGAGAGGAGTCTCTGCATCATGCCTTTGTTTACAGTCTGCTCAACCCCCTCTTGTCTTTTGCTACCAATACCAGCCCATAGCAGATGTATCAGATGTGTTCAGTGTTTAACCCTTAATTAGCGGCGAGCAACATAAGTCGAGTTAAATAAAGCTGGACTATGTGGCGGCGCTCGACATAACTCGAGTGGCAATTTCAGCACGTAATGTGGCTGAGAGAGAGAGACAAGTGGTGGCAGGAGACTAGCGAGCGTATGACTGCTCCAGACCACCGCGGCGAACCTACTGACACAAATCTCAGCTCCCTCCTCCCTCTCTCACTCGCTACATACTCAATTATGTACTGAAAGTACCGAATTACCTGCTTTTTGCACTCGCGTTGCACGGTTATTGCAAGAAAACTATCCATCATACAAGGATCGTTATGGTGTCATTCGAAAGCTCTGTTTATGCCCTTTCAGGGATAGGTACTTGTTTTACGTTCTGGGTCTTATTTAGGCATGAAAATGATCACGTAAACAGCCCTATTTTGGCTAAAAACACCCCGCTGTGCGGTACACATAAATAAACCGCATAGGCCGCTCGTAAGGTGTTAAACAGAAACTCTTTCTTGTGGGCATCTCGTACGTGTCCGGTTTGTTCAGATTTATTTGAAGAATGGCTAGCGGCCCAAGATGTCTTGCTTACTCACGCTCATAAGTTTAAAACCTATGCTTCTCAGGTAGCTAACAAAGAACTGGCATGTGATAACCCAGAAGTATTAAGGGTAGTTCAATTGTACTCATTTGATGATCATATAGCTCACCAATCACATAACTCCCCTATGCCCTTGTTGACCAGGGGGTCCCCTACGTCCTCCATGACATCCGCACAGAGCTCCTCTCCCCCAGCAAAGAGGAGCCGCTTGATGTCACCGGAATGCCTCGACCTTACCCAACCGGCTCCCCCGGCGGGCAACCTGAGGCACATGCACAGCACAGAATATTTGCCTGACAAGATCCGCCGGCTCTCCAGCCCACCACGACGTGTGCTACTTTCTAATGAAACTCCTATGTCTGCGCAAGTAGATCTCACAGGATCACTGCTGGAAGGTCCGGCGACCTCCTCGGGGACGCAGGGAGTTAGTCCCGGTCTCCCCGAGCCGGTCGCCGGCCCCCCTCACATTGCCACTAGACTTAGACAAACTGTACACGTTAGGCTCCAAGGTTCCAAGTTAGTGTTGTCAAACATACAGGCTCAACAAGCCGACATGGCTCATGCCTCTACTCAGTCTCCGGGTGTAATTACGTCAGATGCAGTTACGACCGTACGGTCTCACGCAACACTACTGGCTCCTTCTAAGGACCAGCCCAGCTTGACAGCCGCCCTCACGGATATAGGCTCGCAAAATGCGACCAACCCAATAACACCTCAGCCGCGTGACCAGAAGTCACCGGCTTGCAGTTCGCCCCACCTGGCTACGGCTAATAGCAGTCTGACGCTAATAAACACTCATCAGACACACGCGGCCACTCTCAAACAGGCTGACACTCTGATACAAACAGACCAACATGATAGGCCAACGACACAAACCACTTCCACAAGGTTAACGGCTGTACAACTAAATAAATTATTACAGAAGGAGATAAGCCAGTGTGCCATTAAACAGGGTCAAACCCCTATTCTGGTGCCGGGACCACCTCACAGTGTAGCTAGGCCCCCGTCTCATATCAATGTAGACATTCCCTCTCCGGCAGTCCCCTCCGCCGGGCCAGCAACGGCCCATATAATTGACTACCCGCAGCCCACGGGCCCGGCGCTAAACAGTCCAATTCATTCCCGACCTGAGGGGCAAGAGTTTCAGCCGCGGGCCGTAAATGTTACCCCAAGTTCGTTGCCAGACCCATTAGTCCGTCCCTCAACCTCGAAGCAACTCTTAGGTTTACTAGACCTCGAGTTCATGGGTGTGTCCAAGCCCCCCAATATAACTCCCCCTTCCGCCGGCCGACCCAGGCAGGGACTACCGGCGGAGCCTTGGGCAATTGTTCCTCCTGGCCTTAGATCCCCCTTGATTTGGTTGGACACTGAGTCAGTTCATAGTCAAGAATGCCTAAGTCGGAATAGTTCTGTAAGTTAGGATGATACCCAACCTTACTTGTCCCCCTCGATAGATAGGACCCATACAGCAAGTAGCCTGCCGGGTCCCTCTTCTACCCCCGGGTCTCACCCCGACACTCCATTAGCCCCACCGGGGGTCCCATCAAAATCTCGTGTAGTTAAAGCGCCAGGCAGGCTCTGGCTTCCGGTTACGGCAGTGACACAAGGCGAGGGGCATAAATCAATACAAGGGGAGGTCCCGGTGCCGGTGGAGTGGGCTATTGAAGTTAACCGTAAACATGTGTTTAGAGCCAAAGATGCTACCGGTACAGTCTTACAGGTTTCTATATATGCCAAACCTGACCCGGCAAATTTTCAATAATTTGTGTACAACCCTTGCCAGCTGGTTCCTCTTCCGGCGGATTCCCCGGTCCAGGATCCTTCTCACCCAGACACTCCCATTTGCCCTGATTGTCATAAAAAATGTAGCCCTACTGGGTGTCGTTATCTGCCCACACAGCAGGAGCCTTCTGGTAAATTTCACAGGTGTGGCCCACATAAAGACCAAAAGGAGTTGAATCTGAGTGAGGTGGGCGATGGGCCGTGGGTAATGTGGGATCAAGAACTGCAACAATTTGCTATAGATATTACATCCAATTCCTTGTCCCCAATTTCCCCCCCTCCACCCCTTATCGAGTTTGATTGGCTAGCACAACGACCGGGCGGAGTTCCATTCCCTATTTTTAATTTTCTTATAGCCCCTCAATTGACGGCGGAAGATTTTCCTTTACCTTTCATTACTCCTGAACCTATTGAACTTCAACGAGAATTTCTGGTCAGAGGCCCACAGGTCATTTATTAGCTTCCTGTTAACTAGAGACATGGCCCAGGCTATTGCCAAACCAAGACCGAATCCCTCTCCCCGAACCCAGGAATTAGTTAAAGTTTGTCAACAATACCTCCTCCCTGCCCCGGCTAGAACACTCACGGAAATTCGTACAGCCTTGTTTGAGGCAGTCCGGTCACGTCAGCTACTCAGACTCGGTATGGCTCTAGGGTTACCTATGAATGCTTACTATTGGATCTTGTTCTCCCCTGTCTTAACTGCGAGAGTCATAGATAAACAGACGGAACGTGATGTTCGGGTAATGTTGCGCTTGAAGAAAGACAAACCAATCGCTCTCCCCCTGTCGGCTCCAGGCGGCAGGCGGACGGGTTCACCTCCGGCTCTGGGGGGTTAAATTCACATACACTTTTAGGACTACTGTCCAGGATTCTCCAGTCCTCCCTCTGTCTTCCTCCCTCCCTCGGCCATGCTAGCGCAATAGGGTTTTGAGGTTCAACCAAGTGTTAGTTCCCGCGAGGGGCAGTGCCCCCTGATGACTTTGGTCCGACTGTCCGGAACCGGTCCACATAAAAGCACGCCGGAACAAAAGTCATGTGGCTTTACCTCGCATGGCATTGTATAACAGACCGATAACCACCCTCTGCATAAGGGATAAGGTGACTAACTCATTACGCTGGGACGAAGGACTGCGGCCGCCATCCAGGGTCGGTTCTGCTACAACTGTTAACCCCCCGGCGGATCCGCATCTGGAGTATATCTCAAATTTCGTTGAACAAGTGATAGCCGCAAGCACCCGCCCGCCGGCTTGCCTCCTTTAAACGATGTAATAACTATTAAACGATGTAATAACTAGTCATTAACAGGGAGAGAAGGTTGCCAAAGGATTCTCACCCACAATAATGCATGTAGGACCCCAAACAGGCCCCTCTTGATACAATAGATACGGTGTAACACATCAGTTTTCCTCCCTATACTAAGCCATTCCAGTCCTCGGCTCGTCTGGCGGCCGGCTGTTCATTTAGAGATCGCCCCCCGCCGTTGGGGATAGGAAATCACCCCGGTGGGGCTTTTTTCTTCCTATCTCCAAGGGACTGGGGGCTGTCTCCATATACTTAACCTAGGGGTGTGCACCCGGAAAAGGTTTCCCAGGGTCAGGGTCGGCTCAGCAGCAAGTCGATATTTTTTACAAAACAACCACTGCCGGCCGGGGTCATTATTTCCAACCTCTTTTTGAAGTTCTGTTGTCAGCAAAGGGAGCCCTTCAGGACACTCTCATTCCTGTCTTCTCTTATTTTTGTTTATGCCATATAGAATCATAACCACAATCCCTTGCTCCTTGCCGGTTGGCAAGCTTCACTTGATCTTACAGACACGTCCGTGTTTCTTCAATCTTTGCGGCTGATGCATTTGGTCAGGGCCCACCGACCACATTTCGGCCCGGTTAGTCCCGAGGCCATTTCAGTTCTCTATAACTCATCCTTTCACAGGAAATTCCTTTTCCCATTCCATCCCACATGACCTTAACAACGGTCCCGCCGTAGGATACCCTACGATTAGCCAGATCATTACTCTCTTAAGTGACTAGCCGCGCTGTCCCTGAGCCTGCTCTGGCCCCGGGTGTATATATATTATATTTTAGAGTTAAGATCAACCTTTCACCATAATGTCTATGTGCCAGCTGGGCCAAATTATGTTTTAGATATAAGATCAACCTTTCACCATAATGTCTATGTGCCAGTTGGGTCACACCGTGAAGGGCGGGGATCACGGCGGAAGCCTGTCAAGGCCCCCGGCTCAGGTTCCCCGAGTGTATGCCTCGATACCCTCCTCAATTCAGATTATAAGGGTTCCGGCGGACTACCTGAGATAGTCGGCTAACTCAGTTACGCGCTGATCCTCGCCGAGAAGACGGGGGCTCGGTAATAGACGTAGGAAGTGCCATCGAGATAGCTTGTCATGGCAAAAGTTACTTCCCCGTGTTCTGTACAAACTACATTTTCTTTCTTAAAAAAAAAAAAAAAAAAAAAAAAAAAAAAAAAAAAAAAAGATTGTTGTAAGTATGCCCGTGGACACACTCCTGTTGTTTGTTCTTGGTTCTTGTATTCCTAGTTTTATGTACTGTGATAGTTGCGCCCTGAAAGGCTTCAGAAAAAAAGGGGGGGGGGGATAGGTGGATCCCAGTACAAGAGAGAAAATCCCCCTTACACAGGATTACAAGTGGGTTTGAGGGCAAGCCTAGACGCTGTTTACGCCGGGCTGTACCCAAAATGAGATATGTTTGAGCTTAGAAGCTCAGTTTGCTTGATTTAGAAAAAAATGGGAATTTAGATTGCTTAATTCACACTCAGGTTCTATGATTAATAAAAGATTTTTTTTTTATGTTTCAATTTTCGAAACTAGTTGCACTAGATTTCAATAAGTCCTAAGTGACTGTAAATATTTCCATTATCTAACTATCCAAATTTATGAATAATAAAGAATTATTGCCCTACGGTTTATATGATTTTCAAGTTTTCAGGCTAATCGCTCTAGACTCAGAAGGTCGATAGAGATCAGATGGTGACTCCAATATGTTCCTGGCTAGTTACACTAGTTTCAGTAGGTTTGATAATTGTCAATATGACTACGCCCAGGAACCTAGCCGAGCTCAGCATAGGTTCCGGGTCAGGGTGATGCACGGTTGTTGCTTTTAACTCTGTCTCACCCGGTACAACAAACACCTCCTGTATGAGGCCTCTGTTGTTGGAGCAGGCTTCTTTGAAGCAATGCACTGCTCACACTCTGTCAATATTTTTTAACTGTGTTGTATGCACAACTACATATACGAATAGCTTTTCCTGTTATGAGGTTCCTTGACTTAACCATGCGGTTATTAAGAGTTTAATACTACGAATGTCCCCCTCCAGTCTTGGAATTCAGGCAACATCGTCAACGATGGAGGGGCCACTATTAAATTATAGGTTTGATTCCCGAAAGGAAGTAGAGAAAACCTAATATTTAGTAGGGGCCCCGGAATCATTGACGACGACGTCCCTCCCAGCCATCCCCTTCCCATTCGCTGATATTATGAGTTATCTTGTTATATCATTAAAGTAAGAATTGTTGCGCTTGGCGAGAGGCGGTAAGAAGCCACAACGCAAAAAATCCACCGAATGTGGGAAGCTTGTGAATAACAGTGTTAAGATGGAAAATTATTTTTTCTCTTTTTTTTCTCTTATTTTTTACAAAGTTTTTTTCGTAGTGGGTACCCGATCTGTGACGACACCATAAGAGAAGTAGCGTTGCACTTATGAAGATGACTCCTATTCTTCCTCGCGGCGGTCGATTCAAACGACTGACATGGATGTTGAATGGAGACTATTATACTAATAGGCAACATCGTCAATGATTCCGGGACCCCTACTAAATATTAGGTTTTCTCTACTTCCATTTGGGAATCAAACCTATAGTATGTGCATATATGCCTGTGTATGTGTGTGTGCAGGGAAGCTAACCGGTCCAATGTTGTCCCTGAGTTGAGTGAGAGAGGTAATACTGGAAAATGTGCATATTATTACTTTGTTTTCTCGCTTTAATTGCACACTCAGGCGTAAGGGGAATTATAAAGCCCAGGTTTAATTGCAGTTCATGGTCCACAACAGCCACTGTTATTTTGACAAGTGTTAGGATGCTATATCATAATATTTAGCAACCTTTCATAGTAGCTCTTCCATTATTTGTTTGTCTATTTATGTATTAATTCATATTTTAGTTTCCTCGTTAGACCTCCAACAAGCTTAACAAACACCCCCTAGACCCCCCTTCAAGACAAATGTGTACATTTTTCGGTAGAAAAATGTCCCGGCCGAAGGTCGGTTCCTCTTAAAATTACAGGCTCGCTATCGCTCGTCAGGAAAACAATCGACACCTAAATGGCACACAAATATCTTAAAATTGACAACAACATGGGTTGAAAGGTGTTAAAATGTCCAAACTAATGGGCCGAACTTCTTAAAATCTCAAAACTAATGGGTAGATAATAATTTGTGTTATTAAAAATCGGAGAGCGGTATGACTGATCAGCTCGGTGGGGATGACGTTAACCCTTTCAAGATCCAGTACGCATTTATTTTCTGTTTCCTGGTAATTATTAGACGATTTTATTCAGATTAGGAAGGGTATATGGAAGTCAGAGGGTTGAGTGAGATAGTCTTTACCCATTTAATACCCACAGATCCTTCCTAAGCTGCATAAAATCGTCTAATGATAGCCAAAATAAAACTGCTAAAACGCATCAGAGCTTCAAAGGGTTAACCCTCTCAAGACCATAGGACTCAGAGGTTGCCAGATTAGCAATAAGAAATTGATTACTCTCACTGTTATAATTACCTCTCCAAAATTAGTTTTCTGCCCACAGCAAACTCAAAGACAACTGCAGAGGTTGAAGTAAACAAACTAAAGGTTTATAGATACCCCTGACGGTAACAAAGGCTTTAAAGTATCCCTAATAGGCTCAAAAATCGCGTCCGGATGTGAGAGGGTTAATATAATAATGTTAACAATTGAAAAGGTGTGATGCTGAGTTTAGTGATTATTGCTTTGTTATGATTAGTCGGTTAGGTAGGTTAAGTTGAGGGGTTATGTAAGGTTAGGGGCAGAGGTTAGGTTATATTATAAGGGGGTGACCTTTTGTTATTCTCTCTGGGTTGTATCCATTCGGCCCCATTTAGCCAACTATTTTAAGATGTTTATTCACATCCAGGTGTCGATTTACAGTATACCTGGCGAGCGATAGCGAGCCATCATATTTTCGATAATGAGTTAGACACCTGGCTAAATTTGTACATTTTTCGATAGGATTTCTCCATACAATGCTGGCTGCTCGCTATCGCTCACCAGGAAAAAATCTACACCTGGATTGGGATAAATGTCATAAAACAGTAGGCTGAATGGGGCCGAATGGATACAACCAAGAAAGAGAAAAAAAAAGCAGGTCACCCCCTCAAGTCATACCTTACCCCAGCCCAGCCTTTTGAGGGGAGCAGCCTGTGGGGATCTGGGGACGGCAACGCTCATTTAGGGATAGTTCGTTCCGTTCGTTCGCTAATTTTATTTCGTAATTTCTTACATTTAAGCTATTTCCAGTACTAGAGTAATAATATACACAACTTACATTATATGATAATAATTACATGCCACTTCAAAACATTTAAACAATTTCGATTAAAAACTTGCCTGGGCATTCCAGAGAGGAAGACCATAATCAGGAACACAATAAGAATTGAACATAAATAGAGGAGCATTGATATCTGAATCATTAAAATCTTTTAACATACTGTTGAAAGAAAAATACAGGTACAAATTATTTAGTTTAAAATCTATATCATTAAGATCTTTAAAATTGTTTAAAATGTTATGTCCTAAATATTTGTAGCAATAATATTCAAGGGGTTCTTAAATATTATCATTATTTAAAATTAAATGTTGTCTTTGTAAGTTTGACTACTGGCTAAAAGACATGCATTTAGTGTTATCCTTAAGCAATAATTTATGGTCTTCCAATCTGGAGCACAATACACTATACAGATTTTCCATTTCAGTCACTGACCCAGCAAGGAGTGCTAAATCAGCTGCGTATGCTAATGTATTAATTTTGTAAATTCCATAATTACAACCATCATTGCACTTCATGAATTGTTCTATTATTCCATCGATATAACAGTTAAACAGAAAAGGCGAGAGAACACCTCCCTGCCTAACCCCTCTCTCAATAGCCTATAGGCATAGCCACTAAAGCATTCCTGCCATTTAACATTAGCTCTTTGATTTCTAAGTTCGTTCATTAAAAGTAGTACAATATTAATAGGAATATTAGCAGATAATAATTTCTTTCCCAATAATATATGATCAAGTTTGTCAAAGGCTTTGCTCACGTCGACAAGTAGTGTTAAAGGTGAATTTCTGTTTGTTTTATACAAAGGAGTACAAAGTACAAAGTACACAGGAAATCAAGCAACAACAGATCTAGTGACCCTTCTAGGTTGCTTGTCCTCCAAAACACTGAGGATCAAGTGTCCAAACAGTGGTTTAGAGTGGGTAAGGGAACATTGGAAAGGGAATTACTGCCCTGGAACTAATGTCCGTGGCAGGATTAGGGAGTTAGTAGAGGACAGAGGGGTTAGTAACTGAGGGGGGGATGAAATAAAGTTATTCATTTACAAACACAGTCAGTCGCGGGTTTAATGAGAGATATTTGTCTAGGCGGAGTTTAAATGAATCAACGGTGCTGCAGTCTATAACATCTCGGGGAAGCCCATTCCATAAGTTGACAACTCGATTGAGGAAAACATTTTTAGCTTCGTGTGGGTTAAAAGATTTACCAATAATTTTGCACACGTTCCCCCGCGTGTAATTAGATTTGTCGATAGTGAAGTACTTACTACAATTCATATTGTGATGCCTTTGATGATTTTGAACACTTGAATTAAGTCGCCTCTTAATCTGCGCTGGGTTAATGGAAATAGATTTAATTCTCTAAGACACTCCTCGTATGGTTTGTTCTTTAGGCTAGGTATCATTTTGGTAACTCTATGTTGAACTCGTTCCAGCTTGTCTATATCTTTTTTGAAAAAAGGGCACCAGGATTGAACGCAGTATTCCAGAAGAGGGCGGACTAAGGAATTGTAAAGGGTTAGGATAACGTCTTTGGATTTATGCTCAAATGACCTGCCTATAAAGCCAATTATTTTGTTTGCCTTCTTAACAACTTCTGAACATTGTTGACTCGGTTTTAGGTTACTCGATATTGTTACTCCCAGATCGGTTTCTCTGTTTACATTCTTAAGCTGAGTGCAATTCATCAAATAGTTTGCTTTCTCATTTTGGTATTCGATATGTAGTACTTTACATTTATCCGCATTGAAACTCATTTGCCAAATTTGGGCCCAACATGACAACTTATCTAGATTGTGTTGCATATCGTCAACTTGTTCTTTTGAGAGTACACTATTTGCAATTTTTGTATCGTCAGCAAATTTTGAGATTGTACAGGTGAGACCCTCATCTATGTCGTTGATGTAAATTAGAAAGATAATTGGTCCTAGTACCGAACCCTGGGGTACCCCGCTACTTACATTGGTCCATTTAGATGCCTTACCGTTTATGACTACTCTTTGCTTTCTGTCGCTGAGCCAATTTTCTATCCATTTCAACACACCGTCTTGTATTCCATGCGCTTTTAGTTTTAGCAGTAAACGTTTGTGGGGAACTTTGTCAAAAGCCTTTTGAAAATCAAGGTATATAATATCTACAGCTTTACTCTCATCGTAGAGGTTGAGGATATCGTGGAAGAAGTCTAAGAGGTTTGTTAAACAGGAACGTTTTTCACGAAAGCCGTGTTGAGTATCTTTAAGTATGATATTTTCCTCTAAGTGATTTACGAGTCTGTGTCTTATGAGTGTTTCTAGCATTTCACATACAACTGTGGTTAAGCTAATTGGACGATAGTTACTGGGTAGGGATTTGCTGCCTTTTTTGAATATCTGTGTTACGTTGGCTAGCTTCCACTGATTAGGCATAGTTCCAGACTGCAAGGATTTATTGAATAGCAATGTCAGTGGTTTAGAGAGCTCATCCTTAGCTTCCTTTAGGACTCTAGGTGAGATTGTATCAAGTCCAGGCATTTTATTTACCTTGAGTTTATCTAAACAATTCAATACTTCTCTCTCTGTAACGGTGATATTGCTTAGAACATCTGAATTATCAATCTGAATCGGCGATGGTGTAGGGATATCACTGAGGTCTTCCGTTGTGAAAACTGATGCTAAAAAGGTATTGAGGTCATTACTCATTTGTACTTCGTCTTTGGTGTATTCTCCATTTTCATCGACTAACGGTCCAACAGTTGAAGTAACTACTTTTTCTTTCTCTTTAACATTATAACATCTTTCAGAGAGAAGAGAGAGAGAGAGGAGAGAGAGAAGAGAGAGAGAGAGAGAGAGAGAGAGAGAGAGAGAGAGAGAGAGAGAGAGAGAGAGAGAGAGAGAGAGAGAGAGAGAGAGAGAGAAGTTGTTTAACAACTCCGATTTAAGAGTTATCTTGATATATAACAGACAATGTCTGCGTTAAACAAAGTTCAAAGGTTTTACAGCCAAAAAATACAAGCACGACTATGCCACCAAATTTACACACATACACAGACACACACACACGGACACAATTATACACACACATACTGTACATATACACAGACACACCCACATACATATCCACACACAGACACACACACAGCATCTCTCACGCACACGTACACACACACAGTATCTCTCTCACACACACACAGTATCTCACACACACACAGACAGTATCTCACACACACACAGACAGTATCTCACACACACATACACACAGTAACCAAAGAACTATCGAAGCGTTAATGAGTCTATACAGTGCTCTAAATGACCTGCTGGCTAAAGTCAAAAACATTTAGTATAATTAATCTCTCTCTCTCTCTCTCAATTTGTTTTTTTATTATTATCATTATTATTTGTAATTTTATTACGAACACACACCTCACCTTAGCCTTTGAAAGCCATATATACAGTATATATATATATATATATATATATATATATATATATATATATATATATATATATATATATATATATATATACCTGTATATATATATACTGTATACTGTATATATCCACAGTGAACATTTTCCTTTACGAATATGATCATTTAATTTTGTGTGTAGCCGTAAGATCTCGGGTATGTATGGAAGTCACATTCATAAATATGTATACTGTAAACAGTAAACCAACATGAATGGATGTATGTTTACTGTATACATTTGTTATTTCGCTTCTTTATTCATTCGCTTCACTTTTCTCTTATTTCGTTTTTGTTTCCTTCATTTTTAGTTCGCTTCATTTTTCTTTCGCTTCATTTTTATTTTGTGTCTTCTTTCTTTTGCTTCTTCTTTCTTTTCTTCTTCTTTCTTTCGCTTCTTCTTTCTTGTGCTTCTTTCTTTTGCATCTTTCTTTTGCCTTTTCTTTCTTTCGCTTCTTCTTTCTTTTGCTTCTTCTTTCTTTTGCTTCTTCTTTCTTTTGCTTCATCTTTCTTTTGCTTCTTCTTTCTTTTGCTTATTTTTTCTTTGCTTCTTCTTTCTTTGCTTCTTCTTTCTTTCGCTTCTTCTTTCTTTGGCTTCTTTCTTTTGCATCTTTCTTTTGCTTCTTCTTTCTTTCGATTCTTCTTTCTTTCGTTTCTTCTTTCTTTCGCTTCTTCTTTCCTTTGATTCTTATTTCTTTCGATTCTTATTTATTTTGCTTCTTTTTCTCTCGTCTTGTTTTCCTTTTTCCGTTTTAAGGGGAAGCATTAGTTTTATTTTGAAACCCCTTCTCCTTCATGTTTAGCTCCATTAGTATTCAAATTCTATGATTTTCGCCCATTCCTTTGTCAATATTAAGACAGTTCGTGCCGATTTTTTCCTAGCGATCGATAGAGAGCCTGTAATTTAGGAGGACCTGGCCGCTGGCCGGGACATTTTTCTACTGACAAATTTACAAATGTATCTCGAAGGGGGTGGGACATTGTACCGTACTGTATATATGAGTGTGCCTGTGTTTGTCTGTGTATGTGTGTCTGTATATGTGCGTGTATGTGTGTGTGAAATACAGACTTAACATGGAGGTCTTGCACCGCGAGTGGCTATTAACTTCACACCTCAGGCCGGACTACAGAGAGAGGGAGAGAGAAGTCATTTAACAACTCCGATTCAAGACTTACTTGATATATAATAGACAATAGCTGCGTTAAAAAAATCAAAGCTTTTACAGCCAAAAAATACAAACTGTGTTATACCACCAAATGTACACACACACACACACACACACACACACACCACACACACATACACAGTAATCAAAGAACAATCGAAGCGTTAATGAGTTTGTCTGCAGTGCTAAGTGATCTTCTGGCTAAAGTAGAAGACATTTAGTATAATTAACATCTCTCTCTCTCACACACACACCCACACACACCTCACCCTAGCCTTTGAAAGCCATATATAAATATATACACAGTATATAAGGTTCCTTTATGAGTATGCATAATTAATAATATAATTTAATTTTGTGTGTAGTCGTAACGTCTCAGCTAGGTTTGGAATTCACATTCATAAATAGAGACCGGATTTTGCCATAAATGCCATAAGTGCCTTTTTGTGCCCTTTTTGGTGATTTCATCACTATAATGCCGTTTTTACCGATTTAGTGCCTATTATGCCTTTTTTGTGTTTTTCAGAACCTTTTTGTGCCTATATTAGTGATATCATCACTTAAACGACTCATTAATGAGTCATTATACTCTGATAGTTTACACTCATCAATAATGAGTGTAAACTATTGGTGCTTGTTGCTGCCGCTAGATGGCAACCCAAGTTGGCCTGGCCACTACCTTTGTTTCCCTGGTTCAGTCTTCTCTCCAGAACCTCCTCCACCCAGCGTCAAAATGTCAAAAGTGAAGTCAAAGCCTTGTAAAAAACTTAGTGATTTGGCGAGAGATTTTGGGAGTGATATATTCTTTACCGATAACTGGCGTCTTATTTGGCAAACTATGTGGGAAAGCAGTGAACCATGAGAAGAAAATGTTACTCAACATGTACAGACAGCGAAGGCACTCGCAAAGCAAAATGTATAGACATGAAATTAGAGGACATTATGTGTTTCAAGTATGCACCTCAGTTGAGGTAGAAAGAATTTTTTTTCAACTGAAATATGTACTCTCCGACAGACGGCACAATTTAGCACCGGGAAACTTGAAGAAAATGCTTGTCATTATGTGTAATCTGGATACATTGTAGAAAGTGTGCAACGGCAATGTTATTTTGCTAATTTTTACGATATTATAACTTTATTTCATCATTTTCACCTTATTTTAATACTGAACATAAATGCCTTTTTAATGCTTTTTTCATCAATAAATGCCTTTTTTTTAGCCTTTTTTGGAATTTATAAATGCCTTTTTGCCTGACTATTTTAGTGTTTTTTAGTGCCTAAACTTCTGGTCTTTATTCATAAATATATAAAGCGTAAAACCAACATAATTGGATGTATGCTTACTGTATACATTCTTTCCCTTCATTTTTCTGTCCCTTTCATTTTTCTTTCGCTTTCTTTTTCTTTCACTTAATTTGTCTTTCGTTTAATTTGTCTTTCGCTTCATTTTTCATTCGCTTTAATTTGTAGCATGGAACTACACTCACTTCAATATATATAGCATGTAAGCTAGACTCACTCTATTTATTATTGCTCACTCTTAAGGGTACATCACACAGTCAGGAGTGCGAGCTAGTGGGAGTCTAACAGGAGTCGCTAGAATCACTAGGAGTCATCGATTTTCACCGCGAGCTAGTGGGAGTCTAACAGAAGTCGCTAGGAGTCACTAGAGTCACTAGGAGTCATCGATTTTCACCGCGAGTCCGAATTGTCCCCTACTCCAAGTGACTCTAGCTCTCACTCCTGACTGTGTGATGTACCCTTTATTGTCACTCCTAATCACTCTTAACTGTCACTATTTGACCATAATGAGTTCCATCAGCATTCTACAGATATGTATATATATATTATTTATGAATTACACCCTACTATAAATAAACCATATATTAACCCATTTAGATTATCACATATTTACCTTAACCTTCATAATTCTTATGATGTTCTGATCACACTTGATATGTATATTATAATTGTTTATACCGTACCTACACTTTATAAACACTTTCTGTAAACAACTTCTCCCCCTTAGACACGACACAATGCGTCAATTTGTATACCATATACAATTATAAATTATACAATATACACAAAACTCTCCCCTTAACTGGTTCATTTTTTGGCAGATTTTTGCATATATTCATTATTTTTCTAGTTTCCTCCCTAGACCTCCATCAAATTAAAAAAACATCCATTAGAACCCCCTTCTAGATTAATTTGTACATTTTTCAGTAGAAAAATTTCCCGGCCAAAGGCCGGTTCTTCCAACATTACAGGTTCACTATCGTTCGCCAGGGAAAAAAATTGAGACCTAAATAGCACGAAAGGTCTAAATATTGACGACGAAATGGGGCGAAAGGTCTTAAAATCTGCTAACTAATGGGGCAAACATCTTAACATCTGAAAACTAATGGGGCTAAACATAAGGGAGAAAGTGGTCCAGAAAACCGGCCCTCCCCCCTTAAACTATGAGATAATAATAAGTGCTTGTCGAGTTGGGTTTGGCTTGTTGGCGTGTTGATTGGCCTGCTGATGGTACAGATGGTCGCCCAGAGTAACTAATATTATATGTTTCTTCTTCTTCTTCTTCTTCTTCTTCTTCTTCTTCTTCTTCTTCTTCTTCTTCTTCTTCTTCTTTCTTCTTCTTCTTCTTCTTTCTGCTTCTTCTTCTTTCTGCTTCTTCTTTCTGCTTCTTCTTTCCGCTTCTTCTTTCCGCTTCTTCTTTCCGCTTCTTCTTTCCGCTTCTTCTTTCTGCTTCTTCTTTCTGCTTCTTCTTTCTGCTTCTTCTTCGTCTTCTTCTTCGTCTTCTTCTTCGTCTTCTTCTTCTGCTTCTTCTTCTTCTTCTTCTTCTTGCTATTTGAAATGACGGGGTTAAGCAGCCACCCTCAGATCAGTACCATAGCAGTAATCAGGGACAGCCGCAAAACCAAAAGGAGAGGACACAGGAACCGACCAGCTTCTCAGCCTTTAATTCCGGAAGTAGATAAGTCTACCCCTTTCTCCGGATCCGCCCATGCTCAAATTCCGGATGAATGGGTGAGTACCCCATTTAAAGGAGTTCGAGCCCGGACAAATCCTGGGAGCCCCAGCTCCTCCAATTACAGCGGCCGACACAAAACAACACAGCCTATCACGACGCTCCAGCCGGATTTAAACTATAGTGAGGATATGTTTATGCTAATTAAACATCAAGAGCCTCACCAATATCGATATAAGTGGGAACCTCAGCCACCTCTCGATAATACCTTCCCGCAGGAATGGGAATAAGTTAGGTCCAGTGATCCATATAAAAACTATAGCATGCACAAGAATAAAAGCTAGATTTCAGTATGGACAAAACATCCTCTATTACATCACCATTGTGCCCTCTAGAAATAAGCAACCTATATCACGAGATTAAGAATCTCCATATGTACCCATTAATATCTGACCTGTATTTTTAGGCTAAGTATTACCTTCGCTATAACCATTACAACGATATCCACATGTCCCTATGAAATTGAAATCTAGTAAGTTGAACAGTAAGAATAAGTTGAACATAGTTTTACTTTTCCTGAAGAAAAGTAATCAAAATACGACTGCCGCCTTCTCCTGGAATACCACCAGAAGCGGGCTCATGCAAGACTGTTGAAGCTTCCCAGACGTCCAGCCCCGACTCACCTTTCCCTGTCCCTGGGAAGAGGGCCGTGTCTGTGACGTCCAGCCCTTCAGACTCTGAGTCCACGTCGACCAGACTCTAACTTTAGGCTACTTCTTCTTTTACCCTAAGTGTCCCTGAGTGTGTTACGTTGTTGGTTATCGTTGTAAGGTAAGGTAAAATAATATTATGCGAGTATTCCTAATTTAATTTCGTCTAGATCTGTGCCTAAGATCTTTAGTGAATTTGTATTGATCGTGCAGTTAATTAATATAGATCCGTACAGTGATTCTTTGAGTACAAGATAATATTTATACTTAGTGTTCATCCTTCAGAAATGTAATCTTTCTATACGTTATATACTCATTATTACACGCATCATTTATAGTGAATACTCTCAGATTTTCCTCTCATGTGTCCATTATTCTGTGTATAAACCAAGTCTAAGTCTAAGTGTATACCGTGAAGTGATTATATCTATAAATCTTCTATATACCTAGAACCTACACCCAATTTTAGTATTCTTCTTTATCTTTGCTTGTGCTAATTTAAATTATCTCTTTATATACCTTTTGAAAGAAAAAATCCCCTCTCCGTTGAGTTACGAATAATTCCTTAACCTAATTATCAGATATACCAGTTTTAGTGAATATTCTAATGATATACGCTAGTCGGATTATATAATTCTTTCCATACTTCTTTAGGAATTCTGATTGATTTATTCATCAAGTCAAGATCGATATATTTCTTCGGTATATATTCATTCTACCGGAATTTAGGTAAGAATTCAACGTTACTCGTTCTGCGTTCTTTTAGGAACCTGTTAATCTATTCAGAACTCCTTGTATACCATTGTTGGTAATCTTTTAGTGCAACTTCGTCGTGTACAACCAATCTAGATATTAATTTGTTTTACGCTATCTTGTCCACGTCATTTTATATGCGTTCTTGTCGATTCTATATTTACTTGATTATAATTGTCTGAGTAATTGATATACTTTGCTACTCTCCGTATATTCATTGAGAATCTGAATTCCTAATCGTGTGAATTTATTTCATATACAGACAAAATAATTATTCGTATCTCGTGTGAAAGAATATTCGCTATAACCCTTATATCGTTAAACTCCGTTTTAACTTATCTTTCCTCCCGTCTTAAAGTCAACCACCTCACTTTAATCGCCAAGTTAAGATTGCACTTAGATAGATAATTATTTTCCACCCGTGCAGTCGACCTGACCTACAGGTTAAGGCTACCTTGTGATGTTTACCTGTGTGCGACTTAAGATTTTGTTGTCTCCCCCCCCCCCCCCTCCCCTCAACCTTACCCGCGCGGCTTAACGATATTCTCTCAGCTGTTCGTGTAAGTGTCAAATTACTTCATGCTAGACACTTGACTCATATATATTATTATCAATGAACTTAAGTCTATGTATATCTCTGTCTGTACTCTTCTGTATATTTCCCAGTTCTATACATATATAACCACGTGAATTTTGTTCTATTTGAGTCATTTAGATAACCTCTCTTATTTACTGCCATTTTCATATTAACTATTCTATATAATAGTGGAGCATCGGACCCATATAGAACCCTCATGCAATTGAATAAAGAAGAGTGTAATTTACCCTGTGTATTTATTGTGTTCTGGTTGCCTGATTGAGTATATAATTGTCATATTCACTGCGCTCGATGTGTCCCTGTTGAGCAATATTCCAAATCTAAATATCCAAAACCTGGATTGAATTACTTAATACTGAAACCAGTTGGCTTACAACCCGGCATAACACTTCTTCTTCTTCGTGCTGCTTCTTCTTGCTTCTGCTCTTCCTCCTCCTTTTTCTTCTTATTCTTCTGATTTTTTCTGATTCTTCTTTCTGCTTCTTCTTCTTCCTATTTCTTCTTCTTCTTCTTGCTTCTCCTCCTTCCTTGTCTTCTTCTTTTTCTTCTGATTTTGCTTCTTCGTCTTCTTCTTATGGTGTTTCTTCTTCTTCTTCTTTTTCTTCTACTTCTTCTACTTCTTCTTGCTACTTCTTCTTTTTCTTGTTGTTGTTCTTCTTCTTTTTGTGACGGCCGGTGTAAATACTGTACGTCTGCTCGATGTTTGCTGGCGGGGGGTTGTGAGCAGGCCGAGGCTGGAGGGGAATGATAACAGACCCGGGAAAATAAGGGATTCTCCTTCTTCAATCTTCATCCACTTCTGCGGTGTCTTCTCCTTTACTATTATTTCATTTTCCCCGCCCCCCTCCACACTCCCCTCTCTCTCTCTCTCTCTCTCTCTCTCTATCTCTCTCTATCTCTCTCTCTCTCTCTCTTTTTCTCTCTCTCTTTCTCTGTCTCTGTCTCTCTCTCTCTCTCTTCTTTCGCTCTTTCTTTCTCTCAGAAAATGGGCAAGTGCCTTTTAATGTAAGTACATGTTAGATACAACAAATAGGCTCTCAAACCAATACATTTGATTACTACAGTATGTGAATGGAGTAAAGGTAAAGTGTGTATCACAGATAAAAGACCTTCGATGAGTGTGTGTGAGGATGAATGTGATTTATATAGTATACCGGTATGTGCAGCTTCTGACGGGTGTTCGTGGGACCTGCCGGTTTTCCTTGCGCGGGTTGGTCCTTCTGGGTTGGTGTTCGGATCGGGTCGGCTATTTATTGATGAGTGCATATTATGTATTTGTTAGTGTGTGGCTGGTTTGGTCTGGGCATTGATCTGGGTGTGTGGGGGGGGGGGGGGGGGGGGGGGGGGGGGTCTCGCAGGCATTCGTCGGTGGCTGTGTATTGTCTTGACGCCACAACCAAATGGCAATAAGTAATAATTGTGTGTCTATGAAACTATGCATGTTTAGCCTATACTGTGGTAGGTAATATGTTTAGCCTATACTGTGGTAGGTAATATGTTTAGCCTATACTGTGGTAGGTATATGTTTAGCCTATACTGTGGTAGGTAATATGTTTAGCCTATACTGTGGTAGGTAATAGTTTTAGCCTATACTCCTGTGGTAGGTAATATGTTTAGCCTATACTGTGGTAGGTAATATGTTTAGCCTATACTGTGGTAGGTAATATGTTTAGCCTATACTGTGGTAGGTAATATGTTTAGCCTATACTGTGGTAGGTAATATGTTTAGCCTATACTGTGGTAGGTAATATGTTTAGCCTATACTGTGGTAGGTAATATGTTTAGCCTATACTGTGGTAGGTAATATGTTTAGCCTATACTGTGGTAGGTAATATGTTTAGCCTATACTGTGGTAGGTAATATGTTTAGCCTATACTGTGGTAGGTAATATGTTTAGCCTATACTGTGGTAGGTAATATGTTTAGCCTATACTGTGGTAGGTAATATGTTTAGCCTATACTGTGGTAGGTAATATGTTTAGCCTATACTGTGGTAGGTAATATGTTTAGCCTATACTGTGGTAGGTAATATGTTTAGCCTATACTGTGGTAGGTAATATGTTTAGCCTATACTGTGCTAGGTAATATGTTTAGCCTATACTGTGGTAGGTAATATGTGTGAATAAAAACTGTGTTTGGGTGTTTCATGTACACAGTATGCTGTTTAAATGTATATTTCTAAATTTATGAACATTACACTATATGTGTAAAATTATGTTGCATGTGTATGTGTGCGGTATGTGTGCTAATTATTGTTTGATTAGATATATTTGTAAAACTAAAAATAATATTATAATAATTCAGTTGCCCTCTGACCCGTGACTAGTGTGGACGTCCCCAGTGACCGCTAGTGTACCGGTTTACCATTAGTGAGGTCCTAGTTAACTTTCATAGTGATGGCTGTTGTTGATGAGTCTGCTGTCTCCTCCCATACTCTCCAGCTTTGTCTTGCTTTGCAAGAAAGACTGGAGAGTGTGGAGCAGGAGATTCAGTGTCTCAAAGATGAAAATTTGGCCTTGAGACTAGCTATGGCGGAGAAGAAGTGTGAGGCTACCGGAAGTGTTCCCGGGGATCGTGAAGCCCCTTGGAAAGTGGTGTCAACTAGTGCAACGGCCTGCAAGCTGAAAAGGCAGCCAGTCAAGACCCACAACAACTTCAGCACCTTGGCTGATGAGAATGATGGCGATGAAGTGGCGATCATCGAGGCAGTGAGAGGGGAGGGGGGGGGGGGGGGGGGGGGAGTCTGCTGCTGTTGCTGCAACAACTACTGCTACACGCCGACAAAAGGAAAAAGCTAAGTCTGTTTTCATTGTCGGTGATTCATTGGTTAGATACCTTGGCAGGGCAACAAACACTCAGGTTGGTAAAGTTGTCTGCGTGCCTGGTCCCGGAGTCGGGAGGGTGGCTGAGAAGATAGATGCTGTCATGGAAGTGAGTGGGGAGGACCCCATCATCTTCCTCAACGCAGGGAGCAACGACATATGGAGATGCAGGACTGAGGAGTTGCTCTCCAAGTATCAGGAAATGTTGGAGAGGATCAAGGAAAAAGGTGGAGTTCCTGTGGTAAACAGTATCCTGCCTAGAAGAGGGGTAAGGAAGGAATGGTCCTCCAGGGCTATTGGTGTAAATAGCCGGCTGGAGAAGTATTGTAAGGCAAATACTATTCCATTCCTGGATAACTGGTCCCTCTTTTATGGTAAGGATGAACTGTATGCCCAGGATGGAGTACATCTCTCTCGACTAGGAGTTTCGACCTTGGCCAGCTCACTCGACAAGATTGTTGCGGGGTTTCGTTAAAAAAACCTGGGTGTGTAAGTAAAATACTGTCTCCATATGGAGCAGGTACTTCATGTGACAAACCAGTGAGTAACATAGAAATAATCAGTCAAGATAGTGCGGATATAGTGATGTGTAATAGTAGTATCGATAACACTACACATGTAACTGATAGTAAAGATGAGAATACTGATAGAGTAGAATTTCCGTCTAGAGCTAGTAGTTCAACAGGAAATAATAAGTTAGCTAAACACAATAGAAAATTAGTTGCAAATAAAAGTAATAGGTTGAGGGTATATTATACAAATTGTAGGAGTTTATGTAACAAAATGAACGAACTTAGAGCACTCGTTAGCACAGAAAATATAGACATAATAGCGCTAACTGAAACGTGGATTAATACAGAATCTAGGCATATTTTAGCAGAATTTGATATTCCAGGATATAGTTTGTTTAAATATGACCGAACAAGTAGGAGGGGCGGGGGTATAGCAGTGTTTGTCAGGAGTACATTAAAAAGCTGTATTAAATCAGGTATTAGACTAAATAATGATAATGAAAGTGTTTGGGTAGAGGTTAACGAAGGTAGTGAGACCATAGTTATTGGAGTTATATATAGACCGCCTAATATGAGTAGAAATGGCGGAAAATCGTTATGGGAGGAAATTAAAATAGCATCAAGGTTTAGCAATGTGTGCATTATGGGGGATTTTAATTTTCCGAACATTGATTGGCAGCACCAAATAGGCGACTCCGATTCAGTAGAGTTTATTGAGGTAGTACAAGATAGTTTGTTATTTCAATTCATAGATACGCCGACTAGAGGTATTAATATTCTTGATTTAGTTTTCAGTAACAATGAACATATGATAACTAATGTAGATTGGTGACCACCTAGGAAATAGCGATCATAAATCTATTTATTTTAATATACAATGGACAGGGAATGCTAAAGAGAATACGACACTTATCCCAGATTTCAGAAAAGCCGATTATGGTGGGCTAAGAAGAGACTTAAGGGTGGACCCTATTGTTAAGCAATTAAGTCAGGATATGCCAGAGTTAAACTTGCCACCTACATATAACCAGTTTATTGCTTCACTCCACAATGCTCAAAATAAATATATCCCTAAAAGAAGATTTAGATCGACGCAGAACCAACCAAAATGGATGACTAATAAGCTAATAGATTTTATAGGAAAAAAGAAAGGAATATATCGAAAAATAAAGAAAGGTGAAAATAATTTACATATATACTATCAGACTCTATCAAGACAGGTCAAAAAGGAAATCAGGAAAGCAAAAATAAATTATGAAATAAGGATAGCCAGCGACTCAAAAAATAACCCTAAAGCTTTTTACCAACTATATAAATCTAAAGTTAGAGATGTAATAGGCCCCCTAAAAACTTCAATAGGAGAAATAACAGAAAATGATTTAGAAATGTGCAGTACATTAAATAGTCAGTTTCTTTCCGTTTTCACTAATGAAAATTTGGCACAGATTCCAGAAGTCAATATGGTATATAGTGATAGTATAGAAAATATGTTAAGTACAGTTAGTATAAGTAGAAATGATGTGCTTAAGGAAATTGACAGACTGAAACCTCAAAAATCGCCTGGTCCTGACGAGATATATGCTAGAGTATTAAAAGAATGCAGAGATGAGTTAAGTAGTCCATTAGCATTTATATTTAACAAGTCATTAGAAACAGGTTTAGTTCCAGAAGCTTGGAAGCTTGCAAATGTAGTTCCGATCTTCAAAAAAAGGTGATAAATCGATAGCATCCAATTACCGTCCCATTAGTCTCACATCAATCATAGGAAAGTTGCTAGAGTCCATTATTGCTAGGAAAATTAGAAGCCACTTAGTAAAATTTAACTTAATAAATTCTTCTCAGCATGGATTCACTCAGGGACGTTCTTGCCTTACTAATTTGCTTAGCTTTTTCTCAGAGGTATATGAAGCAGTAGATAGTGACAAGTCATATGATATTATATATTTAGATTTCAGTAAAGCTTTCGACAGAGTCCCTCATGAGAGATTGATGAGAAAGGTTGAGGCACATGGAATAGGAGGGTCGTTGTTGGGATGGATTAGGTCATGGCTAATTGGTAGGAAACAGAGAGTCAGCATAAATGGTACCAAGTCAGAGTGGGGAGCAGTCAAAAGTGGTGTCCCCCAGGGATCGGTATTAGGTCCCCTGTTGTTTCTTATATACATAAATGACCTAGATTTAGGTATAACTAGTAGGATAAGTAAATTCGCAGACGATACTAAAATGGGGAGATCAATTGATTCAGATAGCGATATAGAGTGCCTCCAAAGGGATCTAGATACCTTACATGAATGGTCAGTAAATTGGCAGATGAAGTTTAACATTGACAAATGCAAGGTATTAAAGATAGGGAAGATGCAAACAAATGTTAAATAAACTAGCTAATTTAGAATTAGAAAATTCAGACTGCGAGAAAGATCTAGGTGTGTTTGTTAGCAATGATTTGAAGCCTAGAAAACAGTGTATAAGCGTTCGTAATAAGGCAAACAGGATTCTCGGGTTCATCTCTAGGAGTGTGAGTAACAGAACTGCTGATGTTATCTTAAAACTTTACTTGTCATTAGTGAGACCCCATATGGATTATGCTGTCCAATTTTGGTGTCCTTATTACAGAATGGACATAGATACATTGGAGAGAATTCAGCGTAGAATGACAAAAATGATCCATAATATTAGAAATTTTCCGTATGAAGAAAGGTTGAAGAAATTAGGTTTACATTCGTTAGAGAGACGCAGAGTTAGAGGGGATATGATAGAGGTGTTCAAGTGGGTTAGTGGGATTAACAAAGGGGACATGACAAATGTACTAAAGCTCAGTGATAGCGAAAGAACTCGTACCAATGGTTTCAAATTAGATAAATTTCGTTTCAGAAAAGATATAGGCAAATATTGGTTTGGTAACAGAGTTGTAGATGGGTGGAATAGGCTACCAAGTGATATAGTGGGATCAAGAACGATAGGGAGCTTTAAGAAAAAATTGGATAAGCATATGGACGAGAAGGGTTGGGTGTGAAGGGGGATCAGCCGGGTTGGGCCAATCAGCGCTCTGCAGACCCCGTAATCCTGCGTTAATCTCTAACCGGTTTGGTAAGATGATCCTCAGGGTATTAGAGTGTTGAGCCTATAATTGGGCTCGTAATTGGGGTTGTGTGGGACAGGGATCTGCCTTGCTTAGGCCAATCGGCTTTCTGCAGACTCCCATTTTCTTATGTTCTTATGTTCTTAATACTTGGAAATATTATGAATAAATCTGAGGCTTTACCACCATATTAAAATAAGGTGCATTTTAAGAGAGTTAACTCTCACAAGGCTCAGCTAGAATATTTACAACACCTTGTAAATACTGTAAAATATATGTAATACATGAAAGCTAAATAATTTTTTTTTTCAATTTAAATCTAAATTTAGGAGTGCTTATTTGCAGCGAGAATCTAAAATCTAAATGCCAATGCATGACATCTGCTAACAAAGCAAACAGAGCACTAGGGTTCATTAGAAGAAATTTTCATTGTCATAGCAAAGACATAGTATTACCATTATGAAAAAGTATTGTGAGACCACATCTGGAGTGCACTGTATTGTTCTGGTCTCCCTACTTAACCCTTTCACTGCGGCCGTGGTTCATATATGACCTACGGTATATAAAGAAAGCTTACACTCCGGTAATGTACATATACATTAGGGTAGTACCGGCTGACTAAGTGGCACCAACCCACCCTCCTTATTGCCAGACATATCCAGGACGTTCTAGGCTTGCCCCAAATACTATTCCCACTTGTTTTATTGCTCTTAGATGTTAATATCTTCATATTAAATAGGCGCATATGAATATGTAATAACGATATTTATGGTAAAATGACAATTTTCGTCGGGAATGAACCAAAATACCTTTGCATGGCGGGACGTTGCCAATACCATAATCTAGCCTTTGCCGGGTTAAGCAATGGAGAATAATGGGTCAGCTGATGGACTGTTTTAAGATTCTAAATTAATTTAGTAATGTGAATACCAATATGAGTGTCTTAAGATTCTAAATTAATTTAGTAACGTGAATGCCAAGTATCTATTTAAAATAATCAAATAGAGCACCACTAGAGGAAACAAATTAAAACTAATAGGCAGGAAAGCGACCCTATACACAATTTATAATTTCCTCACGCACAGTATAATTAGTGAGTGGAATAAGCTCCTTAATGAAGTTATATAGGCAGTGGCTCAATGGACACATATAAATAAAAACATTATACTCATATCATAAAAAGTAGATGATGATTAGTGATAAGAGAACCTGGCAGAAATTAACACTGTTTTCAGTTGGAGAGAGCAGAAGGGAAAAAACAAAAACAAAAACACAAATAAAAGTATGCTGTCATTTTCTTTCTAGTACTAACTAATCTGTCAATTCCTCCAGGCAATTTCCAAGCCCTGTAATGTTAGGCCTATTCACTTCTAACTGTGTTCACGTACCGCAAATTGCGCAGAGATTGGAGGGTAGGGAGAGAGCCTTAATTTTTGTTATTCTCTCCTTCCAACTTCCTTACTCTTAGGGTTTCTATCTCTACTAGGATTAAGTCCTAGCCACCTTGCAGGGATCGTAAGATCTGTGTGGCCAGTGTATCTATGTAAATCCATGTACAGTACATCTCTCTCTCTCTCTCCACTTATGATGATTACACCAGTGTAGAATGTGTGCCGGTATAGAATAGTGAAATTAAATAGAGTTAAAAGGAAAACAATATGTGACATACATGAAATGCCTAGAGTTTTGTACCACCGAACCATGCTCTCTCTCTCTCTCTATCTCTCTTAATATATATATATATATATATATATATAACATACGGTATATATATATATGTATATTCGTTAATGTCTTCTCTTTATATTAAGAATTTTGTCCCCCCCCCCCCCCTCCCAACTCTCTCTCTCCTTATTAGCTCTCTCTCTCTCCACCTGGTTACTCCCAAGTGCCAATCATTGCCTCCCTGTTTTTCATTCCCCATCCGAGCGTTTGGTGATCTCCTTTCACAGCCAGTCTAGCGAGGGAGAAGTAGCTGTATAAATAGCGAGTGGAATAACCTCCACTAATGACTACGTAACAGTGGCTCAATAGACACATTTATAAAAAGGTTAGAGCCGTACCCTAGAGAAGTTGGGCTGGAGTATATGATTATATATAATAAAAGCTTCAACAGGTTTGCATTCAATACAGAACACACTTTTAACATGTAGCCTAAGTGTTCGTGTTTATGGAAGAAGGTATATTTGTTATGGTATTAATTTATAATAATTTGAGAGGACTTTACTAATCTGGTTTGCGATCGATACTGATTCAAATGGGAGCGTCCATATTTACTTTATGCTCTTAAAGGGAAATGGGTCGTTTTTCTGGTCCCCTTTCTCCCTCGTGTTAAGTTTCATTTATTTTGAGATTATAAGACGGTCAGCCAATAATTTTTGAGAATTTAACACCTCTTACCCCATTTCGTTGTAAATTTTGAGACCTTTCGTACCATTTAGGTGTCGATTTTTTCCTGGCGAGCGATAGCGAGCCTGATATTTTAAGAGGAAGCGGCCTTCGGTCGTTTTTCTACCGAAAAATGTACAAATTTATCTTTAAGGGGGGTCCACCTCCTTTACGTAGGGCACGTGGTACCCGTCTTGCAACTCAATCCCACCCCTACTCTGTGCAACTCTCCAACCCAAGAGTGAATCGTTACTCTCAAACTTTCTTCTACTCAACAGCTGAGCTCTGGAACTCTCTCCCAGAATCAGTCTTTCCCTCTTCCTATGACTTAAATTGCTTCAAACTCCGTGTGTCCAGGCATTTTGGCTCGAACGTCCCTTGATTTTGGCCCTGTCACTCTTTCAACTATGGGGAGGCACTCGCTATAGGCAGTAATGTCTTTTGCCTCCCTCAATCACATAGAAAAAAAAAAAAAAAAAAAAAGGGGGAGTTTTTCTAAGCTTGGTGGAGGTCTAGCGAGGAAACTAAGAAAAAAGGAATACATGAATGAATAGACCGAAAAAGCGGCCCATCTCCGTCCATAGTTTTAAAATCATACTCAGTCATTATTTGTTTTAATCTTTCCCATATGTTTTGTAACAATACGAAATATTGATTGGTTGATTGCCTAATGTAGATGATTACAGTCGCGTGCAGTTCAATGGGGTCACCGGTTTTTTTGTTATCTTTCTCTCCTTTTCTCTCTTTCCCTGGCTTGTATCCATTCGGCCCAATTCAGCCAACCGTTTTAAGAAGTTTATCCCCATCCAGGTGTCGATATCTTCCTGGCGAGTGATAGCCAACCGGTTTTGTATGGAAAAATCCGGCTTCGCCGGAGAAATTTTTCTATCGATTTTTTTTTTTTTTTTAGCTTGCTGTCAAAAAAAATATATAAATATGCTGCCTCGCTACCGCTCGCCAGGCAAATATTGACACCTGGATGGGGGTAAACGTCTTCAAACAGTTGGCTGAATGGGGCCGAATGGATAAAAGTCAAAGAGAGAGGGAGAGAAAGAGAAAATAAGCGAGGTGGGGCTCCCTTAGCCCAATTTGACCCGAGTGAGGTCTTTTTATAGCTGCTTGGGAAAGATCTGTGGTAGCTAGAAGGATTAATTAAGCTTAGTTTGTAGCATTGTCATTGTTCGAGGGCCTTTCTAAGTTGAATGGAATATCTAAAAGCTGCCAGAATATAATGGAAATTACGTCACTGGCACGGAAGGGGTTAATTATCCCCTTGAAGCTCTGACGCGTTTTAGCAGTTTATTTTGGCTATCATTAAACGATTGTATGCATCTTAGGAAGGATCTGTGGGTAATAAAAGGGTAAAGACTATCTCAATCAACCCTCTGACTTCCATATACCCTGCCTAATCTGAATAAAATCGTCTAATTATTACCAGAACACGGAACATAAATGCGTATAGCAGCTTGAAAGAGTTAAGAAGACCTGGCATTAAATATAACGAGAAGACATTATGGGTGGTATTCCTAAACAATTCTTTCCCTTCGGAGCGCTGGTACCGGACGAAATAAGCTGACAAATTACGCTATCTTCAGAAATGGGCATGCTAATCCATGTATTATCTGTAAATAACGCTCATTCTTACCATATTCGTTAGGTATCAGGCGCTGCAAAGGGAAAGAATTGTTAAGAATACAGCACATAGTAGTTTCATAGTTTACCATAATACAGTACATAGTAGTTTCATAGTTTACCATAATACAACACATAGTAGTTTCATAGTTTACCATAATACAACACATAGTAGTAGTTTCATAGTTTACCATCATACAGCACATAGTAGTTTCATAGTTTACCATCATACAGCACATAGTAGTTTCATAGTTTACCATAATACAGCACATAGTAGTTTCATAGTTTACCATAATACAGCACATAGTAGTTTCATAGTTTACCATAATACAGTACATAGTAGTTTCATAGTTTACCATAATACAACACATAGTAGTTTCATAGTTTACCATAATACAACACATAGTAGTAGTTTCATAGTTTACCATAATACAACACATAGTAGTTTCATAGTTTACCATAATACAACACATAGTAGTAGTTTCATAGTTTACCAAAATACAGCACATAGTAGTTTCATAGTTTACCATAATACAGTACATAGTAGTTTCATAGTTTACCATAATACAACACATAGTAGTTTCATAGTTTACCATAATACAGCACATAGTAGTTTCATAGTTTACCATCATACAGCACATAGTAGTTTCATAGTTTACCATAATACAGTACATAGTAGTTTATGTTACCATAATACAACACATAGTAGTTTCATAGTTTACCATAATACAGCACATAGTAGTTTCATAGTTTACCATAATACAACACATAGTAGTTTCATAGTTTACCATAATACAGCACATAGTAGTTTCATAGTTTACCATAATACAGTACATAGTAGTTTCATAGTTTACCATAATACAACACATAGTAGTAGTTTCATAGTTTACCATAATACAGCACATGGTAGTTTCATAGTTTACCATAATACAGTACATAGTAGTTTCATAGTTTACCATAATACAGTACATAGTAGTTTCATAGTTTACCATAATACAACACATAGTAGTTTCATAGTTTACCATAATACAGCACATAGTAGTTTCATAGTTTACCATAATACAGTACATAGTAGTTTCATAGTTTACCATAATACAACACATAGTAGTTTCATAGTTTACCATAATACAGCACATAGTAGTTTCATAGTTTACCATAATACAACACATAGTAGTTTCATAGTTTACCATAATACAGCACATAGTAGTTTCATTGTTTACCATAATACAGCACATAGTAGTTTCATAGTTTACCATAATACAACACATAGTAGTAGTTTCATAGTTTACCATAATACAGCACATAGTAGTTTCATAGTTTACCATAATACAGCACATAGTAGTTTCATAGTTTACCATCAAGTACAAAGTTAATCGGTAGCTAAAGGATTAAATTTACCGTCAGCTTAACCCTTTGAGTACCAGCGACGTGAGTTATCTTTTATTCTAGCTATAATTAGACGGCATTATTCAGCTTAGGAAGGTTGTGCGGTAGTTATAAGGGTTGGTTGAGATACTTTGAAGCCTAATTATTGCTATAGGTCTTTCCTAAACTGAATAATATCGATTAGTAGTAGCCAGAATAAAATGAATAAGACGTCGCTGGTACTGTATGGGTTAAGGGGGGTCACCGTAATTTTTTATCTTTGTCTCCTTTTCTTTCTTTTTTCCTGGCTTGTATCCATTTGGCCCCATTCAGCCAACTGTTTTAAGACGTTTATCCCCATCCCGTTGTCGATTTCTTCCTGGCGAGCTATAGTGAGCTAGCATTGCATGGAGAAATCCGGCTTCGCCGGAGAAATTTTTCTATCGAAAAATGTACAAATTTAGCTTGCTGTCAAAACGAAAATACATATATAATGGCTCGCCAGGAAAATGTTGCCACCGGGGTGGGGATAAACGTCTTAAAACAGTAGGCTGAGTGGGGCCGAATGGATACAAGCCAAAGAGAGAGGAAGAGAAAGAGAACAAAAAGGGAGGTGGGCTCCTTTAACTAAAACTGACTAGGCCTATAGCGTCCCAGCTACTCGTTTGCACTGAGTATTAGTATGGTACAGTTTCCTGCACTTCCATTATGTACAGTTTAATTAGTATCGAGTGTAACTAATCTTATCTGGCTGTTTTGTTTGCGGTCGTCTAGGAGTGTGGTCGTTTAGGGGTGTGGCCGTTTAAGACTGTGGCCGTTTAGGAGTGTGGCCGTTTAGCAGTGTGGTTGTTTAGGAGTGTGGTTGTTTAGGAGTGTGGCCGTTTAGGGGTGTTGCCGTTTAGGAGTGTGGCCGTTTTGGTATATGGCCGGTTTAGGAGTGTGGCCGTTTTGGTATATGGCCGGTTTAGGAGTGTGCGGCCGTTTAGGAGTGTGCGGCCGTTTAGGAGTGTGGCCGTTTAGGGGTGTGGCCGTTTAGGAGTGTGACCGTTTAGGGGTGTGGCCGTTTTGGTATATGGCCGTTTAGGAGTGTCCGGCCGTTTAGGAGTGTGCGGCCGTTTAGGAGTGTGGTGGCCGTTTAGGTGTGTGGCTGTTTAGGAGTGTGGCCGCGTTGACCTGGTTCCATTGACGGTCTAGCTCCCCCAATTCCCGACCTCATCTCATATCAATACCGCCTCTCTCCTCCTGCAGTGTCGTGGTCTGCAGAGAGAGAGAGAGAGAGAGAGGAGGAGAGGGAAAGAGAGAGAAAGTGAGTGAGTGAGTGAGTGTGTATGTGTTAGCGAGAGAGAGAGAGAGGGAGGGAAGGAAAGAGAGAATGAGAAGAGAGTGAATGAGTGAGAGAGAGAGAGAGAGAGAGAGAGAGAGAGAGAGAGAGAGAGAGAGGGGCAAACAGACAGACAGACAAAAACAAATGGAGGTGAAAACATATCCTCCATCCACCTTCCTTGGCTGAGGTAATAAGTCTCTACCAATATACCCAACTCATTCAAATTTAGCAGCACCTTTTTAATATCCTTAACTTTCTACCTCTCCCGACCCTCCCCTCATTTCAATACCACCTACAGCCACGTTCAGGAGGCGGGGTGTGTATGAGAGAGAGAGAGAGAGAGAGAGTGAGTGTGTGAGTGTATGAGCGAGAGTGAGTGTGTGAGCGAGTGAGTGAGTTTGTGCTTTAGTGAGAGAGAGAGACTGACTGATATTAACCAGCAATCTGAAAATGTGGATTTTCGATTAGGAATCAGTGCATAGAATGTTGATTTTAAATTTGAGAGAGAGAGAGAGAGAGAGAGAGAGAAACTAAAGACTATGTAATTTATATGGCCTTTACTATTTATACAATTTGACCATTTATATTATTTTTGTCACTTAGCCTTGCACAAAACTATAGTCGGTTTTATTCCAGTTGGTGGTAAATTGATTCCCTTAGCCTCTGATATATTGATACTTAAGGGAACCCACCTCGTTTTTGTTCTCTTTCTCTCACGCTCTCTTTGGCTTGTATCCATTCGGCCCCATTCAGCCTATTGTTTTAAGACCTTTACCCCCATTTGCTAGGGGAGGTGTGGCAGCGTGGTCTTGCCACTGGACTGGTAATCCAATGGACCCGGGTTCGAATCCCAATATGTCAATGGGAAGATATTATTGGGATGGAATTTGTGCTGTACCTAGTTTCAGTGCATTACCACAGCACACCGAAATGCCAAAACAAAATACCCTCATTGTTCCCTGATTAAATAGCAGTGTATGAATATTCCCATATTCAAAATGTGCTACAGTGGGGCAATGCCTAGTGAGTTAATTGCTCAATAGGTGGCGTTCTGATAGTGAGGGTCCGAGTCTGAGGAATGAGCCTGTGAAGCGCGGAGGAGGAGCAGCTTCAGAGATGGGATTGCTTCGAGCCGGGGTGCTTCGCATGTCTCACTCCCTAGACTGGAACAAGACCTCACGGGCATCACCGTGTTCAGCGGTTGAGTGTGCAGGCTCTCAGCCTATACCCGAGAGAGAGTAGTTGAAATATATAGAAAAACAACAAAAATCCAAGTGTCAATATTTTCCTGGCGAGCCATAGCGAGCCAGCATATATTTATTTTTGTTTTGACAGCAAGCTAAATTTGTACATTTTTCGATAGAAAAATTTCTCCGGCGAAGCCGGATTTCTCCATACAATGCTGGCTCGCTATCGCCCGCCAGGAAGAAATCGACACCTGGATGGGGATAAACGTCTTAAAACAGTTGGCTGAATGGGGCCGAATGGATACAAGCCAGGGAAAGAGAGAAAAGGAGAAAAAGATTAAAAAAAAACGGCGACCCCCCTTAACTGGATTATATAGATTATGTCAATTAACTGATAGCTGGTAGAAATATATATTAACTGATAGCTGGTAGAAATATATATTAACTGATAGCTGGTAGAAATATATATTGTAACTCATAACCATCGTAGTTACTAAATTTAAAAAATATATGCCTTTGTACCGTCATTTGGAAACAATGGTTTATAATAATTGTAATCTTTGAAATAACTGAATTATGACAAATTGCCTTGTGCTGAAAAAAGTAGAATACAATAATTTTAACCTTCGTAATAACTGAATTACCAAGATTATTGCAAATTTTCTTGGGTTGACAAAAAAAATGAGATTATAGTACTTTTGACTGCAACTGTCCAAGTGGTATTGGAATGTAATATTGGGAGTCCGTGTCTGCTTGGTGGAAGGTGATGAGATAGGGAGAGAGAGAGAAAGAGAGAGAGAGAGAGAGAGAAAGGAACAAAGGAAGAGAGAAGGGAGGAGTGGGAGAATAAGGAAGGTAAAAGAGAGAAGAGGAAGGAAGGAGAGGAAGAAAGGAGGTAGGGAAGGAAAGAAGAAAGGAAGGAAATAAGGAAGGACGGAAGATGGAAGGAAGAAGGGAGAGGGTTAAGGGAGGAGAGGAAGGAATAACGGAGAAATATGGGAAGGGAGGGAGGGAGGGGTGCAAGGAAGAAGGGAGAGGATTAAGAAAGGAGAGAGGGAGGAGAGGAAGTGAGGAAGGAAGGAGGAAGAGGAAAAAGGAAAGAAGGAAGACAGGAAGGAAGGAATAAATGAAAAAAAAGGTAGGGAAGGACAAAGGAGGGTAGTGCTTGGTTTTTGGTCTATATATTTATTTATTAATATATTTCTGAGTTTCCTCGCTAGACCTTCATTAAGCTTAACAAATCACTCACTAGACCCCCTTTCAAGAAAACTTTGTAAATTTTTCGGTAGAAAAATGTTCCAGCCGATGGTCGGTTCCTTCTGAAATTACAGGCTCGCTATCGCTCGCCAGGAAAACAAATCGACACTTAAATGGCACGAAAGGTCTTGTATCTATCTTTATATCTATTGCCGGACGCCTTATTCTCCTTAATGAGGGTGGCCATACACAGAAGGCCCCCAAGTGGACCTATCCCCTGTAAGAGGGCCAACCCTAGCCAGTTTACTGAAGGACTTACAGGATTGACCATTCAATTTAGTGTCCTTCCGACCCCGAGGCCCTCTATTTATCTTTTTAGCACTATTTCTCTACAGTGGTATACTCGGCTAATCTATCCACTAACCTGATTCACCCTTAGGTAAACAGTACGGATTTGTATCAGGTTTACCCCACTCCCTCTATCTACCCGTCAGGATCTCCCAGCGGACTATCCCTTATTCTTCAACAATACAAAAATCAACCCTTCATCTTCTCTCAATATTCTTGGTGTCTCTTTTTCTTCTGCTCTCATTTGGAAGGACCATATTACCAGTCTTGCTAAGGCAGCCTCCCAGAAGCTGGGTGTGCTCAACCGCCTTAGGGGGTTCTTTTCCCCTGCACAGCTTCTTACTCTGTACAGGGGCATAGTGCCCCCTTGTATTGAGTATTGTTCACATGTGTGGGGAGGTTCCTCTCACACCGCTCTCCTAGACAAAGTTGAAAGGAAGGCCTTTCGTATCATTAACTCCTGTCCACTCACCAACTCTCTGCAATCTCTCTCTCTCCGCCGCAATGTTGCATCTCTCTCGCTATTCTATCGCTACTATAATAATCAGTGTTCCTCAGAGCTATCCCAGTGCATACCACCTCCTTTACGTAGGGCACGTGGTACCCGTCTTGCAACTCAATCCCACCCCTACTCTGTGCAACTCTCCAACCCAAGAGTGAAACGTTACTCTCAAACTTTCTTCTACTCAACAGCTGAGCTCTGGAACTCTCCCAGAATCAGTCTTTCCCTCTTCCTATGACTTAAATTGCTTAAAACTCCGTGTGTCCAGGCATTTTGGCTCGAACGTCCCTTGATTTTGGCCCTGTCACTCTTTCAACTATGGGGGAGGCACTCGCTATAGGCAGTTATGCCTTTTGCCTCCCTCAATCACATAGACAAAAAAAAAAAAAAAAAAAAGATAGGTTGCCGACCAAGGCTGACGAGTCCCATCCACCCGGATTTTTATAAAGTTGTCTCACCTAGATACCGTGTTACCGACCAAGGCTAACGAGTCCCAACCACCATAGAATGGTCTTAATATTGACAAAGAAATGAGGCGAAAGGTCTCAAAATCGTCAAACTAACGGAACGAACGTCTTAAAATCTCGAAACTAATATGCTAAACATGGGTGAGAAGGGGGTCCAGACAAAGCGACTACTTCCCCCTTAAGGAAGGAATCAAAGATAATCAAAGGTATAACAACATTAGAATACCGTACCCATCTTGATTAAAATTACTTGTAATATAACATTTTTTATTCAATGTTGACAGTTTACTGATTCTCACTAGAATATTTATGGAACATTATGGACTGGAAATAAAAACATTGTACCAAATTGAAGAAGACGATATTGAAAAACATTGAAAGATAACGCTGATGATTGTAAAATATGGTTGCAACAGAGATCAGCTATGCACTTAAAAAATAATAAGGGTATGGACAAAGGTTTACAAAATAATTGAGCATTATAATGATTTTGTTGTTGTATGATCTTGCATTAGATGAGTTTATTGCCACCAATATACCTTTATATGGGTTGATTATTATGGAGACTTTTGATTACCGGTACCCTTTATATAACCCCCCCCCCCTTCTGTGTGTGTGTGTGTGTATGTATGTATGTATGTGGTGTATGTTTGTATGTACACTTTTGCGTTTGTATGCATGACTGTGTGTGGGAAGTGGGAAGGTGGCGTTGTGTGAAATAATCAAGGTTATGCATGTGAGCCTGTAAGTACCCTGTTCCAAATAGTAAGGCCAGAAATCGTTTACCTTTACCCATGTAATTAAAAAAGGGCAAGAGAAAATGGACTGTAAATTTCCGCACCTATTCCCTGATTGACTCTTCCCAAATGGTAGAATTCGTAGCGCGATTACTGGAGTCCTTTGTGAGTTCTAAAGATTAACCCATTGAGTATCAGTGACGTGTGTTATATTTTATTCTAGCTATGTTTAAACGATATTATGTAGCTTGGGAAGGATCTGCGGTAGTTAAAAGGGTTGGTTGAGATAGTTTGAAGCCTTATTATTGCTAGAGATCCTTCTTAAGCTGAATAAAAAACGTCTGATAGCTGCCAGAATATGATGGAAAAGACATCGCTGGTACTGGACGGGTTAATGTTCAAGAGTTTTGGCTGTGACGCATGTCCAGTGTGAGCATGCTGTACAGAACGCCTAGTCATGCCCCACTCTCGCTAGGATCGTCAGGGCAGGAACTTTGGCTGTAGTCTATGTAGAGTTTCCTAACTTAGTTCATGTGAGCCGTTGTACTATAAGTATTATGAATATGTATTTTGTTTTCATCTGAGTCAACGAGTTCTATTTTATATCATTAGTTATAAGTATTGTGTGTAAAACTTATTTGTAATGATGGGAAGAGAAACAGCCACAGTTGGGGGGTCAGTGGGTGCGCCAGGCGGGAGGTGGGCCTAACTCACTAGCACTCCTCCCCCCCTCAGTGCTAGGGGAGCCTTTGTGTATCCCAGAGGAGAGAGAGAAATTACGTAATGGTTGTCAGTGGGCGGTCCTTAGTAGTTCACGTTGGGCTCACTAGAGGGCCGGGTATAAAAAGGGAAGTCTAGCCATTTTTTCATCAGAACTCATTAGGCAGAGCGACTTCTCATTTCCCTTGCTAACTATATATATTCTTCTGACTGATGGGAACTTTCTCTACTACCTTACATTCTTATCTCCTCTTTTCCATGCCCTGTATAACTTCCATGGTCCCGTTGGTGCAGAGCTAGTCAGCCAACGTATTATCGCTTGAGTTCTCACGAGATGCTTGCCTATTAGATAGCCTATTTTGGAAGGGTTAACTTAGAATAGGATTGATTTATGTTTGCTGCACTTGTATATGCATTTCCCTGTGTGTTATTATTATTATTCCTGTTTTCTGCTAGTCTAGGTAATGCTAGACTGGGGTAAGGCTTTTCTGTGTTACGAGATGTTGTTTGATGCAGTGGTTAAGCGATAAACCTGCATACTCGTTTCGGTTCAGTGAAGCTTAGGTTGTCTTCGCGGCTGACTGTGTTGAGTTAATAATTTACAGTGCATGAGGGCAAGAGCCTAAACACCCTGTATTTTATTAACAGTTTGTTTTTACTTTGTCAAGGAGCCGGGAGAAAACCAGATACAAGGGATCTGGATTTCTCAAAGTGCACTTGTTAGTTTTAATGTAATACTTTAAACAGTCGTGAGGACTTCGCTAGGCTACAAGCCGTTTTTGCTCAGTCACTGCTACCTTTTGCCCACAGTACCCCAGCTAGACTTTACTCGATTAGTAGATACAGAATAGTATTGAAGCTTTCCTTATGTATGATATTGTTTATGCACTATTGATTTCATGTGTTGCAAGCTTGGCTACTTTAGTGATTAGTGGCCCACGAGCACAATCCGAGTAGGCTATTGCCGTTGCATTTGCGGAGTACTTCTTTTTAATGTTTGCCATTTACTATTGCATATTCTTTTAATTATTCTTATGCCAATTTAAACCTTTAATAGTATTTAATTGCCAGTGTTTTTGCTTATTGAATTACTGTTCAAAATCCGATACGTACTTCTTACGAGCATCCGAGAAGCATCTAACTTCTTTCAGAAGATTCCTTGCTCGATGCTTAAGGACTATTAATTAACGTAACGTAATAGTGCCGATCCGAAGTAGAGGGTGGAGGACTTCTTAAGTTCATAGTCAAGGGTGGATTACTTCGGCTTCGGCCAACACTATTCTTTGGTGTTGTTGTTTCTTACTTCATTGTTTGATTGTTGACCAGACTAGATAATTCCTGTCTCTTTATTAGTCTGTTGTTGAACACTAGTACCGAGTTTTTGTATACCCCGTTATAGCAGATTGAACTCTGGAGGGTATTGGTGTTTTTTGTTCGGCTGGCAGTACTCAGGGGTTGGGATCGTGTGTTTCCGTTGTGGCAGCGAGCCGTATTCGAGTCCTGATTGAGAGCCCTTGTGTACCCGAGTGCCAGTTCGTAACATGGCCCACTTGTTCGGACCTGGGCATAGTATGTGTGTGAGTCTGCGCGCGTGTGTTAGACTTACTTTTGTTAGGGGGGGGTCACCTACCTTTTTTCTCTTTTATCTCCTTTTCTTTCTTTCTCTGGCTTGTATCCATTCGGCCCCATTCAGCTTACTATTTTAAGACCTTTATCCCCATCCAGGTGTCGATTTATTCCTGGCCAGCGATAGTGAGTCAGCATTGTATGGAGAAATCCGGCTTCGCCGAAGAAATTTTTCTATCGAAAAATGTGCAAATTTAGCTTGCTGTCAAAACAAAAATATGTATATGCTGGGTCGTTACTGCTCGCCAGGAAAATATTGACACCTGGATGGGGTAAACGTCTTAAAACAGTAGGCTGAATGGGGCCGAATGGATACAAGCCAAAGAGAGAGGGAGAGAAAGATAAAACAAATGCGAGGTGGGCTCCCTTAAAGAGACGCAGAGTTATAAAAGGGATATGATAAAGGTGTTCAAGTGGGTAAGTGGGATTAATAAAGGGGACATATATGATGATGTAGTAAACGTCGTTTCCACATAGCGATTTTGATTAGTTATTTTGCCTTTGTATTGTCTTTGTCCAAGTTTTGGTTTGTTTAGTTTGCAAGTTTTACATTTTAATAGCGAGAAAACTCAAATACAAGGTTTCAAATCGGAGGATTTATTTCGTTTCAGAAAAGATATAGGCAAATACTGGTTTGGTAACAGAGTTGTGGATACTGTGTGTGTGATAGGCTACCGAGTGCTATAGTGGGATCAAGAACGTTAGAGAGCTTCAAAATAAAATTAGATTGGCATATGGACGATATAGGTTATGTATGAAAGGGATCTGCCTTGTGCGTGTCAATCAGCTTTCTGCAGACTCCCGTTTTCTTATGTTCTTATATGTGTTTGGGTGCGTGTGTATGTGTATGTGTATGTGTGTGTGAGTGTATGTGTGTGTGAGTGCCGTGTATGTGCTTAGCTCCTTCAGCACCATGACGCCTTTTTACCTTTGATTCTGGATAAAATTAAATGATTGTATGCAGTTGAAGAAGGATCTATGTCACTAAGAGGGTTTATTGAGATCGTAATAACCCATTTGAATCGTATAGGTAGATCGCAAACTAAAGAAAATCGTCTAATGGTAACCAGAATATGATGAAAATTACGTAATGGTGGTGAAGGGGTTAAGGGGGGTCACCAGTGTTGTTTTTTATCTTTCTCTCCTTTTCTCTCTTTCCCTGGCTTGTATCCATTCGGCCCCATTCAGCCAACTGTTTTAAGACGTTTATCCCATCCAGGTGTCGATTTCTTCCTGGCAAGCGATAGCGAGCCAGCATTGTATGGAGAAATCTGGCTTCGCCGGAGACATTTTTCTATCGAAAAATTTACAAATTTAGCTTGCTGTCAAAACAAATATATATATATGCTGGCTCGCTACCGCTTGCCAGGAAAATATTGACACCTGGATGGGGGTAAACGTCTTAAAACAGTAGGCTGAATGGGGCCGAATGGATACAAGCCAAAGAGAGAGGGAGAGAACGAGAAAAAAAGCGAGATGGGCTCCCTTAAATAGATTTGCGTGCACATATACTGTATTTACCAGTGCGCGTAATTGAGTGAGTGTGCTTTGTAAAGAGACTGGTATAATCCTCCGTGACTAAGGCTAAGCCAGCTTCCACTACAATGGTAAAGCCTGCTTGACCCGCCCCGAGGGAAGTTATGGTCCAGAGAAAGAGTTATGGTGTCAATATTGTGTCTGCAACTGGCTCTGGATTGCTATTTTTATCTCTTTGTCTGCATCACACACACACACACACACTCACTATCTCACTCACTCTCACTCTCTCACACACACACACTCACTCACTCACTCTCTCTCTCTACCAAGGGGGTGGTCTGCAGTATTTCAATTGATACGTTTAAGAAGAGATTGGACGATCATCGGATGGAAGATGGATTAATATGAATGAATATATTTAAAATCAGTAGTTATGTAAGTGTAAGTTCCCTTTCACACTAATTTCTTGCTATCCTATTATAACAAACATAAAAAAACTGTCCATGTGGGAATTTCCTAACCCATAAGGCTACACTTCATCCTATTTCTCGGTATGGCTTTTTAGCAGGGGAGATCGGAGGGTGGGGAGAGGGCCTTCTACTGTACTTTGCTGTCTTAGTCTTCTGCTATAAACAGTCTCTGCCCTTAGTAGTATTAAGGCCGGACCACCAAGGAGGCATCGCAAGGTCTGTGTGGTCTAATTATCCGTGTAACTCTATAAATATGAAAACAATAAGAAGACAGAAGAAAGGAGGAGACGAAAACAAAGAGAGGAGAAGGCGAAAAAGACAAAAGGAGAGGAATAAGCAAATAATAAGAAGACGAAGAAGGCAAAGAGAAGAAAGAAAATGAGGAAACATTAAGAATGAGAAGAATGAATAGTAAGAAGACGAAGCGGAAGAAGAAGAAGAAGAAGGCGAAGACGAAGAAGAAGAAGAAGAAGAAGAAGAAGAAGAAGAAGAAGAAGAAGAAGAAGAAGAAGAAGAAGAAGAAGAAGAAGAAGAGGACGAAGAAGACGAAGCGGAAGAAGAAGAAGACGAAGTAGAAGACGAAGAAGAAGAAGAAGAAGACGAAGTAGAAGACGAAGAAGAAGAAGAAGAAGACGAAAAAGAAGACGAAGAAGGAGAAGAAGAAGACGAAGACGAAGAAGGATAAGAAGAAGAAGAAGAAGAAGAAAGAGGTTGAGGAAAAGGAGGAAGACGTTGTACTGTATAATACTCTTAGAGGTTATTAATTAAAAGGAGATAAGCTGGCGACGAGTTCGAGCTTGGAGTCAATTATTGGGCTTTGTGTTATTTCTGGTCTTCGCGGGAACGTGAGTGTACCGAAATTCACTTGTCTCTATGTGTGTTTGATTATATTAGTATTTGTATATGATATGGTAATTTATTTTATTCTATTTTATTTTTATATATTTTTAGGTCGCGGCGGTAACGAACATTATACGTGCCTCTCTGTTTATTTGATTATGTATTTTATTTATATGGATTTGATATACTATTACTATAATATATGTATCAAGTCTTCGCGGTAATGGAAAATTTAGGGGCCTCTCTGTTTGTTTGTATATATAGTTTTACTTGATTTGATTTGGTATTGTATTTGTGTTTTCTGTTGTTCAAGTCTTATACGTGCCCATCTTTTGTATTTTTGTTTATATAGGCTTTTGTATTTGATTTGGTATTCTATTTCTTAGTATTTAGGTCTTCGCGGTAACGGAAATTACACGCATCGTTTATTTATTTGTTTCTAGGTTTTATATGTTTTATCTGTTTTCCTTATTTGAGCTCGGTGAAAATTACGTGAAATACTTGTTCGTTTGTATGTATAGGTTATTTATATTTGAATTTTTATTATATTTATTGATTTTTTTTTTTTATTATGGCTCGGAACAGACTACGTGAAATGGTTGTGTCGGCTTATTTGTTTATATGGTTATTTTATTTTATTTGATATTCTACTTTTTATTATATTTTAGCTAGGCGAAACTTACGTGAAATGCTTGTGGTTTCTTTGTCCATGCGTTTGTTCATGTAGTGTGTATTATTGATTTGTTATTCTATCGTTATTATATATATATTTGTGTTTAGCTAGATATTCATATATTTATTTATATTTTCATGTATTTTATTATATATTATTGCATTATTTGCAAACAGCTATGTTAGCCCTTTTAGCATGATGACGTCATTTTACCCTTGTTTCTGGGTAAAATTAGAAGAGTGGTTTGATTTTAGAACGATTCACTCCATTACTTTGTTTATATGTAGTGTACTCCTTTGTACTCCTTTGTACTACTTTCACGAGAACTTGAACGTTCACTCAATTCATGTATCGATCTACTCTGGGCGAGCGATTGGAAGCCTGCAAATGAGAGAGAATAGATCTACGGCTGGGTAATATACATTTATAGATCTACGGCTGGGTAATATACATTTATAGATCTACGGCTGGGTAATATACATTTATAAACAAATGTATACATATAAAGAAAAGGGGTCTGGTGGCGTTGTTATTTGTATTGACACTTATTTACTATTATTAGTATTATTATTATTATAATAATCGTTATTACTATTATGATAATTCTTATTATCTAAATCATTATTATTATTATTAAACTTGAAAGGGGTCTGGGGAGGCGTTATTTTAGTTTAGAGGGCAAACTATAAAGTTAATTGCTCGAACATGGTCAGTACAATCCAAACCCTCTATAATATTTAAACAAACACACCATAACAATTCCCCCAAGTGTCATGGAGGCCTAGTGTCAAGGGGGGGTCACCGTTTTTTTTTATCTTTCTCTATTTTTTTCTCTTTCCCTGGCCCCATTCAGCCAACTGTTTTAAGACGTTTATCCACATTCAAGTGTCGATTTCTTCCTGGCAAGCGATAGCGAGCCAGTATTGTATGGATAAATCCGGCTTCGCCAGAGACATTTTTCTATCGAAAAAATTACACATTTAACTTCCTGTCAAAACAAATATATATATATATATATATATATATATATATATATATATATATATATATATATATATATATATATATATATATATATATATATATATATGCTGGCTCGATACCGCTCGACAGGAAAATATTGACACCTGGATGGGGGTAAGCTTCTTAAAACAGTAGGCTGAATGGGGCCGAATGGATACAAGACAGAGAGAGAGGGAGAGAAAGAGAAATCAAAGCGAGATGGGCTCCCTTAAGCAAACACACCATAACAATCCCCACAAGTGTTATATAAGCCTAGTGTTCAATCCCCGGTCAGTGCTATTTCAAGGGACACTCTTGTAAATGTAAAACAAATATCATCCTCTATTTTATCGCTTGTATGTTAGTGGGCAGTGTTGTTGTTGTTGTTGTTGTTCCCCAAGCTGCCTGGCCGAAGTGCCCCAAGGCCCCGAGCAAGGCAAAGGGCAAGGCCAAGGGCAAGGCCATAACCGAGCGCCCCCACAAAACCCTCCCTGCCGACCACAATAAAGCCTGGGTGACCGAAGTCACTCCATGGCGGGGAGCTGAGGAGGGTGCGGAAACTCCCGGGAAATCAAAGCCTCACCCAGGGCCCTGTGCCCCTCAGCAATTATGAAGAGAAAGTTGAGGGGCAAAGGAAAAATGTGACGCTTTGGCTTCCAATCTTGGTAGATTGGGAGGTCAATCCAATGAAGAGACGCCGTCACTAGGTGTAGGCGTATGTGTGTGTGTGTGTGTTTGGTTTTGGGGGTATGAATGTGTGTGTGTGTGTGGGGGGGGGGGGGATGTGTAGGTATGAGTGTTTTTAATCTGGGTGTATTTGTATGTATGTATGTATTTGTGTGCGTGTATGTATGTATTTGTGTGCGTGTATGCGTGTGTGTATATGCATGTTTCAATATTATGAGTACAAATCGCCTTTCGTTAACCCTTTCGAGATTCAAAGATGCAATTTTGGCTTCTTATTTGGTTATTAGCAGATGAATATATTCAGCTTAGGGAGGTATTAATTAAGAAGGTATTAATTAGGAAGGTATTAATTAGGAAGGTATTAATTAGCAGATGATTATATTCAGCTTAGGAAGGTATTAATTACCCCTTTGATTTATAAAGGAGGTTCCAAAATTGAATAACATCGTCTAGTGAGAGGCAACATATACTCTCAAAATGTGGCATAATGCTCAAGGGATTAATAGAAGTTTTATAATGAATTGGACCGCCCCCCCTCCCCCCTCCCCCTCCTTGTTCGTTGCATTAGCAGTACAAGTAAATAAATAACATGATCAGTCCAGTGTGCAGCTTAAGGGAGCCCACATCGCTTTTTTGTTTATCTTTCTCTCCCTCTCTCTTTGGCTTGTATCCATTCGGCTCCATTCAGCCTACTGTTTTAAGACGTTTACCCCCATCCAGGTGTCAATATTTTCCTGGCGAGTGGTAGCGAGTCAGCATATATACAGTAAGGTAAATTTGTACATTTTTCGATAGAAAAATATCTCCGGCGAAGCCGGATTTCTCCATACAATGCTGGCTTGCTATTGCTCGCCATGAAGAAATCGACACCTGGATGGAGATAAACGTTTTAAACAAGTTGGCTGAATGGGGCCGAATGGATACAAGCCAGGGAAAGAAAGAAAAGGAGAGGATAATTTAAAAAAACGGTGACCCCCTAAACCCCTTGAGGATTATGACACGTTTTGACAGTCTATTCTGGTATATTTTCAGACGATTGTATTCAGATTAGGAAGGAAGATTGGAAGTGAGAGGCTTAATTGAGGCAGTATTTACCCTTATAATTTCTAAAGATTCTTCTTAAGCAATATATAATCGTCTAATGACAGCCAGAATAAACTTGTCAAATTCGTGACTTGATCCTCAAGGATTTAATAACTCATACGATAGTTAATTGATCTTTTCAAATTTTAGGAATCGATAGGTTAGTATATATAGCATAGGAAGGAATTGTGTGAATCATAATAACATCGGAAAAATGGAAGCCTATCGACCCATACGAGGCAGACCCCTTCTTCCCTACATCCCATTTAGTTCTTTCCCGAGAGTAGAATAATTTCCTGTTGCAACTAATATCCTCTACACTTCATATACATTATAGCTCCATAAGGACATCTACCACTATAACCTATATACTCTACACATTGTGAAGTTAAATTTCAGAACTTATGTGTACCTTCCCCCCTACATTTATATATATATATATATATATATATATAACTCCCGTCCACTCACCAATTATCTGCAATATCTCTCAATTCGCCGCAATGTTGCATCTCTCTCACTATTCTATCGCTACTACAATAATCAGTTTCCTCGGAGCTTTCCCAGTGTATACCACCCCCTCTACGTAGGGTACTTAGTACCCGCCTTGCAACACAATCCCACCCCTTCTCTGTGCAACTCTCCAGCCCAAGAGTGAAACACTATTCTCAGACTTTCTTCTATTCAACTGCTGAGGTCTGGAACTCTCTCCCAGAATCAGTCTTTCCCTCTTCCTATGACTTAAATTGCTTCAAACTCCGTGTGTCCAGGCATATTTTAGCTCGAACGCCCCTTGATTTCGGCCCTGTCACTCTTTAAAATCTGGGGGAGGCACTCGCTGCAGGCAGTTATGCCTTTTGTCTCCCTCATTCACATAGAAAACAAAATATATATATATAATTATGTATATACAGTATATAATATATATATATATATATGTATGGCAATGCCTATTCGTAAGATATCTTAAAATATTTACTCATCAGAATTTGGCGAAACTTGGTCTGTACCTTAATTACATTCACCGATGTACAGTATAATTAATTGACTTTTTGGTTAAAATTGGCGGCTAGTTTTTCTTCCAGGACCACATATGATAATATACGACGCTACAGAAGGATACAGAAAAGTCCCAGGAATGTATTACTGCACACACACACACACACACACACAGTGATCATGTGGTAATTGAAATGGAAATCCTGATGGGTTATCCAACAATGCTAGAGAGAGAAGAACATAAAGAAAGGAGATTGAACTATGGGGAAACAGATTTTAAGATATTAAAAAGTTGCTTCAGGGATGCAGACTGGAGTGAAATTGAACAGAAAAAACAAGGTTAATGATAAATTCTGTGTGTTTAAAAACATTAATGATGCTATTGTAAACAGGTATGTGCCAAGACAAGGAAATACGACTGACAAGATAAAAGACTGGTTTAATTATAAATGTAGAATAGCTAGGGATAAGAGAAATAAGGCATGGAACATAGCCAGAAGAAGGAGAAATGAACAGATCTGGAATACATATAGGAAGCTAAGGAACGAGTATGTCAGAATTAGGAAACAGGAAGCAAGAAATTATGACAAAAATATTGTGGGAAAATGTGTAAGTGATCCCAAATTGTTCTACAGGTATGTAAATAGCAAAATTAAGATTAAGGACAAAATAATGAAGCTGAGGGAAGGAGACAATATTTATGAGGATGATGAGAAGATATGTGAGGTTATGAATAATACATTACATTCAGTTTATGCTATGGATGAACAATTTTTAGAACCAGAGATTATATACCAAAATTATGAAAAATTGGGGGATATTATCTTTCAACCAGAGGAACTACTAGAACTTATGAAGGGACTAGATGTGAGAAAATCTATGGGCCCAGACAATATAAGAACATAAGAACATAAGAAAATGGGAGTCTGCAGAAAGCCGATTGGCCTAAGCAAGGCAGATCCCTGTCCCACACAACCCCAATTACAAAGCCCAATTATAGGCTCAACACTCTAATACCCTGAGGATCATCTTACCAAACCGGTTAGAGATTAACGCAGGATTACGGGGGTCTGCAGAGCGCTGATTGGCCCAACCCGGCTGATCCCCCTTCACACCCAACCCTTCTCGTCCATATGCTTATCCAATTTTTTCTTAAAGCTCCCTATCGTTCTTGATCCCACTATATCACTTGGTAGCCTATTCCACCCATCTACAACTCTGTTACCAAACCAATATTTGCCTATATCTTTTCTGAAACGAAATTTATCTAATTTGAAACCATTGGTACGAGTTCTTTCGCTATCACTGAGCTTTAGTACATTTGTCATGTCCCCTTTGTTAATCCCACTAACCCACTTGAACACCTCTATCATATCCCCTCTAACTCTGCGTCTCTCTAACGAATGTAAACCTAATTTCTTCAACCTTTCTTCATACGGAAAATTTCTAATATTATGGATCATTTTTGTCATTCTACGCTGAATTCTCTCCAATGAATCTATGTCCATTCTGTAATAAGGACACCAAAATTGGACAGCATAATCCATATGGGGTCTCACTAATGACAAGTAAAGTTTTAAGATAACATCAGCAGTTCTGTTACTCACACTCCTAGAGATGAACCCGAGAATCCTGTTTGCCTTATTACGAACGCTTATACACTGTTTTCTAGGCTTCAAATCATTGCTAACAAACACACCTAGATCTTTCTCGCAGTCTGAATTTTCTAATTCTAAATTAGCTAGTTTATATTTAACATTTGTTTGCATCTTCCCTATCTTTAATACCTTGCATTTGTCAATGTTAAATTTCATCTACCAATTTACTGACCATTCATGTAAGGTATCTAGATCCCTTTGGAGGCACTCTATATCGCTATCTGAATCAATTGATCTCCCCATTTTAGTATCGTCTGCGAATTTACTTATCCTACTAGTTATACCTAAATCTAGGTCATTTATGTATATAAGAAACAACAGGGGACCTAATACCGATCCCTGGGGGACACCACTTTTGACTGCTCCCCACTCTGACTTGGTACCATTTATGCTGACTCTCTGTTTCCTACCAATTAGCCATGACCTAGTCCATCCCAACAACGACCCTCCTATTCCATGTGCCTCAACCTTTCTCATCAATCTCTCATGAGGGACTCTGTCGAAAGCTTTACTGAAATCTAAATATAATATCATATGACTTGTCACTATCTACTGCTTCATATACCTCTGAGAAAAAGCTAAGCAAATTAGTAAGGCACGAACGTCCCTGAGTGAATCCATGCTGAGAAGAATTTATTAAGTTAAATTTTACTAAGTGGCTTCTAATTTTCCTAGCAATAATAGACTCTAGCAACTTTCCTATGATTGATGTGAGACTAATGGGACGGTAATTGGATGCTATCGATTTATCACCTTTTTTGAAGATCGGAACTACATTTGCAAGCTTCCAAGCTTCTGGAACTAAACCTGTTTCTAATGACTTGTTAAATATAAATGCTAATGGACTACTTAACTCATCTCTGCATTCTTTTAATACTCTAGCATATACCTCGTCAGGACCAGGCGATTTTTGAGGTTTCAGTCTGTCAATTTCCTTAAGCACATCATTTCTACTTATACTAACTGTACTTAACATATTTTCTATACTATCACTATATACCATATTGACTTCTGGAATCTGTGCCAAATTTTCATTAGTGAAAACGGAAAGAAACTGACTATTTAATGTACTGCACATTTCTAAATCATTTTCTGTTATTTCTCCTATTGAAGTTTTTAGGGGGCCTATTACATCTCTAACTTTAGATTTATATAGTTGGTAAAAAGCTTTAGGGTTATTTTTTGAGTCGCTGGCTATCCTTATTTCATAATTTATTTTTGCTTTCCTGATTTCCTTTTTGACCTGTCTTGATAGAGTCTGATAGTATATATGTAAATGATTTTCACCTTTCTTTATTTTTCGATATATTCCTTTCTTTTTTCCTATAAGATCTATTAGCTTATTAGTCATCCATTTTGGTTGGTTCTGCGTCGATCTAAATCTTCTTTTAGGGATATATTTATTTGAGCATTGTGGAGTGAAGCAATAAACTGGTTATATGTAGGTGGCAAGTTTAACTCTGGCATATCCTGACTTAATCGCTTAACAATAGGGTCCACCCTTAAGTCTCTTCTTAGACACCATAATCGGCTTTTCTGAAATCTGGGATAAGTGTCGTATTCTCTTTAGCATTCCCTGTCCATTGTATATTAAAATAAATAGATTTATGATCGCTATTTCCTAGGTGGTCACCAATCTCTACATTATTTATCATATGTTCATTGTTACTGAAAACTAAATCAAGAATATTAATACCTCTAGTCGGCGTATCTATGAATTGAAATAAAAAACTATCTTGTACTACCTCTATAAACTCTACTGAATCGGAGTCGCCTATTTGGTGCTGCCAATCAATGTTCGGAAAATTAAAATCCCCCATAATGCACACATTGCTAAACCTTGATGCTATTTTAATTTCCTCCCATAACGATTTTCCGCCATTTCTACTCATATTAGGCGGTCTATATATAACTCCAATAACTATGGTCTCACTACCTTCGTTAACCTCTACCCAAACACTTTCATTATCATTATTTAGTCTAATACCTGATTTAATACAGCTTTTTAATGTACTCCTGACAAACACTGCTATACCCCCGCCCCCTACTTGTTCGGTCATATTTAAACAAACTATATCCTGGAATATCAAATTCTGCTAAAAAATGCCTAGATTCTGTATTAATCCACGTTTCAGTTAGCGCTATTATGTCTATATTTTCTGTGCTAACGAGTGCTCTAAGTTCGTTCATTTTGTTACATAAACTCCTACAATTTGTATACCTCAACCTATTACTTTTATTTGCAACTAATTTTCTATTGTGTTTAGCTAACTTATTATTTCCTGTTGAACTACTAGCTCTAGACGGAAATTCTACTCTATCAGTAATCTCATCTTTACTATCAGTTACATGTGTAGTGTTATCGATACTACTATTACACATCAATATATCCGCACTATCTTGACTGATTATTTCTATTTTACTCACTGGTTTGTCACATGAAGTACCTGCTCCATATGGAGACAGTATTTTACTTACACACCCAGGTTTTTTAACGAAACCCCGCAACAATCTTGTCGAGTGAGCTGGCCAAGGTCGAAACTCCTAGTCGAGAGAGATGTACTCCATCCTGGGCATACAGTTCATCCTTACCATAAAAGAGGGACCAGTTATCCAGGAATGGAATAGTATTTGCCTTACAATACTTCTCCAGCCGGCTATTTACACCAATAGCCCTGGAGGACCATTCCTTCCTTACCCCTCTTCTAGGCAGGATACTGTTTACCACAGGAACTCCACCTTTTTCCTTGATCCTCTCCAACATTTCCTGATACTTGGAGAGCAACTCCTCAGTCCTGCATCTCCATATGTCGTTGCTCCCTGCGTTGAGGAAGATGATGGGGTCCTCCCCACTCACTTCCATGACAGCATCTATCTTCTCAGCCACCCTCCCGACTCCGGCACCAGGCACGCAGACAACTTTACCAACCTGAGTGTTTGTTGCCCTGCCAAGGTATCTAACCAATGAATCACCGACAATGAAAACAGACTTAGCTTTTTCCTTTTGTCGGCGTGTAGCAGCAGTTGTTGCAGCACCAGCAGCAGACTTCCCCCCCTCCCCTCTCACTGCCTCGATGATCGCCACTTCATCGCCATCACTCTCATCAGCCAAGGTGCTGAAGTTGTTGTGGGTCTTGACTGGCTGCCTTTTCAGCTTGCAGGCCGTTGCACTAGTTGACACCACTTTCCAAGGGGCTTCACGATCCCTGGGAACACTTCCGGTAGCCTCACACTTCTTCTCCGCCATAGCTAGTCTCAAGGCCAAATTTTCATCTTTGAGACACTGAATCTCCTGCTCCACACTCTCCAGTCTCTCTTGCAAAGCAAGACAAAGCTGGAGAGTATGGGAGGAGACATCAGACTCATCAACAACAGCCATCACTATGAAAGTTCACTAGGACCTCACTAAGGGTAAACAGGTTCACTAGCGGTCACTGGGGACGTCCGCACAGGTCAGGGGTCAGAGAGCAGGATGGATTCTAAAAGAATGTGCGGAAGAATTGGTAAAACCTTTATATGCAATAAGTAAGTACTCTATTGAAGTTGGAAAATTTCCACTAGACTGGAAAAGGGCTAATGTAGTACCAATCTACAAAGGTGGGAGCAGGGAGCAGCCGCTAAACTATAGACCAGTGTCACTGACAAGTGTTGTTTGTAAAATGTGTGAGAAGATTATTAAGAAAAGATGGATAAAGTACTTGGAAGAAAATAATTTACTTACTGTAAGACAAATTTGGATTCAGAGAGGGAAAATCATGTGTTACTAATCTGCTGAGCTTTTATGATAGGATGATAGATATACTACAAGAGAGAGAAGGATGGACGGCCTGTGTATATCTTGATATAAAGAAGGCCTTTGACAGAGTTCCTCATAGCAGACTTAGATGGAAGTTGAAGAAGTTTGGAGGGGTTCAGGGTAATTTATTGAAGTGGATGGAGGACTATCTCTCGGGAAGACAGATGAGAACCATGATAAGAGACAGCTTATCAACATAGAGGGATGTTACAAGCGGAGTTCCACAGGGATCAGTGTTGGCCCAAATTAAGTTTCTGGTCTATATAAATGACATGCCAGAGGAAATAAATGCATACATGAATATGTTTGCTGACGATGCAAACATTATGAAACATATAGTGGACGAAAACAGTTGTAGAGAGCTACAGAGTGATCTGGATAAGATAGACCGATGGAGCAAGATATGGAAATTAGATTTTAACAAAGATAAATGTCATGTGATGGAAGGGGGTGTGAGTAAAAGAAGACCTCATTGGGAATATAAACTAGGAGAATGCACGATTAACCCCTCAGAGAAAGAAAAGGACTTGGGCATTATAATACAGGGAGATCTTTCACCCGAGAGCCATATTAACAAAATTGCGGGAGAAGCTTATGGCCTGTTGAATAAAGTAAAAATAGCATTCAATTATTTGAATGAAGAGATGCTAGTAAATATAATAAAATCAATGGTGAGACCTAAATTGGAATATGCGGCAGTGGTGTGGTCACCCCATCTTAAAAAACACATAATTAAGTTGGAGAAAGTACAGGGAGCTGCAACGATGATGATTCCAGAACTAAGAGAACTGACATATGAAGAGAGATTAGAGAGATTGAATTTGCCAACTATAAGTGAGAGAAGAGAAAGAGGGGATATGATTATGATGTATAAATGTGTTAGGGGATTGGAAAGGATAGACAAGGAGGACTTTATCGAGGGAGATAAAGGGAGGACTAGAGGACATAGTTGCAAGTAAAAGAAAGGCAGATGTAAAGGAGATGTGAGGAAATTCAGCTTTCCATATAGAAGTATTAATATGTGGAATCAGTTTGATGATGAAGTGGTGGGTGCGGGGAATATCCACATTTTTAAAGCCAAATTAGATAACAGAATCTTTGGAGGCGGGACAATACGAGCCTAAAAACTCAAATCCTGTATACTACAATTAGGTGAGTACAATTAGGTGAGTAAACACGCCACAATCACACCTTCACACATACACATCTTCAAACATCAACACCAGTACACCCCTATCTACTCCCCCCCCACAAAATCCCCCCTCCCCCCCCCCCCCCCCAACACACACACATACAACAAGGTAGGGCTACCCTCAACCACATAGAACACCTCCTCTCGACATACACATACGATCCCCCCCTCTCCACGCATACATGACACACAACCCTCACCTCACCCACACCCACACATATATAACCCCCGCACCCACCCACTCACCCCTATGTACACACGCGCGCACACAACCCTTACCTCACCTCCACACACACACATACAGTTTATAACCCCCGCACCCACCCACCCATCCCTATGTACACACACACGCACACACAACCCTCACCTCACCCACACACACACATATATAACCCCCGCACCCACCCACCCCTATGTACACACGCGCACACACAACCCTTACCTCACCTCCACACACACACACACAGTATATAACCCCCCCACCCCCCCCCCCCACCCCTATGTACACACACACGCACACACAACCCTCACCTCACCCACACACACACATATATAACCCCCGCACCCACCCGCCCACCCACCCCTATGTACACACGCGCACACACAACCCTTACCTCAACCCCACGCACACACATATATAACCCCCGCACCCACCCACCCACCCCTATGTACACACACACACACAACCCTCACCTCACCCACACACACACATATATAACCTCCGCACCAACCCACCCACCCCTATGTTCACACGCGCACACGCAACCCTTACCTCACCCCCACACACACACATATATAACCCCCGCACCCACCCACCACTATGTACACACACACGCACACACAACTCTCACCTCACCCACACACACACACATATATAACCCCTGCACCCACCCACCCACCCCTATCTACACACACACGCACACACAACCCTCACCTAACCCACACACACACACATATATAACCCCCGCACCCACCCACTCACCCATATGTACATACGCGCACACACAACCCTTACCTCACCTCCACACACACACATACAGCATATAACCCCCGCACCCATCCACCCACCCCTATATACACACACACGCACACACCACCCTCACCTCACCCACACACACACACATATATAACCCCCGCAGTCCGCACCCACCCACCCACCCCTATGTACACACACACGCACACACAACCCTCACCTCACCCACACACACACATGTATAACGCCCGCACCCACCCACCCAGCCCTATGTACGCACGCGCACACACAACCATTAGCCCACGCACACACACACACATGTATAACCCCCGCACCCCCCCACTCACCCCTATGTACACACACACGCACACACAACCCTCACCTCACCCACACACATACATACATATATAACCCCCCCCCCCCCCCCCCCCCCCCCCTGTACACACGCCCACACACAACCCTTACCTCACCCCCCCCCCCACACACATATATAACCCCCGCACCAACCAACCCACCCCTATGTACACGCACACGCACACACAACCCTCACCTCACCCACACACACACACATATATAACCCCCGCACCCACCCTCCCACCCCTATGTACATACACACGCACACACAACCCTCACCTCACCCCCACACACACATATATAACCCCCGCACCCACCCCTATGTACACACGCGCACACACAACCCTTACCTCACCCCCACACACACACATATATAACCCCCGCACCCACCCCTATGTACACACACGCACACACAACCCTCACCTCACCCACACACACACATATAAAAACCCCGCACCCACCCACCCACCCCTATGTACACACGCGCACACACAACCCTTACCTCACCCCCACACACACACATATATAACCCCCGCACCCACCCCTATGTACACACACGCACACACAACCCTCACCGCACCCACACACACACATATATAACCCCCGGACCCACCAACCCCTATGTACACACACACGCACACACAACCCTCACCTCACCCACACACACACACATATATAACCCCTGCACCCACCCACCCACCCCTATCTACACACACACACGCACACACAACCCTCACCTCACCCACACACGCACATATATAACCCTCGCACCCGCCCACCCACCCCTATGTACACACGCGCACACACCCCTTACCTCATCCCCACACACACACATACTGTATATAACCCCCGCACCCACCCACCAACCCCTATGTACACACACACGCACACACAACCCTCACCTCACCCACACACACACACACACACACATATATAACCCCCGCAGTCCGCACCCACCCACCCACCCCTATGTACACACACACGCACACACAACCCTCACCTCACCCACACACACACACATGTATAACGCCCGCATCCACCCACCCACCCCTATGTACACACGCGCACACACAACCATTACCTCACCCCCACACACACACATGTATAACCCCCGCACCCACCCACCTACCCCTATGTACACACACACACACACAACCCTCACCTCACCCACACACATACATACATATATAACCCCCGCACCCACCCACCCACCCCTATGTACACACGCGCACACACAACCCTTACCTCACCCCCACACACACACATATATAACCCCCGCACCAACCAACCCACCCCTATGTACACGCACACGCACACACAACCCTCACCTCACCCACACACACACACATATATAACCCCTGCACCCACCCCTATGTACATACACACGCACACACAACCCTCACCTCACCCACACAGACACATATATAAGCTCCGCCCCCACCTCTATGTACACACGCGCACACACACCCCTTACCTCACCCCCACACACACACACATATATAACCACCACACCAACCCACCCACCCCTATCTACACACACACACACGCACACACAACCCTCACCTCACCCACACACACACATATAAAACCCCGCACCCACCCCTATGTACACACGCGCACACGCAACCCTTACCTCACCCCCACACACACACATATATAACCCCCGCACCCACCCCTATGTACACACACGCACACACAACCCTCACCGCACCCACACACACACATATATAACCCCCGGACCCACCCATTTGTACAGACACGCACACACAACCCTCACCTCACCCACACACACACACATATATAACCCCCGCACTCACCCACTCACCCCAATGTACACACACGCACACACAACCCTCACCTCACCCACACACACACATATATAACCCCCGCACCCACCCCTTTGTACACACACGCACACACAACCCTCACCTCACCCACACATACATATAACCCCCGCACCCACCCACCCACTCCAACGCACACACACACACACACACACACACACACACACACACACACACACACACGTACTTCAGCACCATAAGGGGGGTCACTTTTTTCTTTGTTTATCTTTCTCTCCTTTTTTCTCTTTCTCTGGCTTGTACCCATTCAGCCCCATTCAGCCAACTGTTTTAAGACATTTATCCCCATTTAGGTGTCGATTTCTTCCTGGCTAGCGATAGCGAGCCAGCATTGTATGGAGAAATCCTGCTTCGCCGGAGACATTTTTCTATCGACATTTTTTAAAATTTAGCTTGCTGTCAAAAAAAACAAAACATATATATTCTGGCTCGCTACCACTCGCCAGGATAATATTGATACCTGGATGGGGGTAAACTTCTTAAAACAGAAGGCTGAATGGGGCCGAATGGATATAAGCCAAAGAGAGAGGGAGAGAAAGAGAAAAAAAGCGATGTGGGCTCCCTTAAACCCCCACCTCAACACCTGCGTTAAATGGATGATCGGCAACTATAATTAATTCCCAAGATTAACGACCTTGCTTGGTAATGGCTCCCTCGATACAAGATCAATACAAGGTCGAACGTTTCAGTAACAGGCAGTGTGATCATGAAAAATTTATAATAAGGGTAGGTAAGAGAAAATAAAACTAAAAATATAAAATGTATTATAAGGGTTGGTAAGAGAAAATAAAACTAAAAATAAAAAATGTATGTTAATAAGAGAAAATAAAAATAAAGATAAAAATATAAATATAAACTGTATTATAAGGGTAGGTACGAGATTTTTGTTTTGTTTAAATGTATAATAAGGGTAGTTAAGAGAAAATAACAATATAATTAATATAAAATGTATAATAAGGGTAGGTAAGAGAAAATAAAAATATAAAATGTATAATAAGGGTAGGTAAGAGAATATAAAATGTATTATAAGGGTAGGTAAGAGAATATAAAATGTATTATAATGGTAGGTAAGATAATATAAAATGTATTATAAGGGTAGGTAAGAGAATATAAAATGTATTATAAGGGTAGATAAGAGAATATAAAATGTATTATAAGGGTAGATAAGAGAATATAAAATGTATAATAAGGGTAGGTAAGAGAATATAAAATGTATAATAAGGGTAGGTAAGAGAATATAAAATGTATAATAAGGGTAGGTAAGAGAATATAAAATGTATAATAAGGGTAGGTAAGAGAAAATTAATATACAAATATAAAACGTATGATAATAAGAGAAAATAAAAATACAGATAAAAATATATATATCAAAAATGAGGATTGGGCCTGAGCATATAGAATAATAGATAGATAGATTGAAGAGAACATTGGGGGTATTTATAAGCTAATAAAAGGTCCGTCATTTCAGGGCTACTATCTAAATATTATTAAACAGTTATATTAAGGGGGTCACCGTTTTTATTTGTTTATCTTTCTCTCCTTTTCTCTCTTTCCCTGGCCTGTATCCATTCGGGCATATTCAGCCAACTGTTTTAAGACGTTTATCCCCATCCAGGTGTCGATTTTTTCCTGGCGAGCGATAGCGAGCAAGCATTGTATGGAGAAATCCGGCTTCGCCGGAGAAAATGTTCTATCGAAAAATGTACAAATTTAGCTTGCTGTCAAAACAAAAATATATATATATATCTGCTGGCTCGCTACCGCTCGCCAGAAAAATATTGATACCTGGATGGGGGTAAACGTCTTAAAACAGTAGGCTGAATGGAGCCGAATGGATACAAGCCAAAGAGAGAGAGAGAGAAAGAGAAGAAAAGCGAGGTCGGCTCCCTTAAGGGTAAATAGGGGAAATTTGCGTATATTGATAGCATACGTATATACAAGGTCAGATATATCCGTAGCAGGCAGTATAATAATGAGAAAGGTATATATTTGGGTATATTGATAGCGTATATATAATTATATATATATATATATATATATATATATATATATATATATATATGTATATATATATATATATATATATATATATAATATATGTATATATATGATTAACCCATTCAGTACCGGGATGTGTCTTTTATTTGATTTGCGATACTAGTCGACGATTTTATGAAGCTTAGGAAGGATATATGGTAGCCAAAAGGATTTATTGAGATAGTCTATTGGCTTGTAATGGGTAGACGTCCTTCCTAAGTTGAATACAATCGTCGAATAGTTACAAGAATATAATGACAAGGGTGTCACCGGTACTGAAGGGGTTACAGGTAAATAAGAAATAGTGTATGTAAATTGATGGCATAAATTAATAGAAGGTCAACCATTTCACTATCAGTGCTTGTAGACACATTTCACTATCAGTGCTTGTAGACACATTTCACTATCAGTGCTTGTAGACACATTTCACTATCAGCGCTTGTAGACACATTTCACTATCAGTGCTTGTAGACACATTTCACTATCAGCGCTTGTAGACACATTTCACTATCAGTGCTTGTAGACACATTTCACTATCAGTGCTTGTAGACACATTTCACTATCAGCGCTTGTAGACACATTTCACTATCAGCGCTTGTAGACACATTTCACTATCAGTGCTTGTAGACACATTTCACTATCAGTGCTTGTAGACACATTTCACTATCAGTGCTTGTAGACACATTTCACTATCAGTGCTTGTAGACACATTTCACTATCAGCGCTTGTAGACACATTCACTATCAGTGCTTGTAGACACATTTCACTATCAGTGCTTGTAGACACATTTCACTATCAGCTTGTAGACACATTTCACTATCAGCGCTTGTAGACACATTTCACTATCAGTGCTTGACACATTTCACTATCAGCTTGTAGACACATTTCACTATCAGTGCTTGTAGACACATTTCACTATCAGTGCTTGTAGACACATTTCACTATCAGTGCTTGTAGACACATTTCACTATCAGCGCTTGTAGACACATTTCACTATCAGCTTGTAGACACATTCACTATCAGTGCTTGTAGACACATTTCACTATCAGTGCTTGTAGACACATTTCACTATCAGTGCTTGTAGACACATTTCACTATCAGTGCTTGTAGACACATTTCACTATCAGTGCTTGTAGACACATTTCACTATCAGCGCTTGTAGACACATTTCACTATCAGCGCTTGTAGACACATTAACAATGCCGCGATTCGTGTCTTAAAGTGCACGGTACCTCTCAATCCTCGTATAAGGCACTGTAAACATATTAATAGGTATGATTTAAGGTCAATTTATTCAGTTGGGTATATTAACAAGCCAGCCTATATATTTTTTGTTTTGACAGCAAGCTATATTTGTACATTTTTCGATAGAAAAATTTCTCCGGCGAAGCCGGATTTCTCCATACAATGCTGGCTCGCTATCGCTCCCCAGGAAGAAATCGACACCTGAATGGGGATAAACGTCTTAAAACAAGTTGGCTGAAGGAGGCCGAATGGATACAAGCCAGAGAAAGAGAGAAAAGGAGAGAATGATAAAAAAAGCAGGTGACCCCCCTTATGGTGCTGAGGTACGTGTGTGTGTGTGTGTGTGTGTGTGTGTGTGTGTGTGTGTGTGTGTGTGTGCGCGTGCGCGCGCGCGGAGGGGTGGGTGGGTGCGGGGGTTATATGTGTGTGTGTGTGTGTGTGTGTGTGTGTGTGTGTGTGCGTGCGCGCGCGCGCGGAGGGGTGGGTGGGTGCGGGGGTTATATGTGTGTGCGTGTGTGTGTGTGTGTGTGTGTGTGTGTGTGTGTGTGTGTGTGTGCGTGCGCGCGCGGAGGGGTGGGTGGGTGCGGGGGTTATATGTGTGTGCGTGTGTGTGTGTGTGTGTGTGCGTGCGCGTGCGCGGAGGGGTGGGTGGGTGCGGGGGTTATATGTGTGTGCGTGCGTGCGTGTATTTGATAAACCGGTACTTATCTCTCCTAATATTAGATGGGTTTATCACAACCAATATTCCGTTAACGGGTATATTATTATTTCATACCCACATTTCACTTACAGTTCAGGATTAGACGCTTTTAAACAGCTTAAGAAAACCCACTAAGAGTCATAGTGGTCAAAGATTTCTCCATTAACTTCTATGACTGCCTTAAATTCCTTCCTGACCTGAATGCAAGCGTATAACGATCATAACGAGAACATATATCATGGACATTATGTGGGTTAACTCTGGAGAATTTACGCGAATTCTTCATTTTCACCTGGTCAAAATTTGGATCTTCAAGTTCAGCTTTTTTTCCCGCCATATTTTCTTAATATACATACACATTTTTGGAAGGCTTTTCACCGCAGGAGGGAGCAAATGGGTATATGCTAATACCAAATTGTCTTAGCTTTGGATAAATATTATAAATAATCAAAATCGGAAATGGGATGGAATTTAGGTTGTTTAGGATGTGGTATCAGGTTTAGATCATATAATGCTTTGGTGTGTGTGTGTGTGTGTGTGTGTGTGTGAGAAAGAGATGAGAGAGAGAAATATATATATTATATATACAATATACTGTATATATATATATATATATATATATATATATATAAGAGAGAGAGAGAGAGGGAGGGGGGGGAAGGCGGACCGACAGAGACAGGCAGGTAGCAAGACGTGGGTGAAGATTAGGGCACACTATATACTGTATGCACTGTATATAATATATATAATTATATATATATATATATATATATATATATATATATATATATATATTATATACCGTATATATATATATATATACAGTATATATATATTTATTGGGTATCACCTGTTTTGCTCCATTAGTTTGTATAATTTCAGACATCTTACTCCATTAGTCTGGCGATAATATGATTTAATCCATTCGGGAGTTGAATTTATAATTCTGGCCGAGCGATAGTGAACCTTTACATACATACATACATACATACATACATACATACATACAAGTTTAAAGACCGTTTTGTCCATAAATAATTTGGTTACAGTCTCACGTCCTAAATGGCGGCTTTCCAGGCGGCCCTGTTAAGGGCTGCCTCTGTTGTCAAGTTCTTTATTTTGAGATCGGACCGTAGTAAGTACCCGAGCCCACGTCATTCTAGGTGCACCCCTATGCGCAGCTCCCCCTCATGTTCACAGTCCAGCATTTCTTCACCCAGTTCTGATCATCCATTCTCTCCACATGTCCAAACCAACCAAGTCGGCTTGTGCGCATCACTTCACTGACACTCCTAATGCCCAGATGCCTTCTAAATTTCTCACTCGATACCCTGTCCCTGAGATTAACCGCACACATCCATCTCCCCATTCTCATCACATTCCGTTCCATTCTATTGATATCCTCCGCTTTAACGGGTCACGTCTCCGAGGCATAGGTCATCGTGCTCCTAACACACAAGGTATGCACCTTTCCTTTAAGGTGGGGTGGGAGCCCTCTCATGGTCAAGAGTGGCAACAGCTCTCTAAACGTTCCCCAGCCACTTCTGATTCTAGCAATGGAGCTAGCTTCAGCACCACCTCCGGCGGAAAGAGTATTGCCCAGGTAGGAGAACTTATTCACACATTCCAGCGTTACACTGTCAAAATCAACACTGACAGGCGGGTCTGTCTCCCTTGCACACTGCACATTCAAAGTCTACGATTCTTGTCAAAGGTCTTCTAGTTCTACTACATCTCTTGTGTACCCAGACACTACAGACGCAACATTGAATTGAGTTACTTCCCACCCCCTTGCCACATACTGCGCATAGATAGTCGCCGCTTCTTTCCATAGTTCCACGCCCTACTCCACTAATCATGACCTTTGTTTTATCTATGTTAACTCTTAGACCCTTATATGACATATCCACCCTCCATCTTTTGAACTTTGCCTCTGCTTCCTGCTTCTTGATAAGAACTAGATAATCTGCATATAACAGCTCCCATGGGAGTCCTGTCCTAAATTCCCTTTAAAGCCTCCAGGACTAAAACAAACAGTAATGGGCTCAGCACTGAACCTTGGTGAACTCCAACCTTCACTGGGAACTCTTCGCTCAGGCCCCCATTTACTCTAACTGCTACCCATGAGCCTTCATACATTCTCATTATCACATGCACCAGTCACTCTTCTACTCCAAGTTTTCTCATAGCCCACTGCATTACTTCCCTGGGTACCCGGTCAAAGGCCTTCTCCAGATCTACAAAATCTAGGTATAAATCCCTGTTTTTCTCTAAGAACCTCTTTTGCATTTGCCTAAGAATGAAGATAACATCAGTTGTGCCACGTTCAGGCATAAATCCAAACTGCATGTCACTGATAGGCAACACTTTCCTTAATTATGCATTCAAAGACCCTTTCGCTGACTTTCATGACTTTCAAACCCCTATAATTTCCCATGTCTAAGGAGTCACCCTTGCCTTTGTATATATTTACTATAACACTTTTCTGCCATGCATCGGGAATTTTGTCCTCCTTTATAATAGCATTAATCAGCTCTGTGACCAATTTTACCCCAGTATCTCCAGCTGCTTTTAGCATCTCAGCGACAATGCCGGAGCTCCCAGCGGCTTTCCCGGACTTCATTTTATCTATAGCACTTTTAACAGCGTCGAACCCTATGAAAGGTGGAGGGACTTGTACTGGTACTATAGTGCTGAGCTGTTCCTGTGACGCTCACCGCTTCCCCCAGAACCGCATGGCTTACTCGCTAGGACTCGCCAGGGCAGAGAATGTAGCTACAGTCTACCTATCATTGTGTACTTTCCTTCTCGAGAAAGCTTGTGTTGCAGACAGTTCAGAACTGTTCTTTGTTTTCGTCTGTCACAATCCATTCTATTTTATTTAGTCAATTGAAAGTATTGTGTTAAGTAGTTGAATGATGGGAAGGCGAGCGGGAGAGAGAGAGAGAGAGAGAGACCAGGCTGGCCCCCTTACATAGGCCTCGCGGGATTCGTTGCCTCCTGCCTAACATGGCCTACTAGGCGGCTGCTTACTGGGCGACTGTCGCGCGCCCTCGTGCCATTCCTGCGAACTGGGACTCCCGCCATGCGGTCCCTGGAAATATCCTGGTCAGATCCGTCCCAGACAGCATACTCTAAGCATCTCCCATGAACTGTTCCACACTCTTGTCTTAGAATCTTTCTCTTCTACTGCCTCTATCATTTCCACTACTTCCTCACCTTTTATTAATATCAATCCCCCTCTGGTTCCCTGCATCCACACCTTGAATTGGTGGCCGGACTGTATTATATGCTGGATCTCACATTTCTTATGTACTAGGCTAAGGTTGAAGATAGTCATTGTCTTTTTGGGAGATTGTATTGCTCGGACTGTCTCCATCAATCACTAATGTTTCTACAGGGTTAAATAATGCTAGACTAGGGATCAGGTACCTTGCTGTTGGTGTTTTCACTGTGTGTAGGCTACTTTTGAGCTGCACGACACTACGGATTCTGTGGGTTACCTGGGTGGATCTTTTGTCTGTGTACCTTGGAGTTTAGACTGTGTAGTGCGTGAGGGCTGCTTGCCTAATCCACCCAACACTGTTCTAACTCTATTTGCTTTTACTTTTGAGGGTCGCCAGGAGGATACTCGATACTTGTGATCGAGAATCCTCAAGAGAGCACCCCTTCATATTAACGTAATCAGGCCGCACAGACCCAAGGTCCACACTAGGCTAGAAGCTGCCTTGCTCCACCAGAATTCTGTACCTTTGCGCATCCCAGCTAGACTTTATTAACCCGGGTAGACATTAGCTGGATTAGATCATATACTCTTTTATGCATACCCATTATTTCTACACAAGCATTTTGAGGTCTAGGTTGCTGTAGAGAGACACAACCAGCATAGACCGGTTTTGTTAATAGGAGTACTACTTTTTCGTGGCGAGCATTATTACTGTTGCACCGCTTATAATATTCTTGTGTCCAATAACATTATAGGTCCAGCCTTTTTGTGTATTTAGCCTACAGTGCATTGTCCTGCCTCCTGCTATTTTGTGGTTCCATTTCCGATACGTTCTTCTTAGTAGCATCCGACATTATTCAGAAGATTCCTTGTTCGGTGCTTGAGGACTTTACAACACTTTCTTTCATAAAGGAGTGACAGATATTATTGATTAAAGTAACGTTAAGTAAACCTTCTTCTTGTTTGCATTAGATCACTCTTGTGATTTAATTAAGTTAACTATCTTTTCCTTGTGTACCATAACTAAGCAACCATATGTTATAGGTAATAGGCTGTTTCAGAGAACATCAGCCTATAGTAGAAGCACATAGATACTGAGAGTTAAGATACCCGCTATCGCAGATATAACTCTGGAGGGTATAGGTGTTCTTTGTTCGACGGGATTATATATCAGGGGTTGGATCTAGCCTTTCCGTTGTTGCATTTATGCCAGTCTAGTCCAATGTATAAGAGCCACTGATTTATACGAGACCCGATCGTAACATTCCCTGTTCCGTTCAAACTCCACATTAAGCAGTCTTTCATAATGCTCCTTTCACGCCTCTCTGATTTCGTTTTCTGTAAAACAGTCACGCCACTGTCATTATTTATGCATCTTACACCCTCGACGTCTTGACTACAGTCCCTCACATTCTTAGCTATTTTATAAACTGCATTGGTATTATTAGTGCTGCAAACTTGTTCTATTACGCTATCCTGTACGGTTTTAATTGACCTGTAGACTTCTCTTCTAGCATTACGTTTGGCGGCCAGGTATTCTTCCATGCTGTCACCTTCCTTCCATACTTTGAAACATCTCTTCTTCTCTCTGACTGTAGCTTCGATATCGTTGTTCCACCACCAGGAGAACTTATGTCTGGGTGGCATAGAAGGAAAAGGAATAAAGAGGCCTTTGGCCGGTACATTCTTCTATTAAAACATGTACATATTTAGCTTGAAGGGGGCTGGGTGGGCCTTTTATTTAGTTTGAAGGAAGTCTGTGAAAGCCAAAATCAAATATATAGGTCAAAGTTGGCAAAGGCAAGCAAAATCCTCAATAATAATTATACAAAACATCATGAAAAAAAAACCCCAAGCGTCGTATCAGATAGTGTTGAGTGATATGGTAACTCATTGATGAAGGTTGTCACAACAATAAAGGCGGTGTCACAGTGCATTTTCCAGCAATTTTCGTTGACCAAGCTTTCTCTCGTACTCTTTTGAGGCTCTTCTAGCATTGAAATCGGAAACTAGATCGAAGGTAGATTGTGTTAGGTAGTTTGATTCTTATAAATACTTAACCCTTTCAAGCTCCAATACGCGTCTCTGTTCTGTTTCTGGCTACTATTAGACGATTTTATTCAGATTAGTAACGGTATATGGAAGTCAAATGGTTGATTGAGATAGTACCGGGTATTTACCCTTTTAATACCCAAATATCCTTCCTAAGCTGCATAAAATCGTCTAATGATAGCCTAAATACTCTGCTAAAACGCGTCAGAGCTTCAAAGGGTTAAATTCCTTAGCTGCCAGACAACAATTTCCCGTAGAAAATGACGAAAAAAGGACTCGTGTGACACCGCCTAAGAATTCATGTTAACACCAACCCACCAATAAACTTACAAATAAATATAATTAATGAAATATAAATATAATTAATGAAATCACTGAAACTAATGAATACATGTGGTTCTAAAAGGATTCGAAACTAGGAGATCACACCAAAATTCCGCGCACTAACCATATAATACTATATAATATAAGGTTTTAATATAAGGTTTTAATTGGAGCTCATAATGATAGGTTGAAATTCTCTCTGTGGGCACAATTTTTAACCCTGACCCGTTGATTAAAAAGCCTGGTGGGTAGTAAAAAGGTGGGGGTTGTGGGTGTGTGGAAAGGGGAGAGGGAGACTGTGGGGGGTGGCATAGCTGATTATGGGTGTGGGGGAGCGGGGTTATGGGTGTGGAGGAGCGGGTGGTTGTGGGTGTGAGGTAGATGGGGGTTGTGGGTGTGGGATGAGAGGGGTTGTGGGTGTGGGATAGAGGGGTTGTGGCGAGAGCAGGGGTTGTGGGTGTGGGGTAGGGGAGTTGTGGATATGGGATGGAGAGCAGTTTTGCTTGTGGGGTAGAGGAGGGTTCTGGATGTGTGGGGATGGGAGAGGGCTTTTTGGTTATGTGCGTAGGGGAGCGGGAGGTTGTGGGTGTGTGGGGAGAGTAGAGGGGGTTGTGGGGAGGGTAGGGGGGGTTTTGGGTGTGTGGGGATGGGAGAGGGCTTCGTGGTTATGGGTGTGGGGGAGCGGGAGGTTGTGGGTGTGTGGGGAGAGGAGACGGGGTTGTGGGTGTATGGGGAGGGTAGAGGGGGTTGTGGGTGTGTGGGGAGGGTAGAGGGAGTTGTGGGTGTATAGGGAGGGTAGAGGGGGTTGTGGGTGTATGAGGAGGGTAGAGGGGTGTGTGGGGAGGGTAGAGGGGGTTGTGAGTGTGTGGGAGGGTAGAGGGAGTTGTGAGTGTATGGGGGGGGTAGAGGGGGTTGTGGGTGTGTGGGGAGGGTAGAATGGTGTTGTGGGTGTGTGGGGAGAGAAGAGGGGGTTGTGGGTGTGTGGGGAGGGTAGAGGTGGTTGTGAGTGTGGGGATGGTAGAGGGGGTTGTGGGTGTATGGGAAGGTAGAGGGGGTTGTGAGTGTGTGGGAGGGTAGAGGGGGTTGTGGGTGTGTGGGGAGGGTATAGGGGGTTGTGGGTGTGTGGGGAGGGGAGAGGGAGTTATGGGGAGTGTAGAGGGGGTTGTGGGGAGGGTAGAGGGGGTTGTGAGTGTGTGGGGAGGGTAGGGGTTGTGAGTGTGTGGGAGGGTAGAAGGGGTTGTGGGTGTGTGGGGAAGGTAGAGGGGGTTGTGGGTGTGTGGGGAGGGTAGAGGGGGTTGTGGGTGTATGGGAAGGGTAGAGGGGGTTGTGGGGAGGATAGAGGAGGTTGTGGGTGTGTTGGGAGGGTAGAGGGGGTTGTGGGTGTGTGGTGTTACGACCGGCACAACGAAATAAACAAGGGCAATTAATATTAGACTAGAAGATAGGCTAGATCTGCAACAACGGTACGCTAATTCCAAACCCTCGAACTATTAAGCCGGTGAACAAAACACTTAAACCCTCCAGAGTTAATCTACTGGATCAATTAACTGGGTTTAGTGCACTTCTACAAAGGCTTTCCGGTGACGGCAAAGCCTACTCACAACAGGAGTACTTTACGTTAATAAAATGCTCTCAAGTAATAACAATGCTTAAATAACTATAACAAGATTTAATAAAGGAGTATATGCTTACGTTAACTTTAGTGTGAGTCTGAACTCAACACTAAACTCTTCAATGCCCCTTGACAACACTGGAAGTCTAGTCCTACAGCAACCAGGTATGGAATCTTCTGAAAACGGCTGATGCTCTAAGATGCTCGTCGAATATAGAACAGAAATAATGCAGGGGCAGGACACCAAAGCGTGTATCTTAAATACACCAACAAGTAGGATACATATATATAAAACAAGGGAGTACAACAACTCTGTGACAGCACTAATAATAACCACTCCAAACAGTACTTCCTTAGCCAACGTAACAGCCAAACTGGGTTGTGCACTATGCATCAACCTAGGCTAAAATAATGCGCGAATAATTCCTAAAGCATACGCAGTTAAAGTTAATAAACACAATGCTGTCTTTCCTTACTAATAAAGTCTAGCAGCGGTATAAAAGGTACAAGGAGCCTAAGCAGAGCGCAAGCATGCTCGTAGCCTACTGTCTCCCCTGAACAGATTTCCCTTATGTTACGTTAAGTGACTAGGTGGCTCTCTTGGTAAGTCCAGATCTCAAGTATCTAGTCTTACCCTGGCGTTCCTCAAAGGTCAACAAAATGAGGCAGCAAGCATACAAGCAAGAGTAGGCAAAAGCCCTTCGCTTGTATACTGCTACGCTCGCAAAGGAAAATATGCACACGGGTTACAGGCTACCTAGCTACGTCGAAGTCGTACAGGCTGTGACTTGCCACATACATAACTCAGACAACGACCAAAGGTACCCCCCACTGTCTAGCATTAAATAGTAGGAAAGAACAACTCAATAATTAGAAGCACCCAATACTATGATACCATGTGACTATGACTCTAATAATCCCTAAAGCTAGTGCAAAACATATATGGGAGAACTGGCGCTGGTAATACGATCGCCGACTATGGAAGTCGTATGCTAGAACCAGAAGGGAGGTAATTGAATAAAGATTAGAAGTATTGGAAAGAAGAAGAGGAACAGCAGTAAAGAGGGTTTGATTTGGGGACAGAATGCAAGGGACGTCTAGAACCAAGCGCAACATGCCAAGCTCTAAGGAGACACGCGGGCAGGATCCCCCACCACCAACGCTAGGACAGCGGCCTTCAATCACAGACGACTACGTCATGAAAAGAAGGCGTCATTGACACGCCAGGCCCGCCGGCCAATCACGAGCGTGGGAACCCGCCCGAGCTAGGAATGCACAAGTATATACACACGCACACATTACCACGTCGCTGCCTCCCTCGCTCTCTCTCCTTGCAATTCACACTACATAATAATTATCTTATAACTCTATCAATGATATAAAATACTTCCAAGTGTTACAAACAAGAATGAAGACAACCACTGATCTGTCTGTGACAACATGAATACTAAGAAAGAAAGAACATCGTTCTACGATTATTATAGCCCATTTCACTGCCCTGGCGAGCACTAGCGAGTACGAGTACATTCTGCCAAGCTGGCCAGCGTAACAGTGGGGAGAGTAGAGGGGGTTGTGGGTGTGTGGGGAGGGTAGAGGGGGTTGTGAGTGTGTGGGGAGGATACAGGGAGTTGTGGGTGTGTGGGGAGGGTAGAGGGGGTTGTGAGTGTGTGGGGAGGGTAGAGGGGGTTGTGAGTGTGTGGGGAGGATACAGGGAGTTGTGGGTGTGTGGGCAGGGTACAGGGGGTTGTGGGTGTGTGGGGAGGGTAGAGGGGGTTTTGAGTGTGTGGGGAGGATACAGGGAGTTGTGGGTGTGTGGGGAGGGTAGAGGAGGTTGTGGGTGTGTGGGGAGGGTAGAGGGGGTTGTGGGTGTGTGGGGAGGGTAGAGGGGGTTGTGGGTGTGTGGAGAGGGTAGAGGGGGTTGTGAGTGTGTGGGGAGGGTAGAGGCGGTTGTGAGTGTGTGGGGAGGGTAGAGGGGGTTGTGGGTGTGTGGGGAGGGTAGGGGGAGGGTTGTGTGTGTGTGGGGAGGGTAGAGGGGTAGTGTGTGTAGGGAGGGTAGAGGGGATTGTGGGTGTGTGGGGAGGTTAGAGGGGGTTGTGAGTGTGTGGGGAGGGTAGAGGGAGTTGTAGGTGTGTGGGGAGGGTAGAAGGGGTTGTGAATGTGTGGGGAGGGTAGAGGTGGTTGTGGGTGTGTGGGGAGGGTAGAGGGGGTTGTGGGTGTATGGGGAGGGTAGAGGGTGTGTGGGGAGGGTAGAGGGGGTTGTGAGTGTGTGGGGGAGGTAGAGGGTGTTGTGGGTTGTGTGGGGAGGGTAGAGGGGGTTGTGAGTGTGTGGGGAGGGTAGAGGGGGTTGTGAGTGTATGGGGAGGGTAGAGGGGTTGTGGATGTATGGGGAGGGTAGAGGGGGTTGTGAGTGTGTGGGAAAGGTAGAGTGGGTTGTGGGTGTATGGGGAGGGTAGAGGGGGTTGTGAGTGTGTGGGGAGGTTAGAGGGGGTTGTGAGAGTGTGGGGAGGGTAGAGGGGGTTGTGGGTGTGTGGCTAGGGTAGAAGGGGTTTGGGTGTGTGGGGAGGGTAGAGGGGGTTGTGGGTGTGTGGGGAGGGTAAAGGGGGCTGTGGGTGTGTGGGGACAGTAGAGGGGGTTGTGGTTGTGTGGGAAGGGCAGGGGGTTGTGAGTGTGTGGGGAGGGTATAGGGGGTTGTGGGTGTGTGGGGAGGGTAGAGGGGTTGTGGGTATATGAGGAGGATAGAGGGGTTGTGGGTGTGTAGGGGTAGGGGGTTGTGGTGTGTGGGGAGGGTAGTAGTGTGGTGTATAGGGAGGGTAGAGGGGGTTGTGGGTGCGTGGGGAGGTTAGAGGGGGTTGTGGGTGTGTGGGGAGGATAGAGGGGGTTGTGGGTATGTGGGAGGGTAGAGGGGGTGTGGGTGTGTGGAGGGTAGAGGGGGTTGTGTGTGCACGGGGAGGGTAGAGGGGGTTGTGGGTGTGTGGGGAGAGGGGGTTGTGAGTGTGAGGGGAGGGTAGAGGGGGTTGGTGGGTGTGTGGGGATAGAGGGGGTTGCGGGTGTGAGGGGAGAGTAGAGGGGGTTGTGGGTGTATGGGAGGGTAGAGGGGTTGTGGGTGTGTGGGGAGGGTAGAGGGGTTGTGAGTGTGTGGGGGAGGTAGAGGGGTTGTGGGGAGGGTAGAGGGGGTTGTGGGTGTGTGGGGAGGTAGTGGGGTGTGTGTGAAGGGTAGAGGGGTGTGTGTGAGGGGGTTGGGTGTATGGGGAGGGGGTTGTGGGTGTGTGGGGTTAGAGGGGGTTTTGTGTGAGGGGAGTGGGGGTGTTGGGAGGGTAGGGTTGTGGGTGTGTGGGGGTAGAAGGGGTTGTGGGTGTGAGGGGAGGGAGAGGGGTTGTGGTTTGGGGGGAGGGTAGAGGGGGTTGTGGGGGTGAGGGTAGAGGGGGTTGTGAGATTGAGGGGAGGGTCGAGGGGTGTGAGGGGAGGGTAGAGGGGGTTGTGGGTGTGTTGGGAGCGTAGAGGGGGTTGTGGGTGTGAGGGGAGGGTAGAGGGGGCTGTGGATGTGGGGAGGAGGGGGTGTGGGTGTGTGGGGAGGGTAGAGGGGTTGTGGGTGTGAGGGGAGGTAGAGGGGGTTGTGGTGCGAGGGGAGGTAGAGGGGTTGTGAGTGTGGTGGGAGGTCGACGGGTTGTGAGTGTGTGGGGAGGTAAGAGGAGGTTGTGGGTGTGGGGGGTGGGTAGAGGGGGTTGTGGGTGTGTGGGGAGGGTAGAGGGGGTTGTGGGTGTGTGGGGAGGTTAGAGGGGGTTGTGGGTGTGTGAGGAAGGTAGAGGGGGTTGTGGGTGTGTGGGGAAGGGAGAAGAGGTTTGTGGTGGGGGGTTTGTATGAGGGTACAGGGCGTGTGGGGTAAAGGGGTTGTGGGTGTTGGCTAGAGGGAGGTTGTGGGTGTTTATATACAGAATATATATATGTTTTTTGTGCACGAGGGATACAAAAGGCAAAGCTGCCTTTAACAAGTGTTTTCCCCAAGTTTTACATATTGATAGACAGCCAAATTGAAGATACGTTAGAGTAAAAAATCTGGACACACGGAGGTAGACGAAGTTTAAACATATAGAAAAGACTGAGGGAAAGAGGAATAGAGGGGGTCGTGGATGAGAGGGGGTTGTGCGTGTGGAGGGAGGTTGTGCGAGGTACAAAGTAGTACAGAGTAAATCAAGCAACAACAGGTCTAGTGACCCTTCTAGGCTGCTTGTCCTCCAAAACACTGAGGATCAAGTGTCCAAACAGTGGTTTAGAGTGGGTAAGGGAACATTGGAAAGGGAACTACTGCCCTCGAACTAATGTCCGTGGCAAGATTAGGAAGTTAGTAGGGGACAGATGGGTTAGTAACTGAGGGTGGGATAAAATAAAGTTATTCATTTACAAACGCAGTCAGTCGCGGGTTTGATGCGAGATATTTTTCTAAGCGGAGTTTAAATGAATCAACGGTGCTGCAGTCTATAACGTCTCGGGGAAGCCCATTCCACAAGTTGACAACTCGATTGAAGAAAAAATTCTTAGATTCGTGTGAGTTAAAAGATTTACCAATAATTTTGCAACCGTTTCCCCGCGTGTAATTAGATTGGTCGATAGTGAAGTACTACTACAGTTCATATTGTCGATGCCTTTGATGATTTTGAACACTTGAATTAAGTCACCTCTTAATCTGCGCTGGGTTAAAGGAAATAGATTTAATTCTCTAAGACGCTCTTCGTATGGTTTGTTCTTTAGGCTAGGTATCATTTTGGTAACTCTACGTTGAACTCGTTCTAGCTTGTTTATATCTTTTTAGTAATAAGGGCACCAGGATTGAACGCAGTATTCCAGAAGAGGGCGTACTAAGGAATTGTAAAGGGTTAGGATAACTTCTTTGGATTTATGCTCAAATGACCTGCCTATAAAGCCAATTATTTTGTTTGCCTTCTTAACAACTTCTGAACATTGTTGACTCGGTTTTAGGTTACTCGATATTGTTACTCCCAGATCGTTGTCTCTGTTTACATTCTTAAGCTGAGTGCCATTCATCGAATAGTTTGCTTTCTCATTTAGGTATCCGATATGTAGTACTTTACATTTATCCGCATTGAAACTCATTTGCCAAATTTGGGCCCAACATGACAATTTATCTAGATTGTGTTGCATATCGTCAGCTTGTTCTTTTGAGAGTACGCTATTTGCAATTTTTGTATCGCCAGCAAATTTTGAGATTGTACAGGTGAGACCCTCATCTATGTCGTTGATGTAAATTAGAAAGATAATTGGTCCTAGTACCGATCCCTGGTGTACCCCACTACTTACATTGGTCCATTTAGATGCCTTAGCGTTTATGACTGCTCTTTGCTTTCTGTCACTGAGCCAATTTTCTATCCATTTCAACACACCGTCTTGTATTCCATGCGCTTTTAGTTTTAGCAGTAAACGTTTGTGGGGAACTTTGTCAAAGGCCTTTTGAAAATCAAGGTATATAATATCTACAGCTTTACTCACATCGTAGAGGTTGAGGATATCGTGGAAGAAGTCTAAGAGGTTTGTTAAACAGGAACGTTTTTTACGAAAGCCGTGTTGAGTATCTTTAAGTAAGTTATTTGCCTCTAAGTGATTTACGAGTCTGTCTCTTATGACCGTTTCTAGCATTTTACATACAATTGAGGTTAAGCTAATTGGACGATAGTTACTTGGTAGGGATTTGCTGCCTTTTTTGAATATCGGTGTTACATTGGCTAGCTTCCACTGATCAGGCATAGTCCCAGACTGCAAGGATTCATTGAATAGCAATGTCAGTGGTTTGGAGAGCTCATCCTTAGCTTCCTTTAGAACTCTAGGCGAGATTGTATCAGGTCCAGGCGTTTTATTTACCTTGAGTTTATCTAAACATTCAATACTTCTCTCTCTGTAACGGTGATATTGCTTAGAACATCTGAATTATCAATCTGAATCGGCGATGGTGTAGGGATATCACTGAGGTCTTCGGTTGTAAAACTGATGCAAAGAAGGTATTGAGGGCATTACTCATTTGTACTTCGTCTTTGGTGTATTCTCCATTTTCATCGACTAACGGTCCAACAGTTGAAGTAACTACTTTTTTTCTTTCTGATATAACTATAGAATTCTTTCGGGTTTGTTTTACTTTGATTCGCAACATGTAACTCCAGGGTCTTTTTACTTTGCTTAATTAACTTTTTGGCTTTGCGTCGTAGCTCTACAAATTTCACCCGTTCTTCGTCATTTTGTGAGGATTTTAATCTATCATTAGCCAATTTTTTAGCAAGCAGACAGCCTGAAATATCTTTATTCCACCATTTGGGCTTATCATTATGGCCTGAATGCCGTATTTTCGATGGTATGCAGTCTTGCACTGCCTTAAGGTAAGTGGTTGTGAAACACTCCCAAGATGTATTTATGTCGTTATTGTTAGTCAGAAAGCTCCAGTTAGTTTCTTTAAGCTTTGATTTAAGTTTATACAAATTTGCTTTCTTGAAATTAGGGACTTTCTCAATGCTGCTATTTGATTTGTTACTAGTAAACTTTAGAGTGAAAGTTATCGTACGATGGTCGCTGTTCCTGAATTCATCACCAACATTCAAATTCTAATAATTCTCTTTTGTTTTTTTTTTTTGTTTTTTTTTTGCTATGTGATTGAGGGAGGCAAAAGGCATTACTGCCTATAGCGAGTGCCTCCCCCATAGTTGAAAGAGTGACAGGGCCAAAATCAAGGGACGTTCGAGTTTGAGAGTAACGTTTCACTCTAGCGTAGAATAGCGAGAGAGATGCAACATTGCGAGTACAAGGTCAAGCACATTATTACCACGGGTCTGAGATTGTACAAATTGAAAAAGTGAACTCTCTTGCAAGTTAGCATAGAGGTCGTGTCCAGAGTGTGAAGTAAGAATATCGCCCCATTTAGTCACGGGTAAGTTGAAATCGCCAAGAATTACGGTATCTTGTATGTTAGTTATTTCTGCAATTTGTTCATAAATTTCACTGTCAGTTTGCACTGATTGAGCTGGGGGTCTGTATAATAAAGCTAGTGTTATTTTAGTTCCTCGTTTATTATTTAATAGTACGTAAGATATGTCTATATTCGCAATTTGAGGTTTTGACATTAAGGCGGGATTAAGACTTTCCTTTATAAAAAACAGAACTCCTCCTCCATTTCTATTATCCGACTTTTCTCAAACATTGTATAACCAGGAAGCGTATATTCGGCTAAAAAGTCTGTCTTCCGTATTTAACCAAGATTCTGTAATGCCGATTATATCATAATGTTCTGTAAACACGATTTCCTCTAGATCTGAAAATTTATTGCGTATGCTACGAGCATTTACATAAAACACCTTAAGAGTATTAGAGTTGGATGTTACTGATTGTGCATTGTCTGAATTTTCAGTTCGTATTTGACTTACACTACCCTGTCTGGATATATATATATTAGAGAGCCACTCGATAGAACGCATACCTCCGCCTACGTTGGCTGGTTCATTACCATTAAAATCATAAGCCTAGCTTTTCTTCTGGATCTGGGTTCCAGCATATGATACGGATTGTCTCATACATTGCATCGCTTCTTCCTTGGCGCATATCCTATCTGCCCACCTAATTTCGTGAAAATCTCCGGATCACCTTCAAAATTGAATCACTTCTTCCTTAACTCATTCTTTACCGGCGATGTCTTTTTAATGTTATTTTAGCTATATTTAGACGATTATATGCAGTTTAAGAAGGATTGTGGTAGTAAAAAGGGTAAAGTGAGATAGTTCGAAGCCTGTTGATTGGTGGGGGGCCCTTTTTTAACTGAATAAAATCGTCTAATAATAGTCAGCATAAAGTTAAAAAGACGTTGCGGTACAGAAGGGGTTAAGGCATAGCCTTAATAACAAGATTTAATTATAATGTACGTACATAATTATTATACTATTTATGTAACCTAACAAAACAATAATGGCAAATTATCAGTTTCCACTTTCTATACTGACTGACATTGAGCTAAATAGTGAATGCATTGATAATAGACGTGCTAATTCATTACCATTCCAATGGTTTAATAATATGCAATATAATCCACTTGAAGTTAGTGATACTGATACACTGAGTGATTACGAACCTGATACCAATGCCTTAATTGATACTAACATATTGTCTATGTCCAATTATTATAATATTGCTGAGTTTTCCAATTTACTTAATAATGATATGTGTAGCTCTACCATTTTATTTCAAAACATTCGTCCAATCCCTGCTAACTTAGACACCTTTATTACCCAGTACCTGGAAACAATGCCTGTCTCTCTTAGTATTATTGGAATGTGTGAATCAAGACTGACTGACGTAACTGACTCATTGTATACAATACCGGGTTTCGAAATGTTTGTACATAATACTGTAATTCTCACCATAAAGGAGGTGTGGCTTTGTATGTGAATGATCAAATACAGTGTAAGATTATGAACGAACTAAATACAACGACTGAGTCTTGTGAAACTATTTTCGTTGACTGTAGCGGTGATACTGTTAACGACTGTATAATTGGTGTTGTCTACCGACGACCAGGTACTGATAATGAAGCTTTCATCAACATATTAAGTGAAACTGTTAATAAAAATATTATCTTACAATAGAAAATGCTACATATTAGGCGACTTTAACTTGAATCTACTTCAATATGACTAATAACCATGTACGAAATGTTGTTGACAATGTTTACCAAATGTTTTTACCCATGTATACACAAACCCACCAGAGTCACCAACCAGTCTGCAACTCTAACTGACAATATCTTTTGTAATGCCATATTGACTCCTCGAACTAATGGTGTTTTACTGACTGATGTATCCGATCATTTTGCGCCATTTACTCATATACACAAACATACAGCCACTAGTAATACACCAGTCACAGTGACTTATCGTGATGTTAAACATACTACACCTGAGCAGTTTAATGCAGTTTTGTGGGAAGCATTAAGCGTGATTACTTTAAATGATAATGTTACCATTGCTTATAACCAAATAACTGAAGCTATTAATCAAGTAACAGAACAATGCTTTCCATTAAAGACAATTAGTGTAAAACCTATATCTATTTCTAAACCTTGGATTACAAAACATCACATCCAACTAATAAAAGAGACACAAATTCTATAACAAATATATACACAAGCCTGTACTATATGGAGACGAATATCGTACATCAAGAAATAAGTAAATAATATGTTAAAATCAGCAAAAAATAGTTACTATCAAAATAAACTCAGTTTAACATGGTAATTCAAGAAAAACTTGGGCAATAATAAATTAAAAAATGAAATTAAAGCAATCAAAGAATGTGTACAATAAAAGTATTTTAGTACGTAACCAATCTGTAACTAATCCTCAAGAAATTTGTAACCATGTAAATGAGTACTTCTCCACTGTTGGTAAGAATTTAGCTGATAATTTGGTAGCTGGTAGCTTTTCTCCTGTGAACTACCTCATTGGCGACTATCCTATACTAGATAATACAGTACTCTCTCCAGTCTCTCAGGATGAAATGAATAAAGTAATTACAGAACAAAAAACAACGGGCTCTGGTTGTGATAATATTCATATGACTATACTTAAAAATAACATTGATATAATAGCTCCAATCTTAACAAAATTAGTAAATTTATCTTTTGAAACTGAATGTTTTCCAGACCAATTGAAAATAGCTAAAATCATCCCAATATTCAAGGGAGGAGACGCGACCCAGCTATCAAATTATCGGCCTATATCAATCTTGGCTGCTATAGGCAAGATTATAGAGCGTTTGGTGTACAGCCGTTTGTTGGAACACTTAGAGTCAAACAATATATTATCCAAAAATTTATTTGGATTTAGACAAAAATTATCTCCTCAATCAGCAATATTATCTATGTTAAACCAACAAAATTAATTCAGTAGATAATGGTAAATATGTAATTGGTATATTTCTAGATTTAAAACAAAACAAAATTATACTATTGATCATAATCATTATATTATTGACAAAATTGAAACATTATGGCATACGACCATCAGCACTGAAGTGGTTTAAAAGCTACTTGACCGACAGATGGCAGTACACCTGTGTTAATTACTGTACCTCCACCCACCAACTCAATACCCAGGGTGTGCCTCAGGGTTCAACCCTCGAACCATTGCTCTTCCTCCTTTTTATCCATGATTTGGCTAATGTATCTAATTTATTACAATATATATTATTTACTGATGATATACATTTATTTTGTTCCGAACCCAATAAACAAAATCTATGTAATATTGTTAATTCAGAGTTAACTAAAATCAGCAATTGGATTAATAGTAACCGACTTACTCTAAATATCTCCAAGACTCATTATTTAGTATTTTCATGCAACAAAATTCCAGACAATATTTCTATCTCCCTATGGGGTGAACAATTAGATCGTCATTACTCAACAACATTTGAGGGTGTAATAGTTGACGAAGAACTATGCTGAAAGGAACATATTAACTCTACAGGTTATATATAAGAAAATATCCAAATCAATTGGTATAATAAATAAAACCAAAGATGATTTA
>CM064549.1:28896021-28923521 GCA_032716605.1 Paralithodes platypus | reverse complement strand
ATTAAACAACGCCTTCTCCCCTCTCTACACTCTTCAGAAAATAAGAATAGTAGAAAGTAGCTATGAGGTGCCGTTGTAAAGGCTTATTCCTCAATACCTTCACCTGACCTGACCTGTAATGATACTTTAATTTTGATAAATGTAGAATTTAGACCCAAAGACCAAAGTCTATATTCTGAATCGGTATTGCCGAATTAATATTTATGAGTATGAACCTATTAAAAGGGGGCCAACCTCGCTTTTTTTCTCTTTCTCTCCCTCTCTCTTTGGCTAGTATCCGTTCGGCCCCATTCAGCCTACCGGTACTGTTTTAAGACGTTTACCCCCATCCAAGATTCAATATTTTCCTGGAGAGCGGTAGCGAGCCAGCATCTATATATTTTTGTGTTGACAGCAAGTTAAATTTGTAAATTTTTCGATAGAAAAATGTCTCCGGCGAAGCCGGATTTATCCATACAATGCTGGCTTGCTATCGCTCGCCAGGATGAAATCGACACCTGGATGGGGATAAGTCTTAAAACAGTTGGCTGAATGGGGCCGAATGGATACAAGCCAGATTAAAGAGAAAACAGGAGAGAACGAGAAGAAAAAGCAGGTGCCCCCTTAAGTGTAAATAGAGGGTAATGAGGGCACCAATATGGGGGAGGTTGGCCGATCTCTGCCACTATAGGGTGTCTAATGTCGGCGGGAGTCAACACGGCAAAACTCACAACTTGAAATACGACCAAATTAGGCCAGGAGGAGATCACAGCGCTCTATAGGTCAAGTCAGAGAGAATCTCTTACAGTGGTCGCCATATTGTAAACCTTATCTTGTAAGCCATCATGGATGTTAAGCAGATATGCACTGTTAGGGGGGGGGGGGGGGGGAGTTATTCTCTTTTTGGTCGATATTTGTCATGTATTAATTATTGGATTAGTCTCCTCCCTAGGCCTCCATCAAACATAAAATAACAACCCTAGGATCCCCCTTCAAATCACATTTTTACATTTTTCGGTAGAAAAATGTCCCGGCCAAAGGCCGTTTCCTCCTAGATTGCAGACTCGCTATCGCTCGCCAGGAAAAATCGAAACCTAAATAACACGAACAGTCTGAAAATTGACACTTACGCTAATAGAAACTAATGGGCCAAACGTCTTAAAAATTGAAAAACTAATGGGGCTAAAAATGAGGGAGAAGGGGATCCTGAAAAATCGACCATATCCCCTGAATATGCTAGGGTATAAATATGTATGTAAGATCATTGGGTATGTGTTGATGGAGTCATTACCAACAATCTATTTATAAAAGGGTAGATGATTATGGACACATTAATTTCCGTTTTCATGCCATAGGTGTTTAGCGTGTAGAATACCTTTAAGATGTTAACTCTCTCAGTAGACTGTACTATGGCACGTTCTTTAATACCTTTAAGATGTTAACTCTCTCAGTAGACTGTACTATGGCACGTTCTTTAATACCTTTAAGATGTTAACTCTCTCAGTAGACTGTACTATGGCACGTTCTTTAATACCTTTAAGATGTTAACTCTCTCAGTAGACTGTACTATGGCACGTTCTTTAATACCTTTAAGATGTTAACTCTCTCAGTAGACTGTACTATGGCACGTTCTTTAATACCTTTAAGATGTTAACTCTCTCAGTAGACTGCACTATGGCACGTTCTTTAATTATATTCTGACTGTTATTAGACAGTTTGATAGAGTATACCAACCATTCGGTGGTAGATAAAAAATATTATTTAAAGGGAGATGAGCGTATTTATTTATAGGGAGATGAGCGTATTTATTTAAAGGGAGATGAGCGTATTTATTTAAAGGGAGATGACCGTATTTATTTAAAGGGAGATGAGCGTATTTATTTAAAGGGAGATGAGCGTAATTATTTAAAGGGAGATGAGCGTATTTATTTAAAGGGAGATGAGCGTATTTATTTGTTTATTACTTTATTTTTAACAATTGTTTTTAGTTTCCTCCCTAGACCTCCATCAAACTGTAAGAACCCCCCCCCCCCCCCCCTAGAACCCCTTTCAAGATAAATGTGTACATTTTTCGGTAGAAAAATGTCCCAGCCGGAGGCCGGTTACTCTTAAAATTACAGGTTCGCTATCGCTCGCCAGGAAAATATCGACACCTAAATGGCACGAAAGGTCTTATTATTGATAAAGAAGCGGGGTGCAAAGTCATTAAATCGCCAAACTAATGAGTCGAACGTCTTCAAATCTAAACAAAAACAATGAGACTAAATACGAGGGAGAAGGGGGCCAGAAATAACAACCCATCCCCCCTTAAAATGTTCTGTAGCGTTTAAGTTGGTAGAGGGCCTTCCTAAAATGAAAAAAATCGCCTTGTAGAAATCGCCCCATAATACATCGATACTACATATATAAACTCTCACATGGTCAATTTCTTATACTGCAAACACATCAATAAAATGTGTCTAAATTTTCCTTCAATAAAAAAAAAAGAGAAAAAAAAAAAAAATACGCGTCGTCCATACTGATATCATTTAAGGGGCACGTGGCTGTTTTTTGGGGCTATTAGTTCACGTAGCAGGGTACCCCAGGGATCGGTACTAGGACCAATTTTCTTTCTAATTTACATCAACGACATAGATGAGGGTCTCACCTGTACAATCTCAAAATTTGCTGACGATACAAAAATTGCAAATAGCGTAATCTCAAAAGAACAAGTTGACGATATGCAACACAATCTAGATAAGTTGTCATGTTGGGCCCAAATTTGGCAAATGAGTTTCAATGCGGATAAATGTAAGGTACTACATATCGGATACCAAAATGAGAAAGCAAACTATTTGATGAATGGCACTCAGCTTAAGAATGTAAACAGAGAAACCGATATGGGAGTAACAATATCGAGTAACCTAAAACCGAGTCAACAATGTTCAGAAGTTGTTAAGAAGGCAAACAAAATTATTGGCTTTATAGGCAGGTCATTTGAGCATAAATCCAAAGACGTTATCCTAACCCTTTACAATTCCTTAGTCCGCCCTCTTCTGCAATATTGCGTTCAATGCTGGTGCCCTTATTACCAAAAAGACAAGCTAGAACGAGTTCAACGAGTTCAACGTAGAGTTACCAAAATGATACCTAGCCTAAAGAACAAACCATACGAGGAGCGTCTTAGAGAATTAAATCTATTTCCTTTAACCCAGCGCAGATTAAGAGGCGACTTAATTCAAGTGTTCAAAATCATCAAAAGCATCGACAATATGAACTGTAGTAAGTACTTCACTATCGACCAATCTAATTACACGCGGGGAAACGGGTGCAAAATGATTGGTAAATCTTTTAACTCGCACGAAGCTAAAAATGTCTTCTTCAATCGAGTTGTCAACTTATGGAATGGGCTTCCCCGAGATGTTATAGACTGCAGCACCGTTGATTCATTTAAACTTCGCTTAGACAAATATCTCGCATCAAACCCACGACTGACTGCGTTTGTAAATGAATAACTTTATTTTATCCTCCCCTCAGTTACTAACCCATCTGTCCCCTACTAACTTCCTAATCCTGCCACGGACATTAGTTCCAGGGCAGTAGTTCCCTTTCCAATGTTCCCTTACCTCTCTAAAACCACTGTTTGAACACTTGATCCTCAGTGTTTTGGAGGACAAGCAGCCTAGAAGGGTCACTAGACCTGTTGTTGCTTGATTTCCTTTGTACTCCTTTGTATTAATTTATATTTTTTAGTTTCCTTGCTAGACCTCCATCAAACTTAGAAAACACGCCCTAGACCCCCCTTCAAGAAAACACGCCCTAGACCCCCCTTCAAGAAAACACGCCCTAGACCCCCCTTCAAGAAAAATTTGTATATTTTTCGGTAAAACAAATCTGCCTATCTCCCCTTAAGTTTGTCATACCCGCACTATCTTTACAGACAAGTTATTGTTTCCTTGCCGAAATACAAAACACAATACGTTTTTAGTACACACAGAATTAAGGAAGCACACCTCGCTTTAATTTTATTTTGTTCTCCCTCTCTCTGTGGCTTGTATCCATTCGGCCTCATTCAGCCTACTGTTTTAAGACGTTTACCCCCATCCAGGTGTCAATATTTTCCTGGCGAGCAGTAGCGAGCCAGCATATATATTTTTTGTTTTGACAGCAAGCTAAATTTGTACATTTAGAAAAATGTCTCCGACGAAGCCGGATTTCTCCATACAATTCTGGTTCGCTAACGCTCGCCAGCAGAAATCGACACCTGGATGGGGATAAACGTCTTAAAACAGTTGGCTGAATGGGGCTGAATGGATACAAGCCAGGGAAAAAAGAGAAAAGGAGATAAAGATACAAAAAAGCCGGTGACCCCCCTTAAGTAACGCTGTAGATGGGCATGGGTACGATCGGAGGAATTGAAATGTCTATAATAATCTACCCATTTAAGGGGGAAAATTTTATTTGTTGGTCAATTAATTCATATTGTAGCATTTATTTTCTTACTCGAATATACTGCTAGAGTGGGGGATAAATCGACAGTCATTTAGAAGTTCGTATACTTTATTTAACAAACTTGCTACTACACTAATAACTGTTTCTCTGTTCGGGCCGAGATGAGTTCAAGACACGGATTGAATATTACTTCGACCCACCATAGCTTGTACTTTGGAACCCGAGAACTCCCGTTACTCCCAATTTGGATTCCCGATATTCAGGTATTGACTTAAGTCGGCTTCGATCCAAAGGCACGTTATTAGTTTCTACAATAATATGTTCTTTACCGAGCTCTGCTGTGTCTACTCCAGAGACCAGGGCATCAATGAATCATACCTTTATTCACTTATCTAAAACAAGAACTAAACTGCGAAATGATATACTTTTACCGGGCCTACTATGTCTACTCCAGAGACCAAGGCGTTACTACATATGACCTTTCAATTAATATATCCTCTTAACCATTACAATACATTTACTCATATGACAAGGGCGTAGTTCCAATCTGACCTCAACTGCCTTCTAAATACTCTTTGATTATATAATATCCTTGTTACTCCATACAATACATTTCCTCTAAATGACCAGGGCGTTGTTACAAGTCACCTCGATTGCCTTATCTAAAGACTCTTGGATTATATATACGCGTAATCCTATTACAAACAATTTATATTCACATATATCACCTGGTCAATAATAATTCTTAACCTAATGTAAGCAGCACCTCAATAACTCCACATGGACCAAGGTTCTCCGCTTTTATCCCTTTACATAGATTCTTATGATTACAATATTATCCTGGACTTAACCCCCGTAATGCTTAACACAGACCGAATATTCCTTTAACTATGATAACAGATAATGTTTCCTTTATAACCAAAGATTTCGTTGATCATACGGACTTGCTAAGTCTTGCTAAGGCAGCCTCCCAGAAGCTGGGTGTGCTCAACCGCCTTAGGGGGTTCTTTTCCCCTGCACAGCTTCTTGCTCTGTACAGGGGCATAGTGCGCCCTTGTATTGAGTATTGTTCACATGTGTGGGGAGGTTCCTCTCACACTGCTCTCCTAGACAAAGTTGAAAGGAAGGCCTTTCGTATCATTAACTCCCGTCCACTCACCAACTCTCTGCAATCTCTCTCTCCGCCGCAATGTTGCATCTCTCTCGCTATTCTATCGCTACTATAATAATCAGTGTTCCTCAGAGCTATCCCAGTGCATACCACCTCCTTTACGTAGGGCACGTGGTACCCGTCTTGCAACTCAATCCCACCCCTACTCTGTGCAACTCTCCAACCCAAGAGTGAAACGTTACTCTCAAACTTTCTTCTACTCAACAGCTGAGCTCTGGAACTCTCTCCCAGAATCAGTCTTTCCCTCTTCCTATGACTTAAATTGCTTCAAACTCTGTGTGTCCAGGCATTTTGGCTCGAACGTCCCTTGATTTTGGCCCTGTCACTCTTTCAACTATGGGGGAGGCACTCGCTATAGGCAGTTATGCCTTTTGCCTCCCTCGATCACATAGAAAAAAAAAAAAAAAAAAAAAAAAAGGGTCCTTCCTACCTATTTCTCAAACTAAAGCTGGTCTAATGGCAACTATTATTTATTCCCCTGAGCCTTATAGTTGCTTGTCTATCTTCAAGAATTATTCCCTTTTACTTTACTATTAACACCTTACGAGCGGCCTATGCGGTTTATTTATGTGTACCGCACAGCGGGGTGTTTTTAGCCAAAATAGGGCTGTTTACGTGATCATTTTCATGCCTAAATAAGACCCAGAACGTAAAACTAGTACCTATCCCTGAAAGGGCATAAACAGAGCTTTCGAATGACACCATAACGATCCTTGTATGATGGATAGTTTTCTTGCAATAACCGTGCAACGCGAGTGCAAAAAGCAGGTAATTCGGTACTTTCAGTACATAATTGAGTATGTAGCGAGTGAGAGAGGGAGGAGGGAGCTGAGATTTGTGTCAGTAGGTTCGCCGCGGTGGTCTGGAGCAGTCATACGCTCGCTAGTCTCCTGCCACCACTTGTCTCTCTCTCTCAGCCACATTACGTGCTGAAATTGCCACTCGACCTATGTCGAGCGCCGCCACATAGTCCAGCTTTTTTTAACTCGACTTATGTTGCTCGCCGCTAATTAAGGGTTAATATCTATGTGCTGTCCTAGCAGATCCTATACTAGCTATAACTAATCGGCATGGAGCCTTCTCTAACAAGAATAACTATTTCCCTCTTAACACATCATAATTTTATTTATCAACAAAAGTCTAGTATCTTTTCTCTTTAGTCTGTCCTATAAGAACACATCAATGATTATGGAACCACTGGGTTAGTCAAGCATTTTCTCTCTTTCTTTAAGTCTGGTTCGGGGCCCAATATGGGTCCTTTAAAATATATATGTATGGTATACTGCTAGGTGTGTACTGGAACCAATTTCACCACCTCAGAGCTGGCTAATAGCTCTTCTGGAAATTCTTGCTCCCGTCTACTATCTGTCGTCCCTCTTGAATCGCTTGGCTGTAAGTATGCAAGCCAGCGATGTGACGACAGGTGGCCGGATACTGAAGGTGTATCCGCTTAGTAGGTGAGAGCGATGCTAGGCCTGAGGTGGTCTTTACTGGAACATTTGATGAGGGCTGGGTGGTTGGAATAAGTGGTTCCGTGTTCCCTTTGGTGCCCAAGCGAGAGAGAGGAAGTGGGTTGCGAGATGCAGACCCACTGGGTTCCGGAGGTGAATGACCGCTGCAGCCTCCCCCACCCCCTAATATAGTCACGCCTCCCGCTATCCGGCGCTGTGATTGGCTGAGCAGGCCGCTCAGCCCCCCGCGCGTCTTGAATTCTCTGTCGCTTCGCCTCCACTCTTTTCTCTTCATAATATGTTCCTGGAAGCTGGTTGCAAATGTCTTTTAGTGGCTTACAGGAGTATAGCGCTGGCACTGATATATTAGACCCATTGCAACCAGAGGAAACGGCCGGTGAAGAGGGCGAGAGCGAGTTTAAAGGTGTGGCGGTACACGTAGCCGTGCGCTCCGAAGCTGGAGGCTTCTGATTGGTCGGCCGGGAAGGCGTGGCATGTTTATGACGTGACCCCGAAGTGTCAAACTCAGCTGATGAAGAGAGAAGGTAAAAGCGGGTGTGCTGATTGGTGGATGGCCTTTTTACTTTACATATAATTATTTATTATATTTTTAGTTTCCTCCCTAGACCTCCGTCAAACTTAAAATAAAAAACATCCATTAGATCCGCCTTCTAGATTAATTTGTACGAAAAATTTCCCGGCCAAAATTACAGACTCACTAACTGTCGCTGGGAAAAATTATCGACACCTAAATAGCACGAAAGGTTTTAATATTGACAAAGAAATGGGGCGAAAGGTCTTATAATCGGTAAACTAATTTTAAAATCTGAAAACTAATAGGGCTAAGCATGAGGGAGAAGGAGGCCTAGAAAAATGGCCCATCTCCTCTTAAAAGATTTATTGGTTGTAATTGCCCATCATATACAACAATAGAAAGGAAAATCACCATCAATATACCCAAAGAATATGTAAACCCTTTTATACATTTTCTGTACCTTTGATGTTTAGCTGCGGAAGTCTATGAATTATTGCCCTTGTTGTTGTTGTTCTTGTTGGTGATCAGAAGTGGGGGGGGGGGGATAACACACTTTAGATTTGTCGCCCTGTTTTTGTTATGCTATTGATCTGAAATATGGTGTGCTGTTAGATACTGGCCACTGAAAGTCCCGCGCTGCCTCAGATTTTGCGCGTAGTAGCTCTTGTTTACACATGTGCAGTTGGGCAAATAAGTAATGACGCGGCACCAAGTATATTTCGATCAATAATTGGTATCAGCACTATCTAAGGTTTAAATCATCGTTCCGAGTGAGATATACAAACATGTTCCTATCTTTACACACCTTTTTCAACATCTGACAGACATTAATACAGTAGACAGCGAGCAAAACTTAATGACATCGGAGACACAACTTATTTGGCTAACCGTACCAGAATATTAAATCAAATTTCAACATTGAAAACTTGTATATTTTGTCATTTATATTTGACTCCCTGAACACCTGGTTATCATTTAGCTATTTTGTGCAGTTTGGGGAGGATCTCTACGAAGCAGAGAAGTGAAAACTATAGTCATAAACCATTTAAGGGGGATCACCAGCTTTTGTTTCTCTTTTCCTTTTCTCTCTCTTTCTCTGGCTTATATCCATTCGGTCCCATTCAGCCAACTGTTTTAAGACGTTTATACTCATCCAGGTGTCGATCGTATCTTCATGGCGAGCGATAGCGAGCCAGCATTGTATGGAGAAATCCGGCATCGCCGGAGAAATTTTTCTATCGAAAAAAATTACAAATTTAGCTTGCTCTCACAACAAAAATATATATATATATGCTGGCTCGCTACCGCTCACCAGGAAAATATTGACACCTGGATGGGGGTAAACATCTTAAAACAGTAGGCTGAATGGGGCCAAATGGATACACGCCAAAGAGAGAGGGAGAGAAAGAGAAAAAAGCGAGGTGGGCTCCCTTAGAACAGCCTCTTACTCAGACAACATAATACTCACATGTACACATCGAAACACAAACACAGCCTCACAACTCCTCCAACCGTACCTGAACACACTACACGACTGTTCACCGCAAAACAGACTCAAACTAGCCCCAGCCAAATCTACAGAGACCCTTCTCACAAACTGGACAGTAGAACATAGTCGTATCCCTCACCTCACCTTAAACAACATCCCTATAACCCCCCCACACACACACAGGCACAAACACACACAGACAGACACAAACACACACACACACACAGAAGATCCTTGGTGTATCATATGATACATCAGTCATTTAAACATATTACAAACATCAGAAACAAACTGAGACAAAGACTAAACACCCTCAAGTCACTTGCACACACAACATTTGGACATGATAAAGAAACTACCACCACAGTATACAAAATATACGTTCAGTGATGGAATATGCTAGCCCTGCTTGGGCCTCAAACCTCTCTGAAACACATCACAACACCCAACATACTATACAGAACAAAGCCCTCAAAATAATCATTGGCTGCACAGTTACCACATCTACAGACAACTTATACCAGGAAACCAAAGTCCTCAAAATCAAGGATCACTTTGATATGAGAGGCACACAATTTCTCGCCGCAGCCTCCACAAACCAACACCACCTACTACACTACATGGCAGAACATCCACACACACCAAGACACATAAAAACAAAACCTAGCACTCGTTATCATACACAAATACTGTCTTCACTCCTCCCTTGCCCACCCCAAGCCAGCCTCCAAAAGTATATCCATACTCAAATCACCCACCGATCCAGTTACCATAGACAACACTCAGCAACATGCACGGACCTCTGAAGTCCATCCCTCAGAAACCCTCCTTTCCCCTGAGGACAGAGTCCACCTGGCTAGGCCTGTGTAATAAATGAAAGCCTAATGCAAACTGGTAGAAAAATAGCGACCTCAGGTGGTGACAAAGTAGGTGAATCAGCAAAGAGTAAGACACCCCAGATTGTCAACAATAAAAGTGTAATATATAATATACCTTGTAAGAGTTGTGAAAAGGAGTATATAGGAGAAACAGAACGAGGTTTAATGAAAAGAATAGAGGAACACAAGAACGATGTAAAAAGACGCAGCACTTCCAACTCCCTGGTCCTACATATTGATAGTCATAAACATCTGCCAAAATGAGAGGAAGCAAGAGATAAGGAAAGATTTAAATACAAATATGAGAAAAACAATAGAAGCCGCCTATATAACTAAAAAAGATGTGACCAACCATAGAAAGGGATTTGTCAAGTGGTCAGTACATGCGGAAAATATAGCGCTGAGATCAAAGGTTAGAAAGGTCAAGTAGGATTAAGGATAATAGTAGGTAAAGCAGGACAAATAAATACTCACCATATGGCAGTACTGGGCTATGTTACCAATAAGGAATTTCCACACTTTTGTATATAATATGTTAGCAAACCCAATCTGTGTTAGTCTTTCTGAAGATGGGTTGTCCATAGCCCAAAATGTTAGAGAATACAGAATCTAAGCTCTTTCCTGTGTTTTTCCCCACCATATATACTCTATATATATATATATATATTGTCACTCCCAACTGAGTTTTGTAACCTATGTCAGTTGTTAGTGAGCTATGATTTACATAGCCTTTGTTATATTGGGGAGAGCCATGTTTCTCTCTCTCTCCCTTGTATCCTTCGTGTCCAGGTGGTGACGTCATGATTGCACCATGTGATGCAATACCTTGTCGAGAGGCTAGCTGCCTCAATTGTTGCCACACTATAATTGTTTCATTTGTTCAGCCCTTGGGGGATTATTTCGTTTATCATAAGTTTGCACAATGATGTCTCATATTTATTTGATTATTTCTGTACTGTTAATGAGAGCCCAAGTGCCTAGAATAATTATGTAGTCTAGTGATGCCTGGCGCTCTCCTCCCTTCTCCCCGTGGGCCCTGAGACTCTCAGGAGTCAGGACCGACACCAGTGATGCCAGATGGTGAAATTCGGAACCAGATTTGGTAAATCTGGTGAAATTTCAGAGCTCCTGGTGAAAAAATATTGATCGTGGAACCAGACAATATCTGGTGAAATCTGGTGAATTTCAGTGTTTTGGGGGGAATTTGGGAAAAACCAAAAAATTGTAAGTTTGAACTTGCCGCCTACTGATCACCCTGCCCTCTGGTGGAGGAAGATCAGGCCGGTATTTATAAAAGAATTTAAAAATGTCCCTAAAAGTAATTTTAACTAAATGAAAATCCTTAAAAGTTATTCATAAAACATTTAAAAGCAGCTTTTAGTGGAAGCGTTAAGAAAGCTGCCACAACCGCTATTAATAGGTAAGTATAGGCTTCTAATTGCATATACTAATTACTATAAAACATTAGGGTAATTATGCAATATTTTGTTATTGTGAAATCAATTATATATTGCTAAATTGAAAGGGTAATATATTTACCATACCAAAACAATTGCATACTCCGGTTGTGGCAGCATCTGAGATAGTTGCCAAATTCGCGAGTTTACACAATTCGTAAAGTGGGGTAATTTCGGAAATTTTCCTAGTTTGTTTTTTACAATTTCTCCTGACTGTAAACACATTGTAGAGATTTAACTAGGTCAAGTGATGTGTAGTGATAATGCGCCGTAATCCAGGAAGCCTCCTAAAATTATCTCCCATAATATCCTTATCCTTTTCCTAAATAATGTCCGAAGTATTCTTGAAAAGTATGGTAAAAGCGTTTCCATTGTATAATGACAATGGCTAATTACATATTATCGCCAAAGTCCGAAGTTATGACCGCAGTCCGAAATCACCCCAGTTTACAGTAATTTGCGAAAAAATAGGGTGCAAATAGGCTACTTAAATTGGTCTCGGATGTTATGAAATAGGCATATCTTGTGACAATCGAAAGTAAAAGTAAAACTAGAGAAGCTGTTGAACAAGACATATCAAGTAATTATATTGAGGACTTAAGCTTTGAAAATGCCAGAACAATTTTTATGACAAGGACAAGAATGATAGAAGTAAAGAAAACTTCAAAAACAAATATGAATCTAACCTATTGTGCGATATTTGTCAAAATGAAAATCAAATGCACCTGTTCAACTGTGAATCATACGAAGACCTATACAAAGATCTGAGAGGTAGGGACAACATGAGGGAAATATTTGAACAAAATGAATTAAAAAGGGTAGCAGAGATTATAAGAACAGTTCTAAAAGGGAGGGAGACTATCGTTAATTTGAGAAAAGAAATATATAAGTAATATGAAAATGTTTAACAAATACAAATAACAATAAGGAAACAGCCATCGTTCATAGAACGAACTCCTGGATGGGAGAGTGCGCCAAAAACAACAACAACAATCTAATATTATATGTTAGTCCTTCTACACTCCTTTAATTTGGTCTATTTGTTAGTGTTCTTCCAACAAGTACAGTATAGGCGTTTGTCAACGAGGACGCTGGAGCGGGAACTATACCGGTTGTGGGCGGAGGAGGGGATTTATCCAAGGTTAAGAGATTTAAGAACATAAGAATTTTGTTTTTATCTCTTAACCTTGGATTTACCCATCTAAAAATAGAGAGACCGACCGCGGCAAAAAATGTAGTCGGACATATTATATACAGTATGAATCGAAATGTTTAAAGTAGGTTGATAAAATATATGGTCGTAGGTTACTTTCTAATATAGCTTATTCGTTGGAGAAAACACAGTGGATCACCTTTGAGTAGTATGATAGGCCTATTAATCCAATTGGTCTTTTTAACATGAAAATTCCTTGGCAGGGGGTGGCGGAGTTGTTATTCAACCATCTTCATCGTCCTCTAAAAGTAACTTTTAAGCGCTAAAAGTCCCCAGGAGGGCTTTTAGTTTTCGCCGGGTTTAAAAGCTACTTTTAGCTGCTAAAAGTTTTTTTACCCAACTTTTACCTTTTAAAAGTGGCCGCCATCTTTAAAAGCTACTTTTAAGCCTAAAAGGGCTTTATAAATACCGCCCCAGAAGTTCAGAACACACATATTTACGAAATTTCCAAACCTGCTGCTTTCAGGGAGTGCCTATAGGACTAATCATCTGCCAGCATTCCTGACTACCATCTTCATGCACAGCAGCATATTATTTTAGAGGTTTGTAAACTTGTTTATATTAGGCTATTTAGATGAAAACAAATAGGCCTATGAGTTATAGGCCTAGGCTAGTCTAGAGTGACTAGGCCTAGAGTCCTATGCCTACCCCAATATGAAATTTGTTGGAGTAGGCCTATAGGCTACCCTATGGTAGCAGTGTACGGAGTGTAGCCTAGCATTAACTAGTGACTATGAAGAAAATAATAATAGTCTACAGACTACAGGCTAATGTACTTAAGCCTATGTTTTGAACAATAGGCTAGGCCTAGTTTTGAGAAATTTTAGTAGGCCTAGGCCTAACAAGTGTTGAGCATATTATGCTAATCTGTTACCTTAGTTTCGTTTAAGCCTAGCGTAGTAAACCAAATTAACCTACTGTGTGCAGATTCGGTTAAACTCTTGGCCATTTTTCTTGGTATAGCCTAGGCCTAGCCTTGAATTTGCTGTTTTTTCAATTATGCCTTTACATAATACTTAACACTTAACACAATAGGTTAGGCGATCGCCCTATGTAAACAATGACGACCGTACGCCCGAACTCTACATCCATCCCTAATTTTATTAGGCTAGGCCCTATAGAAAGCTTATAGCCTAAGCCATATATATATATATTTTTTTTAAAACTTGAATATAGCTGTTGTGTCTCGTATAAATTGACCTTGGGGAGTTTTAATTTAGCCTAGGCTAGCCTACATGGGGTAGGCCTACACTGAAACTTTATATTAGGTCCAGGTCCACCATTTATCTCCTTTTTCCTTGAGGAGCATACAATTACATTTTCAGTCTTAGACTACTTTATTCAGGATTAATGAACTCTGCTGATAGGCTACTGGGCAGATAACGAAAGTTTCCTAGTCCAAATTAGTTTAGGTTAGGCCTAAGCCGCCTAATGCTTTAAATGCTATGCTTGCTTAACCCTACGGGTAAATAGTAGCTTTCACAATTTCTGCATAGCCTAGTAACAACATTTAACAGCATATTTATCTTAAAATTCCACATACAAGTCTAGTAATGTGACTGCTTCTGTTTACTGTCAATTTGTTCATATTTAAAACAAAAAATCATCGAAATTCCTTATAATAGCCTAGTAATGAAGATAGCCATGACAGATTACCCTCAGCTGGAATAATAAGTATAGGCCTATTACCGAATAGAAACAAAATATATTACAACTTAGCACAGACACACACACACACACATATATATATATATACCGGTATATATATTGTGTGTATATTGTATATATATTAGTACCGGTAAGAAAAAAATATCTGGTGAAATCTGGTGAAATTTGGCAACTTATCTGGTTCCAGAAGGATTTGAGAATCTGGCAACACTGACCGACACTCCAGTTCTATACCTCATAGTGAGAACACCCACTGCTTCAGTGTTGTTTGCTTCCTTGTTTCCCTTAAATACCGCATAGATATATTTTGTTCCTTATTAGATCGAAGCATAGCAAGGCTGGAGTCATTTTAAGCATTAAAGTTTTGTCCTAACATTGATAGTTTAGATATAAGATTTAATGGCATTTTATTAGATAGAAATACTGCATCTTTTTCTCTGGCATTCTATATAATAAGTTTCATACCTTTTTTCTTCCAATTCTTTTCCGTTATTCTACTGCATTGTGAATTTATTATCATAATTTTATATATATCCATTGTAGGGTTGATATCTGCAGTGGTTTCGGAATTGGCCTGTCCTAGCTAGTTTTTGTTAGGCCTTGAGAATGAAGGTTGCAGGGTGAGTGGGCAGGTTTACAGTGCCAAGCAGGCTACTGCCTTTTTTTCCTCCCACCACACTGCCTCCTCTAGCTCGGGCCTTATTTAACCCTTTAAGGGGGTGGCACCCAGTTTCCACTGATATATCAACCCTTGTGTCGTATGTGTTAGGCTACTGCATTGGACTTTTTCACCATGTTTTTGCTTCATGTTTTTCTTAATTCCTGAGCGATTGGGCATGATATGGATTGTTCTGGGAGTCTCGCAGCATTTTAGTTTACCATTGTTTGTGCAGTTTAGAATAACCGGTGAAGTACTCTGACATACTAACAGCACTATTAACCAGACTCGGAGACAGTAGATATTTTTGTGTCTCCTTGTATTACTGCTTTAATAGAGCAAAGAGGAAGATAACCCGCTTTCTCTAGAGAACCTGCGTGTCTTGGTGTTTGAGTCAGATATTAAGAGCGTTTCTGTTGCAGGGTAGTGTAGTACGGTGGGCAGTATTGGGTGTAGGCCTACACTCTACAGCATTGTTTGTCTGTGTTACAGCATTTCTTTTTGGACTGTGCTGTGGGCTAGGCTATTTGAGCATCTGCTTTCCCCGAACCTCCCCTTCGTAACAATATATAAATATATATATATATATATATATATATATATATATATATATATATATATATATATATATATATATATATATAGAGAGAGAGAGAGAGTGAGAGTGAGTGCGCGGTTGGATGGAAATTATAGATATTAACAAAACAAAATAAAAGCAAGCATTATATAAATTTGTGATATGTAGCAGGATTACCGAATCATAATTTATGTATTTATATAATATGCACTACAACCATATTTGTGTTGGTATTTCTGTTAACTACCGATCTCTACAAGTCCACATCGTAGGTATTCAATTTCGAAAGTGCGCCCGCAACTCTTCTATATCGAGTGTCCCAAGAAACTGGCAGTCATTAAACTTTGTGATTACCTAATTTAAAACATGGTGGAGTACGGAACAATCAGGGGACACAGACTTTAACACTAGCTGGTCCGAGGTCTTGTGGGTCAATATGATACTTGTTTAATTATAATTGATTATTTTACTTGTTTTTGCCATATTCCTGCTATGTATTTTAGTTTGTCCCCTAGGCTAACTAACAAACACGCCTCCAAGACTTTCTACACAGACCCCTTCAAGCAAAATGTGTACATTTTTGGATACACAAATGTCCTGGCTGAAGGCGTTTTTTTTTCAAGTAACAAGCTTGCTATCAGTCACTCAGAAATAAAAATAAAAATACACACCTGCATGAGGTGAACTGTCTTATTATCGGCAAAGTAATGGGCTGAGACGTCTTGGAATCTCGAAACTAATAGAGCGAAACATGGCAATTCCAGATAGACCTCCTTGGGACCAAATAGGGTTAAAACGGGTATTACACGAACGCTTTAGTCATCAACTTTTAACCCCAACACTGGTCTGGCAGCTTATGAGGTTCATGGTTTACGTACAGTTTGGGTCATAATTCCCTTTCCACCCCTCGATCCCTAAACTATAGATCTGGCAGATATGGGTGAGCGCCCGAGTGTAACACACAAATAATCAGAAATTGACGCACACACACAAACACACACACAATTATAATAATTGATCTATAATAATTTGAAAGTAACCTTTTATTGACTTAAATATTGGAGAACATTGCATAATTACATATTTTCAATGTGTTCATGTTATGAGCTTGATCTCTGACACCATCAAATAAATGTATCACTTCTTGTGTCTCCACTTATCAGAAAGTAAATACGGCGAGATCAATATCTTACCATAATAGTGCTATATAGTTGCTGCAGTCCTGTATGTATGTGGGTGGGTGGGTGTGTGTGTGTGTGTACTTACTCTAGTTGTATTGCGGGAGTGAGCATGCTCGTTATTTCCCGCCTCCTATATGTGTAGGTGTTATATGTATCGTTGGAATGGCTGTGGATGTGTGTAGTCTGTATTTTTAGCCAATTGGCGACATCGGAAACGAAGGCTTAGGGTGGATCTGTATGGTACCATTCTCACTATAGACAGTACCGTCTCGCCCGAAGGCTTAGGTAGCCATCAGCTTAGGTGAACCATATGATACCCATCTCGCCTTGTACCATTTTTTGCCAACCCCAGATGGGACGTCACAACGTCGTCCACTTATTCCAGGTACCTATTTAAAGCTAGGTGAACTGAGGCTAACACATGAAAGGAGACAAGCCCAATTTGTCTACGCCCGGCCGGGGATTGAACCCCCGACCCCTCGTGTGTGAGACGAGAGCTCTACCTACTAGGCTACGGGCTGTGTGTATGTGCCTGTGTGTGTGTGCGTGAGAGAGAGAGAGTGTGAGATTAAAGTAATTGCTAATTTAAATATTATCGCGTGTTGGCAGCAAGGCAAGAACACAAATATAAATATGAACTTTAACTTTTTAAACGCGCGCGCATACACACACATACTGATTCTCTCACCGCCTCCACCCTTGCCTTTGAGAGAGAGAGAGAGTTACAAGGATTAGTTAGTATCTTGCGGTCCATTCCGAGGAGATACTCGAAGTGGGAGGAGAGAGACTGTTTAGTGCACTACACTCCTTACAGAGTGTGCAAAATACTATCTACTCTCTTTTTGAACTGCTCTACTGAAGAACTGCTTACAACTTCGGAGGGAAGTTGTTCCAGGTAGAACAGGTCTTACATGTGAAAAGATTTTTCACAAATACTAGTGCTGAACCATCTAATTTCCAGCCATGGTTGCGTGTTGTATTCATATTGAGGGTAAACATTTTGCTATAATCCACATTGTCAAACCCATTAAGTATTTTAAATACTTCAATGAGCTGACCTCGTAGTCTGTGTGTCTCCAACGGAAAGAGATCAAGAACTCTCAAACCGGTTCTCCATAGCTCATTCTTCTAAGCGATGAAATAAGCTTTATAGCTCTAGCTTGTACTCTTTTCTAGTTTGCTCTATATATTTCCTGAGTGCTGGAAACCCGAATTGAACAGCACACTCCAGGAGAGGCAAACTAGATCGACGATTAGATGAATGTACAGTTGGGTGAGCAACCGACTTTAGCACACAGACAATCAGACTTGACCTGACCACCCCTCCTCCTGTTCCTCCTAGAGAGGAGAGAGAGGAGAGAGAGAGAGGAGAAGAAACAGGAGGAGGGGTGGTCAGGTCAAGGTCTGATTACCTGTGTGATAAAGTCGGTCGCTCACCCAACTGTACCTTCATCATTCGTCGATCTAGTTTCCCGACTACCAGACAAAAGAAATACATAAATCTTGACGGAATTTATTTGGCCATGGAAAATTGACGTTAAAAGTTTTCGTGTGATGCATTCTTAATTCTCTGAAATCAGATGGCACCAATTTAGTGTACATTGACTACTGGATAGAGATATTTGTATACTTAGCATGGACCTGTTAGAGTAAGAGGGTAGATTTGTACTATTCTTTAACCTCTTCACTCTAAGAGGTGCTTCCTAAATCGAAAATAATCCTGTCTACAGCAATAATAGGGTTAAGTTGTCGTCTGATTTAAGGGATATATTTAATTGCCTTTTTTCGTGATTAGTAGCAACATTCCTGGATGTATATTACAATGTTAATGAACAACCACACACGGGAAGGCCCAATGTATCATTTTTGAAAACATCAATTAAACCATTTAACCATTTGTCCATACATACTTTTTTTCTTCATTTAGAGTATGATCAGATGGTATTCATTAAGCTTAGGAATGACCTAAAGACATAATCTAATTTATTAATTTCACTCTCAATATCAAAACATTTCCCAAATTATATAAATGAAAGCATGTGATCCTCCCGGGATTGGAACCTGGGTTACTACATACAGATTGTAAACACTCTAACCATTACACCATCAACACAGTTAAGGGGGGTGACCTGCTTTTTGTTATTTCTGTCCTTTTCTCTCTTTCTCTGGCTTGTATCCATTCTGTCCCATTCAGCTAACTATTTCAAGACGTTTATCCCCATCTAGGTGTCGATTTCTTCCTGGCGAGCGATAGCGAGCCAGCATTATAATTATGAAGATATCTGGCTTCGCCGGAGAATTTTTCTATCGAAAAATGTACAAATTTAGCCTGCTGTCAAACTAAAATAAAAAATATGCTGGCTCGCTACCGCTCACCAGTAAAAAATTGACACCTGGATGGGGATAAACGTCTTAAAACAGTAGGCTGAATGGGGCCAAATGGATACAAGCCAGAGAAAGATAGAAAAGGACAGAACAAAAACAGGTCACCCCTTTAAAGGTTAAGTTACATGACTACGCTTATATATCCATTTATCCGAATACTGGATATCAATCTAATCATGTACTCAGACCCAACTGCACACTGAATAGCCTAATGCGTGAAAGGAAAGGACATTTATGGGGCACAGATCTCTAAGGACCGACCTCCCTATGAAATGTGCATTGTACTTAAAGGAATATAATAAATAAATTATTATTATAAATTAAATAATTTATGCATTTCACTCCCATCAAGCATCTCCCAATAAAATTAATTAATGCATATGATCCTCCCGGGATTCGAACCTGGGTTACCAGATTTTTTTTACACGTAAATTGGCAAAAATGGTCTTGATATTAAGACAAAAATCGGGCGAAAGGTCATAACTAATTTCATAACTAATGGGGCTAAACATGAGGATGAAGGGGGGGGGGGGCCAGAAAAATCAAATACCTCCCCTTACAGAGTCAAAAGTAATGTACCCCTATCAAAGTATATTAACGTTAATAAACCCATCCTATACACAAATACAATACCAAGTCACCAACCATATGAGCAGTGACCTTATATACCTTTCTCATAACACTTTTTTGGACCTTGATTTTTTCATTGTACACTATATACAATGTTGCCAATTTAGCTACTTTCCCGCTTAGATCTAACGGTAGTGACTGATCTATATAGTTCAGAGGGCTATCAACCCTTCAGGATTATTTAAGCGGCTATCCCACTGCGCGAACTTTCGATGGCGAACGTCCTGCGACTGTTTTTTTGTTAATTTGTGGCGAATAGGGCGTATTCAGAAGCGAATGAAGTCGAACAAGGCGAATGATATCGATTGCAGTGCGACAGAAGTACGTTCACAGTGCGATTGTGGCGACTATTTAGGCGATAATGACGAATGATGTGCGACTTTTGATGGCGAACCATGGCGAATTTGGCGATTGATGATGGCGACAGTAGCGATTGCAGGGCGATTGTCCTACGAATGTTGGACGATGAAATGCGAAACACCGCGAAGGTTGTGCGCATGTGGCGAATGCCATGTGTGTGTGTGTGTGTGTGTGCGCATGTATGCGTGTTGTAGTGTGTGTGTCTGTGTGTTTGTGTGTGTGAAAAGTCGAAATGTGGAAAAGCTGGACATTCTGTGTGTGTGTGTGTTGTAGACTGTGTGTGCATGTATGCGTGCTGTAGTGAGAGAGAGAGTGTGTGTGTGTGTGTGAAAAGGCGAAATATGGAAAAGCTGGACATTCTCTGTGTGTGTGTGTGTGTGTGTGTGTGAAAAGGCGAAATGTGGAAAAGCAGGACATTCTGTTTGTGTGTGTGTGTGTGTGAAGAGGCAAAATGTGGAAAAGCGGGACATTATGTGTGTGTGTGTGTGTGTGTATCTATGGATCAATGTGTACAAGCCTTATCCCGGAATATCTGAACAATACTTGGGAGAACAACAATGATACACTGACGAATTATTCTGAACAATTAACAGTCCCATAGAGAACATTAACTTATTTTGATATGATCGTTCGAAGTTCACAATCTCGTTTACATAAGGTCTATTACAAAAAACATATGCCCTCGAACAAAAATGTAAATATAATTGTGTGGGTATGTCTGAGTGTCTGTGCATCTATGGAATAGGTGTATTCCTACTCAAGATACAATTATGAATTTATTTTTCCTTGCAATTATAAGACTATTGCATTCAGATTAGGAAGTGTATAAACTTATGGAGGTCACGAGGGTTAATTGAGATACTCTTTACCCTTTTAGTTACCATAGATCATTCCTAAGCTGGACTAAAATCGTCCTTAAAGGTAGTCAGAATATACTGTCAAAATGCGGCCTAATCTTCAAGGGGTTAAGTAGAAGTAACTCATTAAATTAACACTGTCACTATTATGATAGTTTGTTTCCTCTAATTCGAGTTATCATTTGTCGATTTAAGGGGAGATTTCCACTTGCAGGATTTTATTCTAAACCCCTTTCTCCATCATGTTTAGCACCATTCCTTTTGAAATGTTAAGACGTTCGCCCCATTCGAACGTTCCCTTAAATACAGCTTGGACAGGGCCTTTTGAAATAACTGTGCCTCAATACACACTCAACATAGCCACACAACAATAACACACACAACACGTGTTTCGGTAATGGTTCCGGTACACTGAGTTTTAATTTGAACTTATAACTCGTGTTATATAAGTTTATTATGAAATATTATGAAGAATTAATTAGGTAAGTATACTGCACATAACATACTGTTATGTATATAGTACTTATACTTAAATTATCGTCCAAGTTTATATAATCAGCACCACATTCACTACAAAATGTTCAGAATAACTGAGAAATCCTGATGGGAACTTTGCATTTTTTTACCGTCAGTTAAAAAGAAACGGAGTATAGTGAGAGACACATTCAACAGTCACATAAAAACCCACTATCGCCTCAGTTCGCCACATATCGCACGTCATTCGTATGGCATTGGCAATAATTCGTCGACACATTCGCTCGTGCTACTGTCGGTTATCGCCCTATTCATTGATTTCCCATGGTACGACTTCCGCTTCCATGGCCGAGGACCCTCGGAGAGTGCTGAAAGCATTACCGAGGTAATCCTCTCGGGCATGGAAGCATACATTCCATTTTCTTTCTCTCAGTCTAATGCAAACAAATCTTGGTTTACTCACGCTCGTTCTACTGCTGTCCACAATAAGAAGGAAGCATTCAAAACGGTACCGACGCCTTAAAACTCAAGAATCTCATTCTTCCTATGTTTCTGCCCGGAATCAAGCCAAATCTGTTCTTTGACTTGCCAAGCACTCTTTCATCAATAATAAATGCACTGAACTATCCAACTCTAGCTCTTCCCAAGCTTTCTGGAATCTAGCCAAAAACCTCTCCAACAACTTTTCTTCCTCATCTTTCCCTCCTTTTACACTCTGATGGCACAATCATCACTTCTTCCTCTGACAAAGCTGAACTCTTTGCTCAAACTTTTGCCAGAAACTCTACCTTGGATGATTCCGGTGCTATTCCTCCCTCTCCACACCCCCCTCTCCTACTTATGCCTAATATCCTAATCTCTTCCAAAGATGTACTTTCTACCCTCTCTGGGCTTAATACTAAGAAGGCGTACTGTCCGGACCCCCCGGTGTTCCTCCTGTTGTACTTTAAAAATGTGCTTCGTGCTGACCCCCTGCCTAGGCAAACTCTTTCGTCTCGTCTCTGTCTCTCTCTTAACGTCTTTCCTTCTTGCTGGAAGTTTGCTCTCATTCAACCTGTCCCAAAGAAGGGTGATCGCTCTCAACCCTCCAACTATCGTCCAATTGCTCTCATCTAGTGTATCTCTAAAGTTTTTGAAACTATTCTTGCTTTCTAAATTTCTTAAGCATTTCTCTTCTCATCATTTGCTCTCAGATCGGCAGTATGGCTATCTTAAAACACTGAACCCCAGCGACGACAAAGTGTCGTCACAGGTACTCCGGTCCCAATTACTCCGGTCCTATGGCACCTAGAGGGCTCAGATTTGTATGGGAAACTGTGTAAGTATCCCACGCAACCTGTGCCGATGGTTGAACACTCTCAAAGTCCAACAGCGTGCGTGTGAGCATGCTAAAACTCTGGTTTTTGGGTGTTTTTTTGCCTTCAATTCTTGACTCTTCTAAAATCTGTTTTCGGGGGGTCCGTAGGACCAATTTTTGACCTTTTTAATTGTTTTTTGTGGTTTTTCCTTCATTCCTAACCCATTCGCTATTGTATCTGGAAAAAAAAAAAAATCAAATCCTGCCAGTCCCTGGTGGTACATTTATTTGTAACTAGCTGGGGCTCAGTGAGTTAAGGGTCGCTCTACTCGGTGATCTGCTTTCATATCCTTACTAACTCTTGGTCATCCAACTTTCGGGACTTCGGTGAGTTTTTTTCTGTTGCACTAAACATATCGAAGGCCTTCGATAGAGGTCTGGCACAAGTCTTTGGTTTCCAAACTGCCTCCTCCGGTTTCTGTCCCACCATCTGTTCCTTTGTCTCTAATTTCCTTTCCGGCGTTCCATAGCTGCGGTTGTGTACGGCCATCGCTCAATTCCTCATCCTATCAACTCCGGTGTTCCTCAGGGTTCTGTCCTACTCCTATTCTCTTTATAATTTTCACAAATGATCTTCTCAACTGTACATCCAGTCCCATCCATTCATATGCAGACGACTCTACCTTACTCAATTAGTTTTCCAGAACGCCCAAGCCAGCACTCCCTCAAAAGCAAACTTAATGAAGCCATAAAACACTTATCTTCTGATCTAGCTACAATTTCCAATTTGGGTAGAGAAAACCTTGTTACATTTAATGTTCCTAAACTCAATTTATCCATCTTACTACCCGTCAGGAACCTCCAGAGGACTATCCCTTATTCTTCAACAATACAAAAATCAACCTTTCATCTTCCCTCAGTGTTCTCGGTGTCTCTTTTTCTTCTGCTCTCACTTGGAAAGGACCATATTACCAGTCTCACTAAGGCAGCCTCCCAGAAGCTTGGTGTGCTCAACTGCCTCAAGGGGTTCTTTACCTGCACAGCTTCTTGCTCTGTACAGGGGCACAGTGCGGCCTTGTATTGAGTATTGTTCACATGTATGGGGAGGATCCTCTCACACCGCACTCCTAGATAAAGTAGAAAGGAAAGCCTTTCGTCTCATTAACTCCCGTCTACTCACCAACTCTCTGCAATCTCTCTCTCTTCGCCGCAATGTTGTATCTCTCTCACTATTCTATCGCTACTACAATAATCAGTTTTCCTCAGAGGCTTTCCCAGTGTATACCACCTCCTCTACGTAGGGTACATAGTACCCTGCAACACAATCCCATCCCTACTCTGTGCAATTCTCCAACCCAAGCGTGAAATGCTATTCTCAGACTTTCTTCTATTCAACTTCTGAGCTCTGAAACTCTTTCCCTCTTCCTATGACTTAATTTGCTTCAAACTCCGTGTGTCCAGGCATTTTAGTTAGAACGTCCCTTGCTATCGGCCCGGTCACTCTTTGAATTCTGGGGGACGGCACTCGCTGCAGGCAGTTATGCCTTCTGTCTCCCTCGTTCACATAGAAAGAAAAAAAATCGCTCAAAAAGCCAGCGTTGCCAATAATTGGAATTTGCAAACTGGCGAACTCAGGGCGAATCAGACGACATGTTACGAATTGTGCGAACTCGTGCGAGGCAAGGTGAATGCTGTGCGACAATTAGGCACGACATTCGCCAACATTTTGGATTCGCCACCGTTTTTTAAGCATGCTAAAAAATAACGGCAATTCTGGGTGAATATGGGCGAAACAGGGGCGAAGCTTACGACGAATGCTGTGCACTTTCCGCGACATTTAGAGAATACTCGAGCGATATAGGGAACTTTGGAACATAGACAAAAAAAAAACACCAAGTCGCAGGGCGTTCGCCATCGAAAATTCGCGCAGTGGGATAGCAGCTTAAGTCAGCACACGGTAAGTCAAGATTAGAGTCAGAACTCGAGCTCCTTTTCGAGAACTCCAGCCCAGTGTGATCTATCGGCAATTTTATTTACACATCAGCGACAAGATTTCTAGCGATAATATGGAGATTTTGGCTATTAAGAGCATATTCTAGAGATTGTGGCATCATTCTAGTGATTTCCGGCATGTATTTACTATCTAACGGCTTTCTAGCGACTTTTGAGAACGGGTCTTGCGGTATTTTATGTCTACATGTGATAACTCTGAATATATAGGAGTCTGAAAAGTTAGCATACTATTCTGAAAGCGTTCGATTACTTATTAGTGTATGATATCGTGGCTATTTTACTCCTTCAAGATACGAGTACGCATTTCTCTTCTGTTTTCTGGCAATTAATAAAAGGTTTTATTTAAATTTGGATAGGAGAAGAGGTTTGTGTGAACGCTGAACGCAGTAACAAGAAATAGGGTGGTCAGTATGGAAGTGAAGAAGTCCTTGCATGACAGTGTGGTAATCCCGACATTGACTTCACGGGAGCGAAGCATGGACGTTGGTGAAGAGACTCAAACCAAGAGTGAGACGAGGTGGATATGAGTTACTTTAAAAATGTGTGCCGAGTTACATGGAGGGATTAGCAGGCAAATGAGGAAGTACGAGAGAGGTGTGGTGTGGATGTAGATGTGCTGGAAATAGTGAAAAGCAACAAATTGAAATGGTTCGGCCAGGTAGAATGTAGGGGAAGCGACAGAGAATGACTAAGAGAGTTACGAGAGCGAGGTGGAAGGACAGAAATTGAGAGATAGACCGACGAGAGAGGTGGAAGGATGAAGTTAAGAAGTATATGCGTGAGAGCGATGCTGGATGGGAGGAGGGGCGTCGACTGACTGTGGGCAGAGGTGCATGGGGGCGTTTAGTACGTGGCAACCCCTTCGGGGATCACGGCGTCCGGCAATAGATAGATAGATAGATATTGAAGGCAGAGGATGAATTAACCCAACGATCTCTCCCAAGCAGTATATAATCGTCTAATGGTGGCCAAAATAAGTTGTCAAAATGCCGTCATAATCTTCAAGGGTTTTCGAGTATACATTTTTACACGTTATTCTACTTACCATTAGACAATGTTATGCCATTTAGGGAGGATCTCTATGAATCAAAGGGGAAAAAAGCTCTCTCAATTATACTCTCTATCCCCCACAACGTTCCTTACCGACCAGTTTATTAAAATTTCTGGTCTAATAATAGCAAGGATAACACTGCCAACACGTGTCACTAGTCCTCACAGGAGTTTAAGATTACGAGGTTGCCGATTCACACAACAGTCAACAGGGAAGTTAACCCCTTGACGACCCGCCGAGGTCGTTGACCAGTTTATTCTGGCTATTATTAGACGCTGTTTTGATCAGCTTAGGAATGATTTGTGCGGAGGCCAGAGGGATGATTCGTTGACTTTAGATTTTACGCTGTTTTGACTACTTGAGGGCCCTTCCTAAATCGAACAACATCCCGCCCTAATATTATAGCCTCAAGACCTCCTAACCCGTCAAAATGCCCGTCAATTATATTCAAGCGGTTATACTTGTTGTAAGATAGTTAGCTGTCAGATTATAACCGTGTAAACAGAGTCCACTCGCGGTATGACAAGAGAGGAATGAACCAGCCTTGTCCACACATCTATACTACCCCCTTATGTAGACTGGGGGGGGCTATCTACAGTTAGGTAGGAATAAACTCATAGAATGGTACATACTTATCAATCCAATACACATTAGCTTGGGGACATAAAAAAACGTTTTGTCCCGGTTAGGTGTTGTCCATTTTTGTATATATTTTATTTTTGTCTAGGCGAACGAAAGCGAGCCTGCAATTTGGGAGAAACCGGCCTACGGCCGAAACATTTCTATGCAAGAATGTTTATAATTTTAGTTTGAAGGATGTCTGGGAAGCGTTTTCTTTTAGCTTGAAGGGAGTCTAAAGACATCGTTCGAAAATTACAATGATTTTAAATACCATCAATAATTAATAGATAATCCCAATCATCATAATAACCCACAAAACGTCACATGAGATGGTGTCAAATTAAATGCATATTAAGTTATTTTGTGTATTCTGATTACATCAGCATCACTCGCGTAATTAATTTTTCTGACAGATTTCTGAATTCTTTTGTGAGTGATCCTATCATTTTATAAAATAATAAAAGCTCTTACAAATCATTTGATAACCATGTGATATTCAATAATAGTAAATAAAACTCACAGGAAAAGGATATTCGTAAATGCATTGATCATAATCTTTGGCTGGACATTGTGATAATATGTAATCATATTAGTGTGTTCATTCGAAAGGAATTAAGCGATTGTTGTTGGTAATTTGTTTATGTTATATTGTGGAAATTATACATTCGAATTTGTTGTTGAACTTTATAATTAAACTTTATTAGGTACAATCATTTTGAAATTATGGACACTACATATTAATATTAAAGCAAGTAAAGACATTGCAACTGAGTATCTTGTATACTCTTGCATGCACCATATGTATAACATTATGTTGATCATCGGATGTCAAGCAAAGTACACCCGGAAGCCATAGTATCTAGCCCACTCATAAATACTCGTGGACTTCACCTATTTATAATTATGGAAGGATATCTCTGGAAACGATTTTATGAACTTAGTTTTCTATAAATCAACTACAAAACTATACATATTATTTATGAAAATGCAAGTTCTTTAAAAAAATCAATCCATATAGTTTTAAATGCATAAACAAAAACATACCGGTTCCACAAAATATTATGAGTGTACATTCATATATATTGCTCGATTACTGTATTCACATTAATACTATGAAAAAATAT
>CM064549.1:28834698-28895921 GCA_032716605.1 Paralithodes platypus | reverse complement strand
CTACAATAAATCACAAAATAAGTATATATGGCCGCCTTAAATATGTTATAAAAACCGAGCACTATTAGGTAAATGGGAGGCATATTGATAAGCAACTTTTTCTTCTTTATAACAAAACGATCACCTTTTTATATTGTTGCTTGTTGATTACTGTGTTGTACATAATTTCCGCAGGATTCTATCTATTATTGTGTCACACCTATTAGTATATGATATATTAGTGTTCTGCCAGGCGGACCTTAGGCTGTGACCGCCCGGGTCTTGACTCGCGGCAATTGGTGCCCTTTCACGAAGGAGCAACTTGTTTAATATCCAGTCGTCCCTCGCTGACCCTTGGCCGCCCCTCCCATTGTCCCAGGTGTGCCCGCACCACTCTTCTCGTCAGTAAGCTTGGCATACCGCGTATCCGCATGCCCGTGCCCACATATTGTTCAGCTTTGCTCATGGGGGAACATAAACATTTACTAGGCACTGGACGATGTATAAATTATTTATAATATCGTCATGAATCAGGTAAAAGATAGGTGCATAGGTCAAATCTATATTCAAGAATGAAACCCCTACAAATTGAATGCATTTTAGGAGATACATTGGCAACACAGTCTATAATTTAGTGGCAACTGTTAACATTTGAACAAAATCATGATGTATTTAACGTATGAAATACCTGTAATCCGAACCAGGTACACACAACAACAAGGTATTAGACAAACATTATTAACGTCATTTAACTAACATACTTGAAAGCTTTGTTTGGGGTAAAAAGGAGTCCAGAAGGAAATCAAGCAACATCTAGTGAGCCCTTGCTAGGATTGCTTGTCCCTCCAAAACACCTGAGGATCAAGTGTCCACCACATGGGTTTAGAGTGGGTAAGGGAACATTTTGTGAAAGGGAACTACTACCTGCCCTGGAACTAATTTCCCTGGCAGGACTAAGGAAGTTAGTAGGGGACATATAGGGTTAGTAACTGAGGGGAGTATAAAATAAAGTTTTATTCAATCTACAAACGGCAGTCAGCTAGTCGCGGGTTTGAATGCCGAGATATTTGTCTGAGGCGGAGTTTAAATGAATCAACGGTGCTGCAGTCCCTATAACGTCTCGGGGAAGCCCTTTTCACAAGTTGACAACTCGATTGAAGAAGAACCTTCTTAGATTCGTGTGAGTTACAAGATTTACCCAATAATTTTTCAACCGTTTCCCCGCGTGTAGTTAGATTGGGCCGATAGTCGAAGTACTTTACTAGCAGTTCATATTTGGTCCGATAACCGGTTTGATGATTTTGAACACTTTGAATTAAGTCGCAACCTCTTAAGTCTGCGCTGGGTTAAAGGAAATAGATTTAAAAATTCTCTAAGACCCTCTTCGTATTGTTTGTCATTTTAGGAGGCCTAGGTATCCTTTGTGGTAACTCTACGTTGAACTCGTTCTACAGACTTTGTTTATATTTCTTTTGGTAATCAGAGCACCAGCATTGAACGCAGTACATGTTCCAGAAGAGAGGCGGACCTAAGTGGGAATTGTAAAGGGTTAGGAATAACTTCTGTGGATTACTGCTCAACTGACCTGCCTATAAAGTCAATTATTTTGGGTTGCCTTCTTAACAACTTCTGAACAGTTGTTATACCCCCGGTTTTAGGTGAGCTCCGATAACTTGTTACTCCCAGATCGGTTGCTTCCTCTGGTGCCATCCTTAAGTCGAGTGCCAATCATGCGAATAGTTTGCTTTCTCATTTAGGTATCCGATATGTAGTACTTTTACATTTATCCGCATTGACAAACTCAATTTTGGCCCAATTTGGGCCCAATGTGACAATTGATCTAGATTGTTTTTTGCATATCATCAACTTGTTTTCTTTTGAGAGTATGCTATTTTGCATTTTTTATATCGTCAGCAAATTTTGAGATTGTACAGGTGAGACCCTCATGCTATGTCGATTGATGGTCCATTAGAAGAAACGAGAATTGTTCCTATTACCGATCCCTGGGGTACGCCACCCCCCGCTACTTACATTGGGTCCCTTTAGATGCCTTAAAACCGTTTAATTGCGACTACTCTTTTGTTGGCTTTCTGTTGCTGAGCCAATCTTTTCTATCCATTTCAAAACACCCAACCGTCTTGTATTCCATGCTCTTTTTAGTTTGTAGAAGTAAACGTTTTGTGGGGAACTTTGTCAAAGGCCTTTTTAAATCAAGGTATATAATATCTACAGCGTTAGCTCTCAATCGCTTGAGGTTGAGGGATATCGTGGAAGAAGGTCTAAAGAGGTTTGTTAAACATGAGCGTTTTTTACGACAGCCGTGTTGATTATCTTCTAAGTCATGTTAGTTTTCCTCTAAGTGCTTTTACGATTCTGGTCTCTTATTTGACCGTTTCTAGCATTTTACCTAACAACTGAGTTTAAGCTAATTGGCCGATAGTTTACTAGGGTACTGGATTTTGCTGCCCTGATGATTTGAATATCGGTGTTACGTTGGCTATCTTCCACTGCATCCGGCATAGTTTTTCCAGACTGAAAGGATTTATATTGAATAGTAATGTCAGTGGTTTGGAGAGCCTCATCCTTAGCTCTTCCTTTAGAACTCTAGGCGAGATTGTATCAGGTCCAAATGCGTTTTATTTACCTGGAGTTTTATCCTACAAAAAACAATTCCATCCTTCTCTCTCTGTAACGGTTTTATTGCTTAGAACATCATGAAGTATCAATCTGAATTGGCGATTGGTAGGGATATCACTGAGGTCTTCTGTTTGTAAAAACTGATGCAAAGAAGGTATTGGAGGGCATTTACTCATTTGTACTATCGTCTTTGGTGTATTCTCCATTTTCATCGAGCTAAAACGGTCCCCCAACAGATTGAAGTAACTACTTCTTCTTTCTCTGATATAACTATAGAATTTTTGTTCTGGTTTGTTTTACTTTGATTCGCAATATGTAACCTCTAGGGTCTTTTTACTTTGCTTAATTAAACTTTTTGGCTTTGAAATTACGCCGTCGTAGCTCTACCAATTATCACACGGTTCATTCACCGACCCCATTCTTCGTCATTTTGGGAGGATTTATAATCTATCATTTGCCAATTGTTTTGTTTGACAGCAGGCAGCAGCAGTTTGAAATATCTTTTATCCACCTCTTTGGGCTTATTATGTCAGGCCATGACGCCTGTATTTTCGATGGTATGCATTCTTGCACTGCCTTGGGTAAGTGGTTTACGAATACAACATCCAAGACTGTAGTTGGTTATTGTCCGTTAATTGTCTCATTAAAAGGCTCCAGTGTCAGTTTCTTTAAAACATCACGTCTAAGTTTTGATGAAAGTTGTGCTTTCTTGAAATTAGGGACTTTTTCCCGATGCTAACTATATTGTTCTTTACTAGTAAAGTATTAATAGTGAAAGTTAGTCTACTAACGATTGTCGCTGTTACTGGGAGGGGGGGGGGGGAGGTCAAAGAATTCAGGAGACAACATTCAAATCGCGGTCTTTGTCTCTCTGCAAAGAAGCACTCAGCGAACAATACCCACCTACCAGATGTGCTTCTGCCTCAACACTTCTTTGGATGAGGTCCGTAGCAGCCTGCTTGGACAAGTCTCTAACCCCACCCTACTCCAATTCTCCCAAACCCGTAAACTGTGGCACAATAACAAGCATACAGAGATAATAAAGCCCCTAGCTGTTAATCTGCCAGGTGGCAGAGGTCTAGCCGGAAAGATATAGGCTTCGGATACCCGGGGGCTGAGCCGCCTGCTCTAGCCTAGGGACGTTCCCAGGTCTGTGGGCCAAATTACTCTAATTGAAAGGGTGCTCTCTTGAGAGACTCAGATCGCAAGTATCTGACTCTCTCCTGGCGACCCTAAAACAAAAGCAAGACGTGCTAGCGCAGTGCTGAGTGGACTAGGCAATGGCCCTCACACAACACAACGCTAGACACACAGGGACACAGACAAGAAAATGCCCCCAGACTCCCACGGGTATCCTAGTAAAGTCGTGCGGGTCCATGGGACTCGCACCAGCAGACTTTGCTTAAAGGATCGCAAAAAGCCTCCCCTCCGGTCTAGCCCCTGCTAACCTGACACAAGAACACACTAGCAAGCATGAAACCACCAAATATGAGACAACAAAAAAGCTTCCTAGGTCTCATTAACAATTACATCCCTGCATAAGGCCCAAAATCCTATCTAGTTATCTGAGAGCTCGTCGTTAATACAATAATAGACATAAGGTCTATCAAGGGGATGGGATAATTAATAGATTGGTGAAGTAGTGGAAAGAAGGTATACAAAGTAAGAGAGAAGGTTTCTAAGGGGGGTTGAGAGGGATAGATATCAAGGTGGTCCGAAGGGTACGACAATGAGGTGAGCTCTGAGTCTTGAATCTGTCTGGACCCCCCCCCTAGGCATGCAGAATACATCCCAGGCTTGGCAACACTCAACACAGTTGCCTGGTCAAAATCCTCTACCCCATGCGTGAGTCGAAACTAAGCCTAACGTTGCAATCAAATGCATGTGGCAGCGCTTCAGGCTCGTCCCAAGCTGGTCTCTCTCTCCCGCTCGTCTCTTCCCGCTCTCACTAGACTTACATCTTATATATTATAATGAAACAATCAACTATCGAGAATAAAATATACTAAGATGCGTTGGTTAAGAATAAGGGCAGCTTCAAGCTGTGAAACAACATAAGAATATCCCAGACATTAGTTACATTGTCGTAGGATATATAGTAAGGGAAAGCCTGCTGGCCGGCTACCACCAGCCCGTTTCTAAACGGCTGGGCAGCCGACACGCGCGCATGCCCGCACGTGGTTACTATGCAGATGCGTCACAATATATATATATATATATATATATATATATATATATATATATATATATATATATATATACTGTATATATATAATTATGTGTTTTTCTATGTTTATGAATGATACTTAAAGCAGGTTGGCTGTAACGAGTGTCTCCCCTAAAGCCAAAAGAGTGACAGAACCAATTTCATGGGAGGTTGGGGTAAAAATACTTGGACACACGTAGTTTAAAGCAGTTTAAGGGGGTAGTGCTTGTTTGTTTGTCTATGTATATATTTATAATTTGTATTTTTAGTTTCCTCGCTTGACCTCCATCAAGCTTAAAAATACACCCCCTAGTCCCTAGACCCTCTTTGAAGATGGATTTGTACGTTTTTTGGTAGCAAAATGGCTTTCCAAATTATTAAACTCGCTATCGCTCGACAGGAAATAATCGACACCTAAATGGCACGAAAGGTCTTAATATTGACGAAGAAAGGGCTGAACGTCTTAAAATCTGAAAACTGAAGGTGCTAAGCATGAGGGAAAAGGGTGTCCAGAAAAAGTGACCCTCTCCCCTCAAGTCATAGTTATAGAAAGGTAATAAAAAGTGAGTGGGCATATTGATGGTGATTTATCTTACTACCCTTCTATTAGAAGGGTATATTACCATTAATACACCTTCACCCTTTCCAGATCCGATTACGCATTTCGTGTCTGCTTTTTGCCTATTATTAGACGATTTTATTCAGATTAAAAAGAGTATGTGGAAGTCAGAGGGTTAATTGAAACTGTCTTTACCCTAATAATCCCACAGATCCTTACTAAACTGTCTAAAATCGCCTAATGATACCCAGAATATACTGTCAAAATGCGTCATAATCTTCAATACGCCTAAAAATGGGTAAACGTTTATGTTTACATATAATTATTCTTTCTATATATATATACCGGTATATATATATATATAGATATATATATATATATATATATATATATATATATATATATATATATATATATATATATATATATATAATTATTCTTTCTATATATATATATATATGTATATATTACTTGAGTTTGTAGTATGAAATCTACCTTTAACTGTATACAAGACGAGGGTGATCTTTCTAGTCCCTCCACTCCCGCCCTCATATTCCGAAACTTCGTACTGATAGCGCACCAAGAGTAATTAGAACCAATCACAGGGCGCAGTGACAGTGATGTCACCCAAGGGGAGGAGCCACATTCCAAGTCTCTCTTTCTCTCTCTCTCTCTCTCTCTCTCTCTCTCTCTCTCTCTCGTTCATATAGCTGCACTATTGGTAAATGAAAGGAGTAATCACCAAGAGTAAGATTCAAACAATATTGTTATGCCAGGGTTTTTACCTGGCTTGTATTGGTATTTGGTATGTTCTACTCGACTGGAGAAGTTAAAATCATACAACACAGGCACAGAAGGAGTAAAGGGTGAAATCTTATTAACAACTTTAATTAATAATTCAATATGTAGGACAACAATACTTATTTATACTAGTACAATGGATATATACATATATGAGCCTAGCACGGGCGAGGATCCACGAGGGAACTAGGAATATACTTGCTTTTCTCTCTCTTATCTACTATGAATATACAATGTTACTCTTCTACACTTTATCTCGTCTCTCTTATTAATTGAAGGAGATATACTTAGGTTCCTGAGCATATTCGGGGTTTATCACTTCTATCGTATTTATATAGGAATAACACGATACACCTGATGCACTGGTGTAAGAATAAAACAGAGTTGAAATACTTTATTCTTTAAGTATTACACTGGGGTTGCATTATTGCTCTATTTTCCCTAAGTATTTCACCTGGGTCGCACTGGTGTCGGAATAGAAACAGAGTCATATGAGTTGCTCTATGTTTCCTAAATATTTCACCTGGGTCACACTGGTGTAAAATAAAACAGAGCCATAGGAGTCGCTCTATTTTTCATAAGTATTACACCGGGGTCGCACTGGTGTAGAAGTTAAAGAGATTTATGGTAAAACTACTAATATAACACTTTGAAGATCTGGAGTGGTTAGCACAGTCTGGGTAGAGATGAGAGTTATCAAGTCCTGTCGTCTAGGTTCCGTCGAGCCGCTTTGGTGTTCCTGCTGTGTGGATGGTGTGGATAGGGATACAGATGGATTAGTTGGTTTTGTGTCTCGAATGGTAACTCCTTAATGTCATGACATAGGGTACATACCATCGGACTAACACGAGCTTGAACGAGAACATGTCCTGGGTTACTATTGCTCGTCTATCCTGACCTTTGTACTAATCGGTGGTGAAGTTCTGTTCCGGTACTCTTGACTTAGAGTCTTTAATACAGTGTTGTTAGCGTCATGACACAGTGACAAGGTATCAGGCTAACGCGAGGAGATAGTAAGATCATGAACTTTTTACTAATTTCACTCGATCTGCCACTGACCGTTTTAAGAATGTTCAAAGAACCCAAGTTCGGTGTTTAAACCTTTTTACTGCATACGTCCTTGACCATGGTGTTAGACAGATACAGTATGTACTTCTATATGTAGATTGCCGTTATCCAGACGGTATCTCCCAAAGTCCGAACTATTAGAATGACCTTTACCACGGCAAGTATCTTCCTATAGTTTAAGAGTGCGGTTTTGGCAAAAGAAGTAAGGTGGGGACATGTCCTTGTGGTTATGCTTCTAATACCAAAGGTGCAGCCTATTAGAGATCTTAATATTAAGCACTATACCATGGCATGTGATAATATTAATTCACCTAGTAGGGAAAAGAACTCCTCAGACCGTGAAAGATATTCACCATGGTATCAATCCTTACTTGAATGAGAGGTTTAATTGTAGGACTTGAAAGCTTACATGTAAGTAATTCAAGCCCTAGAATTGCTTGCTTTACCTTGATTTTCGTCGGGGTTAGTGACAACTTTGGCTGCTATGTCCCAGGGCAAGTGTGTGGAGGTCAGAAGGTCATAAGTACAGGGGGCCTATTCCGGGGGGGGGGGATTAGGTAGACCCCTTAGAAGTTCGCGGGCTGGTGGGTAGGACTCTGCGCGGAAGAGCGGCTCAACTGTTCCTTTGTTGTTTGTCTGTGTTGGTCTTTCTTCTTCTGACTATATATGATCTTTTTCTTTTGGGCTTCGTTGTTATTGATAGTGCTCTGAATTGTCTTGCCTGGTGCGGCTGGTAGAGCAGGATTTATGGTGACAATCCTGGCATCCCGTTTACTCTGGTGTAGTGGTGTGAACATAATTGGAGTGGCCATGTGGTGATTGCTTTGCTGTGGTTTTTGTTCTCCTCTGCGGTTTTGATGTTTTGTTTGGTTTCTTGTGTGGTAGTGAATTTTCTTTCTCTGTGAGTGTCTTCTGGTCCTCGTTCCTGGTTTTGTCTTTGCCTATTGAGTTTAATATGATTTAACATGCTCCGTATATATTTAATGCCAAGTTTTCGTAATCAACAAACGATTTCGCTACAAAATCTACATAATAGCTCAGTAACCAAGATAGTAACATTATCATCAGCTGGAAAATAATAGACTATAGCGAATGTCAGCAGTTTATCAATATGGTTCGCCATTGTAATAATATTATGCCTCCTAAAATTTTCTAGAAATTTCTGCCTGTGCAATACACATAATACTTATAATTAATCATAACCACAATATAGCAACGTATTATTAAGCTCACACGCAATTCCACAATTACATATGTATCCCTTATGTTGTAAATATTTTAAATATATTGTTTGAATCTTATACTTGGTGATTACTTCTTGCATTTACCAATAGTGCAGCTATTTGAATGAATGAATGAGAGAGAGAGAGTCAGACTCCTCCCCATGGGTGACGTCACTGTCACTATGCCCTCTGATTGGTTCTAATTACTCTTGGTGCGCTATCGGTATAACATTTCGGAATATGCTCCCCGCCCTCTTACCCTCTATTTCACTTCAATAGTTTGGTGATTTTAAGACTTTAAACTTCATTAGTCTGGTGCTGGTAAGACGTTAAGGGGGGATGGTTCACTTTTTGGTCGATTTTTTCATATATTAAATATTTGTCTACTTTCCAACCTAGACATCAATCAAACTTAAAACAACATCCCCCTTCTAGATAAATTTGTAAATTTTTCTGTAGAAAAATTACCCAGCCGAAGGCCGGTTCCTCCAAAATTACAGGCTCAATATCGTTCGCCAGGACACAAATTGACACCTAAATAGCAAGAAAGGTCTTAATATTTGCAAGGAAACGGGGCGGATGGTCTTAAAATCGACACCCTAATGGAGCAAACATCTTCAAATCTGAAAACTAATGGGCCTAAACATGAGGAAGAAGGGGGTCTAGAAAAACGACCCACCTCTCCTTAAGACTTTTCACTTCATTAGTTTGGTGGTGGTAAGACGTTAATCCCCATTTACGAGCAATTTATTAGAAATCGGATTTCAGGAGGAACATTTTCCTACCCATAAATATACAATATTATCTTAAAGGAGCGAGCGGCCGAGGAACAATATATATTATATATTTTTTTGTTCTAGCCTGAAGGATGTCCATGGTCAAATCTATATAGGATTATATGCACAACAATGCAATTAAATATAAACTATATACATATATATATATATATATATATATATATATATATATATATATATATATATATATATTAATAAAAAACAAAAAAGTTGGTTTGTGTTAATCTGAAATAATGAGATATCACTTACACCATCTGAAGTAAGTTTGTTCCAGGTAGAATAGACCTTTTAAGTGAATGTTTATACTTATCTTACTAAGCTGAATACAATTTTCTAATGATAGCCAAAATACGATGGAGAAACGCGCCCTCGTGTTCTGAAAGGGTTAAGGGGGGTCACCTGTTTTTTTATCTTTCTCTCCTTTTCTCTCTTTCTCTGACTTGTATCCTTTCGGCCCCATTCAGCCAACTGTTTTAAGGCGTTTATCCCCATCCAGGTGTCGATTTTTTCCTGGCGAGCGATAGCGAGCCAGCATTGTATGGAGAAGTCCGGCTTCGCCGGAGACATTTTTCTATCGAAAAATTTAAAAATTTAGCTAGCTGTAAAACAAAATTATATATATGCTGGCTCGCTACCGCTCGCCAGGAAAATATTGACACCTGGATGGGGATAAACATCTTAAAACAGTAGACTGGATGGGGCCGCATGAATACAAGCCAAAGAGAGAGGGAGAGAAAGAGAACAACAGCGAGGTGGGCCTTCTTAATATTTTGAGTGTGTTGGGTTTTGAAAGCATGCATTTCCAACCCAAATGACATAGAGCCCTTAACCCCTTCTATACCGCGACGTTCTTTCTTTATATTTTGGCAATGATTAATCAGCTCAGATGTGTGTGAATTTTGTGTTTTGTCTGTGTTTGTTCGTTGTTCTGTCTTGTGTTTTGTGTTTCCTGTTCTTGCTCTGTCTTGAGTTGGCCACCCCCAAGAAAATAAAAACAAAAAAATCATAAAATAGAGTAAAATAGAAACTAAAAATAAAAATAGGAAAAGTGGGGATTGGGCCTGAGCATATACTGTACATACATACATACATACATACATACATACATATTCAGTTCAGTAAGGACGTCTATCAATTATAAGGCTACACACTATCTCAATTCATCTTTTAAGCTACCATATATCCATCTAAAGCTTCATAAAATCGTCTAAACGTAGCTGAAATCAGATATAAATAGACGCCACTGGTACTGTACGGGTTAACCCCTTCTGTAGGCGGGTGCCCAACCCCGAAGGGGGTTGAAATAGGGGAGCTATCCCCCCGCCAAAGGCGGCTTTCTTGGGCCTTTCCTAGCTGATGCCGAGAGGAATGAGTTCTAGTCATGTGGTGATGGGCTGGTCTATCAGAGTGAGAACTGAGCGATCTCTGCCATACCCATAGCTTAATCTGACTGTTCCTTTTACTTATATATTTTCTAAATCTCAAGTGACGGCGTCTCTTCCGTGGATTGACCTCCCAATCTACCAAGATTGGAGGCCAAAGCGTCACATTTTTTCCCTTGCCCCTCAACTTTCTCTTCATAATTGCTGAGGGGCACAGGGCTCTGGGTGGGGCTTTGGTTTCCCGGGCGTTTCCGCACCCTCCTCAGCTCCCCGCCATGGAGTGGCTTCGGTCACCCAGGCTTTATTGTGGTAGGCAGGGAGGGTTCTGTGGGGGCGCTCGGTTATGGCCATGGTCTTGCTCGGGGCCTTGGGGCTGTTCGGCCAGGCAGCTTGGGGAACAACAACAACCCCTTCTGTACCGGCGACGTTTTGTTTTCATTATACACTAGCTATATGTAGACTATTTTATTCAGCTTAAGAAGGACCTACAACAATTAACTGGTTTTGAACTATCGTAATTAACCCTTTTAAACTGCCACACATCCTTCATAAACTGCCACACAAAATCGTCTAAAGATAGCTAGAATAAAAGTTAAAAAACGTCACCGATACAGAAGGGGTTATACCTGAGGGTCTCTCTTGATGGATGTAATGAGAGAGAGAGAGAGAGAGAGAGAGAGGGAGAGGGAGAGGGAGAGAGGGAGAGAGGGAGAGAGAGAGAGAGAGAGAGAGAGAGAGAGAGAGAGAGAGAGAGAGAGAGAGAGAGAGAGACAGAGACAGAGAGAGAGACAGAGAGAGAGAGAGAGAGAGAGAGAGAGAGAGAGAAAGAGAGAGAGAGAGAGAGGGGGGGGAAAGAAAGAGGGGGAAAGAGAGAGAGAGAGAGAGAGAGAGACAGAAAGAGGGAGAGAAGAGAGAGAGACAGAGAGAGAGAGAGACAGAGAGAGAGAGAGACAGAGAGAGAGAGAGACAGAGAGAGAGAGAGAGAGAGACAGAGACAGAGAGAGAGAAAATCTATTGCTCCCTTGCTATCCTCTAAAACTACTTTCCTTTACTTTAGGTTTTCTCTTCCAGTTACAGTAGAATTAGGTCTTTGTTTGGAAAAGAACTACTGTACGTGACCAGCAGCTAGCTCTCCCTCGCTCTCGCTCTCTCTCTCTCTCTCTCTCTCTCTCTCTCTCTCTCTCTCTCTCTCTCTCTCTCTCTCTCTCTCTCTCTCTCGGTCCGATACTAAATAATCAAGGTGAATTAGAATCAGATAGCAGGGACATAGCTGCTACTCTTAATCAACACTTTTCTTCTGTATTTAATACTGCCAGTAACCAAAGCGTGCCACAAGAAAATAATCAAACATGTAACTATGTTCTTCAAGATTATATTATTACCCAGTCAGAAGTAATTAAAAAAATCGACTCACTTCATGTCAATAAATCACCTGGGCCGGACATGTTTATCCCTAAAATTATTAAATTAGTCAAAGAAGAAGTTGCAGGGGCACTAACCATAATACTAAATATGTCACTTAAACAAGGACATGTACCCACCGACTGGAAGACCGCTAATATAACACCGATATTTAAAAATGGTGACAAAACACTACCAAATAAGTATAGGCCGATTAGCTTAACTTCCGTAATTGGAAAAATTTGTGAATCAATCATAAGGGATAAAATCGTATTATTCCTTGAGAACAATAACCTTATTAACAATAGTCAACACGGATTCAGAGTAAAGAGATCATGCCTAACTAATTTAATATAATTTTATGATAGCCTATACAAACTAAATGACTTCACCAAAAGCCTTGACATAGTGTATCTAGACTTTCAAAAAGCCTTCGACAAGGTCCCGCACGATAAATTATTACAGAAAATAAGAGACATAGGAATACAGGGCAAAACGTATGATTGGATTAAAAACTGGCTAAGTGAAAGAAAGCAAAAAGTAGTTATCAACGGTGTGGAATCAACATGGAGCCAAGTAACTAGTGGAGTCCCCCAAGGCTCAGTATTGGGACCAGTGTTGTTCATAATATATTATCAATGATCTAGATAATGGCATAAATAATTTAATTTCCAAATTCGCGGATGACACGAAGATAGGTAATGCAATCATTTCCGAAAGTGATAGAATAAACCTTCAAGCTGATTTAAATAAAGTCACAGAATGGTCGGAGAAGTGGAAAATGCCGTTTAATGTAAATAAATGGCAGATATTGCAAATAGGTTCTAAAAACAATAATTCTTCATGAATGAAGAAAAGATAAAAAATGTAACAAAATAAAAGACTTGGGAGTGCTGATAAACGAAAACTTAAAATCTTCCAATCAATGCACAGCAGCTGCAAACAAAGCAAACAGGGCACTAGGTTTCATCAGAAGAAACTTCCACTATCACAGCAAAGACATAGTTTTGGCCTTATACAAAAGTATGGTGAGACCGCACCTCGAATATGCTGTGCAGTTTTGGTCACCTCACCTCATAAAGGATGTTAAAAAATTGGAATATGTGCAAAGGCGAGCCACTAAGCTAATCCCTTCATTGAGAAATAAATCATATGATGAAAGACTGAGAGAACTTGATCTATTTTCACTTAAGAAACGAAGGATGAGAGGCCAATTGATAGAGTGTTTTAAAATTCTAAAAGGATTCAGTAACATTAATCTAGATAAGTTATTCAAAAAAGCCGAAGACACATCTACAAGAGGAAACAATTTAAAATCATTAGGTCGGAGATCGAATCTAGATACAACAAAACAATTCTTCACTCACAGTGTAATTAATGAGTGGAACAAACTTCCAAATAAAGTAATAGACAGCTCCTCTATAGATACATTTAAGAAAAATCTAGACTCATGCCACAGAAAAATTGGTATGGAGTAGGCAGTAATTATCACCTTATTATTTGTTCAGCTGAAGAGAGCGTTAGAAAAGAAAAAAAATAATACACAAATAAAAAATAAGAATAATAAACATATCACTAAATATGTACATACTACTAAGGGTGATGGGTTGGATGATTCCAATTAACCCCAAAATTGACATGCTGCTAAGGCGAAGGGTTGCATGATTTATTAATTTCTTTTTTGTTTTCCCTTTCTTGTTTTCCAATCTTTCCTGTAAATTCCTTCTTGGGATTTCGAAGCCCAGCAAGGTTAATCACTTCCAACTTTTCCATGTACGGCAATTGCCGGAGGGAACGGAGAGTGGGGAGAGAGCCTTCTTCTTTTCTATCCTTTCCTTCAACTTTCCTTTTCTATCGGATATGCCATCTCTACTAGAATTAAGTCCTGACCACCTCGTTTGGATCGTAAGGTCTGTGTGGCCAGTGTATCTATGTAAATCTCTCTCTCTCTCTTTTCTCACTCTCACCCACACACACACCCGCGCACTAACAACGAAAGCTCAAGGAATACACACACGCGTTAATAATATCTCCCACTCTCTCTCTCTCTCTCTCTCTGTTATTTCTCTCTCTCACCCACACACACACCCGCGCACTAACAACGAAAGCTCAAGGAATACACACACGCGTTAATAATATCTCCCACTCTCTCTCTCAGTTATTTCTCTCTCTCACCCACACACACACCCGCGCACTAACAACGAAAGCTCAAGGAATACACACACGCGTTAATAATATCTCCCACTCTCTCTCTCTCTCTCTCTGTTTTTCTCACTCTCACCCACACACACACCCGCGCACTAACAACGAAAGCTCAAGGAATACACACACGCGTTAATAATATCTCCCACTCTCTCTCTCTCTCTCTCTCTCTGTTATTTCTCACTCTCACCCACACACACACCCGCGCACTAACAACGAAAGCTCAAGGAAGACACACACGCGTTAATAATCTCTCTCACGTTCACTCTCTCTCTCTCTGTCTGGCTGGCTGGCTGGCTGGCTGTCTCTCTCTCGCTCTCGCTCTCTCTTTCAGCAGTATACACGACATCAAAGCCTCGTCTCTGATCCCTCTTGCTCATAGACAATAAACTGAAGCCTTCATGGTGCATACAACACGTAACCATGGCGACCAGATAAGCAATGAATAGATTGAAAGGCAGTCACACGAGTACTTATCTGGCAATTTAATGGCAATTTTCTGATTTCCTAGCTTGATAATTATAGAAATCGGTGTGAAATAGGTATATAAGATCATTGGGTATATTTATTATTAATTAATCTATCTACCTCTATGTAAAATGGGTAAATTTCAGCCAAATATACTATTATATTTGTTCACCAACCAACTTCACTTCTAAACTCAATCAATGAAATCAACAAATATATGTGGCACTCCAAGGACTCGAACCTAGGACACTCACACCGAAAATCCGCACACTTATGCATTATGCTATCAAGACAGTTATTAAAGGAGTAGATTATTATAAACTCTTCAATTACCCTTTTCATATCCAGTCAGTTTTAGATTATATGATGTCACCATCGTTATTTTATTCTGGCTACCATTAAGGGTGGTCACCGGCTTTTTTGTTTTACCTTTCTCTCCTTTTTTCTCTTTCCCTGGCTTGTATCCATTCGGCCCCATTCATCCAACTGTTTTAAGACATGTATCCAAATCCAAGTGTCGATTTCTTCCTAGCGAGCGATAGCGAGCCAGCATTGTATGGAGATATCCGGCTGCGCCAGAGACATTTTTCTATCGAAAAATGTAAAAAAAATGCTTGCTGTCAAAACAAAAATAAATATATGCTGGCTCGCTGCCGCTCGCCAGGAATATTTTGACACCTAGATGGGGGTAAACGTCTTAAAACAGTAGGCTTCACGGGGAGGAATGGATACAAGCCAAAGAGAGAGGTAGAGAAAGATAAAAAAAAGCGAGGTGGGCTCTCTTAAACGATCTTGCCTGTTTTACGAAGCACATCTAGTAAAGCGAGGTGCAAAGTCAACGTACCTTTAATAAGTGTGGGCATAAGCAGGGTAATTAATGTGTCCATACTAATATACACCTCGATGACGTATACAGACTAATAACACACATAACAAAACCACTCCAACAGCTTCCTATCTCTCCAACACCCCTTCTCCCCTCTCTACAGTCTTCAGAAAAATAGGAAAGGTAGAATGTAGATACCAGGTGCCGTTGTAAAGGCTTATACTTCAATACCTTCACCTGATCTGACCTGCCCTTATAAATGTATATTGATCACACAAGTACTGTTTCCGGCCGATTACCTATACAACTCTGTATACAATTGGTGCAGGTTGTAAACAGATAATAACAGTTTCAGTAGTAATTTACCCTTAAGGGAGCCCACCTCGATTTTTTTTTCTCTTTCTCTCCCTCTCTCTTTGCCTTGTATTCATTCGGCCCAATTCAGCCTACTGTTTTAAGATGCTTACCCCCATCCAGGTGTCAATAATTATATTCCTGGCGAGCGGTAGCGAGCCAGCATATATATATATATATTTGTTTTGACAGCAAGGTAAATTTGTACATTTTTCGATAGAAAAATTACTCCGGCAAAGCCGGATTTCTCCATACAATGCTGGCTCGCTATCGCTCGCCAGGAAGATATCGACACCTGGATGGAGATAAGCGTTTTAAAACAGTTGGCTGAATGGATACAAGCCAGAGAAATAGAGAGAAGGAGAGAAAGATAAAAAAAAAAACGGTGACCCCAGAGATGTATTAGTCGAAATAAATCCATCTGATATAAGGATAGAACGGTGTATCCCAATCAACATACCCGGTACTTACATACAGTATACCTATTAAAGGGAACAGTGGCTGTTTGTTGGGTCTATTAATTAATTTATTCATATATTTATTTAGTTTCCTTCCTAGACCTCCATCAAGCTTAGAAAACACCCCCTAGACCACCTTTCAAGATATATTTGTACATTTTTCGGTAGAAAAATTTCCCGGCCAATGGCCGATTCCTCCTAAAATTACAGGCTCGCTATCGCTGGCCAGGAAAAAATCGACCCCTAAATGGCACGAAGGGTCCTAATATTGACAAAGAAATGGGGGTGAAAGGTCATAAAATCCCCAACTAATGGAACCAACGTCTTAAAATCTCAAAACTAGTGGGGCTAAACGTTAGGGAGAAGGGGGTCCAGAAAAACGGTCTGTCTCCCCTCAATACCCTTTTTACATCTTCATCTTTTTGTCACAACGTTGATCCGACCCCTGGGTGGAAGAATATGTATTAATCTAATTTATATACGTTACAAGAATATCATTGCACATATTGAAATGCCATAAAACATTACATGAACTTATAGGACTTAATTTATCATAATCATTCAATATATCATAAGAATGTAATTTATCATCAGAATCTAATTTATTTCGGACATTGTACTTAATTTGATTACTGTTTATTAAATGATATTCAATTACAGTTAATTTCAGCATTAGATTAATTGTAAGGATTTTACTAACTATGAAAATTAAATTATTTTCAGAACATAATTTGCTCTTACTTTTATCCAGTTCCCACTCAGGGGAAAATATCGCAGACATTTTCCAAAGACAATGTGCTGTTGGCGATTGGAAATGACACTGAAAGCTCTTGTGTAATACTGCTTTTAGTGAGAGAGAGAGAGAGAGAGAGAGAGAGAGAGAGAGAGAGAGAGAGAGAGAGAGAGAGTACAAAGGAAGTACAAAGGAAATCAAGCAACAACAGGTCTAGTGACCCTTCTAGGTTGCTTGTCCTCCAAAACACTGAGGATCAAGTGTCCAAACAGTGGTTTAGAGTGGGTAAGGGAACATTGGAAAGGAATCACTGCCTGGAACTAACGTGGCAGAATTAGGAAGTTAGTAGAGGACAGATGGGTTAGTAACTGAGGGGGGGGATAAAATAAAGTTATTCATTTACAAACGCAGTCAGTCGCGGGTTTGATGAGAGATATTTGTCTAGGCGGAGTTTAAATGAATCAACGGTGATGCAGTCTATAACGTTTCGGGGAAGCCCATTCCACAAGTTGACAACTCGATTGAAGAAGAAATTCTTAGATTCGTGCGAGTTAAAAGATTTACCAATAATTTTGCAACCGTTTCCCCGCGTGTAATTAGATTGGTCGAGAGAGAGAGAGAGAGAGAGAGAGAGAGAGAGAGAGAGAGAGAGAGATGAATATATAGCATTATTATTAAAATGATAAGCTAGATAGACAGATAGGTAATTAGAAACACAGACAAAGAAAACATTATAGTTACTGTCAGTGAATTAATTAGTATCGAAGGTGACCGGTCAACTCAACCAGTAGACCATTTCAACCAGTAGCTCTCAACCAGTACCAAATCAACCAATACGGTTAGGTTAGGTTAGGTTAGGTTAGTACTATATATTGGCACTGGTTTGGTTGATCTGGGTTATTTTGGCACTGGTTGAGAGCTACTGGTTGAATTGGTCTACTGGTTGAGATGACATGGAACCAGTATCGAACGTTAACAGAAGCTCATAATAAAAAAAAAATATGTAGTTCCAACGTAACAAAATCGATACACATGAACGCAATGCAAACATCGCTACCGTGTACACATTTAAACACGTAATCAAATAAATCAACAGCAAAGCTTAACTCTAACTTAAGGGGGGTCACCGGTTTGTTTTTATCTCTCTCTCTCCTTTTCTCGCTTTCCTTGGCTTGTATCCATTCGGCCCCATTCAGCCAACTGTTTTAAGACGTTTATCCCCATCCAGGTGTCGCGAGCCAGCATTGTATGGAAAAATTCGGCTTCGCCGGAGACATTTTTCTATCGAAAAATGTACAAATTTACCTTGCTGTCAAAACAAAAATATATATATGCTGGCTCGATACCGCTCGCCAGGAAAATATTGACACCTGGATGGAGGTAAACGTCCTAAAACAGTAGGCTGAATGGGGCCGAATGGATACAAGCCAAAGAGAGAGGGAGAGAAAGAGAAAAAAAGCGAGGTGGGTTCCCTTAATAATAATACATTCTAACATAGAAAATGTAATAATAATGACTGAAGCAAATATACCACAGCTTTGGTCTGGCTAACGGGGCGGATGTGTGAAAATGATGCTCGCCACTGGCAGGAAGCATGGGAATTGCCACATGTATGTATATACTCAGGCACACACCCAATAGCTGGGGGTGGCCGACTCAAGACAGAGCCCGAACAGAAAAAACATTTAAAGTTCTAGTTCTTAGGGTCCGGGACTACTTTCGCATTCCTTCGCCCCTTACTCTGTCTCGTCTTGTAGGTGAACTTTACAAGGGGAGGAGGATTCCTAGCCCCCTGCCCCACATAAGGGGATTAATGTACAGCATACTGCATCGGAACAGATTTATGTGAAGACATCTGATATAATAAGAGAAACATTCATGATATTCACATAATATATTTGATAATAACTCTATACATGTGAATTAAAGATACATATTTGATAATAACTCTATACATGTGAATTAAAGATACATATTTGTGTATACTATCCATTTGATTTTGAACATAACACTAATAAGAATATTTCCATACATTGCACCATTCAACACTATAAGAATATTTCCATACATTGCACCATTCAACACTATAAGAATATTTCCATACATTGCACCATTCAACACTATAAGAATATTTCCATACATTGCACCATTCAACACTATAAGAATATGTCCATACATTGCACTATTCAACACTATAAGAATATTTCCATACATTGCACCATCCAACACTATAAGAATATTTCTATACATTGCACCATTCAACATTATAAGAATATTTCCATACATTGCACCATTCAACACTATAAAAATATTTCCATACATTGCACCATTCAACACTATAAGAATATTTCCATACATTGCACCATTCAACACTATAAGAATATTTCCATACATTGCACTATTCAACACTATAAGAATATTTCCATACATTGCACCATCCAACACTATAAGAATATTTCCATACATTGCACCATCCAACACTATAAGAATATTTCTATACATTGCACCATTCAACACTATAAGAATATTTCCATACATTGCACCATTCAACACTATACAAATATTTCCATACATTGCACCATTCAACACTATAAGAATATTTCCATACATTGCACCATTCAACACTATAAGAATATGTCCATACATTGCACTATTCAACACTATAAGAATATGTCCATACATTGCACTATTCAACACTATAAGAATATTTCCATACATTACACCATCCAACACTATAAGAATATTTCTATACATTGCACCATTCAACACTATAAGAATATTTCCATACATTGCACCATTCAACACTATAAAAATATTTCCATACATTGCACCATTCAACACTATAAGAATATTTCCATACATTGCACCATTCAACACTATAAGAATATTTCCATACATTGCACTATTCAACACTATAAGAATATTTCCATACATTGCACCATCCAACACTATAAGAATATTTCCATACATTGCACCATCCAACACTATAAGAATATTTCTATACATTGCACCATTCAACACTATAAGAATATTTCCATACATTGCACCATTCAACACTATAAGAATATTTCCATACATTGCACCATTCAACACTATAAGAATATTTCCATACATTGCACTATTCAACACTATAAGAATATTTCCATACATTGCACCATCCAACACTATAAGAATATTTCCATACATTGCACCATCCAACACTATAAGAATATTTCTATACATTGCACCATTCAACACTATAAGAATATTTCCATACATTGCACCATTCAACACTATACAAATATTTCCATACATTGCACCATTCAACACTATACAAATATTTCCATACATTGCACCATTCAACACTATAAGAATATTTCCATACATTGCACCATTCAACACTATAAGAATATTTCCATACATTGCACCATTCAACACTATAAGAATATTTCCATACATTGCACCATTCAACACTATAAGAATATGTCCATACATTGCACTATTCAACACTATAAGAATATTTCCATACATTGCACCATCCAACACTATAAGAATATTTCCATACATTGCACCATTCAACACTATAAGAATATTTCCATACATTGCACCATTCAACACTATAAGAATATTTCCATACATTGCACCATTCAACACTATAAGAATATTTCCATACATTGCACCATTCAACACTATAAGAATATTTCCATACATTGCACCATTCAACACTATAAGAATATTTCCATACATTGCACCATTCAACACTATAAGAATATTTCCATACATTGCACCATTCAACACTATATGAATATTTCCATACATTGCACCATTCAACACTATAAGAATATTTCCATACATTGCACCATCCAACACTATAAGAATATTTCTATACATTGCACCATTCAACACTATACGAATATTTCCATACATTGCACCATTCAACACTATAAGAATATTTCCATACATTGCACCATTCAACACTATAAGAATATTTCCATACATTGCACCATTCAACACTATAAGAATATTTCCATACATTGCACCATTCAACACTATAAGAATATTTCCATACATTGCACCATTCAACACTATAAGAATATTTCCATACATTGCACCATTCAACACTATAAGAATATTTCCATACATTGCACCATTCAACACTATAAGAATATTTCCATACATTGCACCATTCAACACTATAAGAATATTTCCATACATTGCACCATTCAACACTATAAGAATATTTCCATACATTGCACCATTCAACACTATAAGAATATTTCCATACATTGCACTATTCAACACTATAAGAATATTTCCATACATTGCACCATTCAACACTATAAGAATATTTCCATACATTGCACCATTCAACACTATAAGAATATTTCCATACATTGCACCATTCAACACTATAAGAATATTTCCATACATTGCACCATTCAACACTATAAGAATATTTCCATACATTGCACCATTCAACACTATAAGAATATTTCCATACATTGCACCATTCAACACTATAAGAATATTTCCATACATTGCACCATTCAACACTATAAGAATATTTCCATACATTGCACCATTCAACACTATAAGAATATTTCCATACATTGCACCATTCAACACTATAAGAATATTTCCATACATTGCACCATTCAACATTATAAGAATATTTCCATACATTGCACCATTCAACACTAAAAGAATATTTCCATACATTGCACCATTCAACACTATAAGAATATTTCTATACATTGCACCATTCAACATTATAAGAATATTTCCATACATTGCACCATTCAACACTATAAGAATATTTCCATACATTGCACCATCCAACACTATAAGAATATTTCTATACATTGCACCATTCAACACTATAAGAATATTTCCATACATTGCACCATTCAACACTAAAAGAATATTTCCATACATTGCACCATTCAACACTATAAGAATATTTCTATACATTGCACCATTCAACATTATAAGAATATTTCCATACATTGCACCATTCAACACTATAAGAATATTTCCATACATTGCACCATTCAACACTATAAGAATATTTCTATACATTGCACCATTCAACACTATAAGAATATTCTATGTCAAGTATCACCTACGGACACTGCATAAATAAGAACATAAGAACATAAGAAAATGGGAGTCTGCAAAAAGGCGATCGGCCCATACAAGGCAGATCCCTTTCACACCCAACCCCAATTACAAGACCCAATTATAGGCCCAACTCACTAATACCTTGAGTACTGCCCCCACCTAAATGGTCAGGGATTAACACAAGATTACGGGGGTCTGTTGAGCGCTGATTGGCCCACACGTGGTAGATCCCCTCATACCCAACCCATCTCGTCCATTTGCCTATCTAATTTTATCTTAAAGCTCCCTATCGTTCTTGATCCCACTATATCACTTGGTAGCCTATTCAACCCATCTACAACTGTTACAAACCAATATTTGCCTATATCTTTTCTGAACCGAAATTTATCTAATTTGAAACCATTTGTACGAGTTCTTTCGCTATCACTGAGCTTTAGTACATTTTTCATGTCCCCTTTATTAATCCCACTAACCCACTTAAATACCTCTATCATATTAACTTCAGGCTCAGGAAAATAGATCAAGTTACGAAACTTTGAATTGGTTATTATATTGGTTGTGTGTTGTCAATTGCCTATGTTAGAAATTATGATGATCAAATAATTATGTTTTGGCAATATACAAAAAAAAAAAAAAATATTGCTAGATTAAGGGGAGATGGTTCACATGTTGGGCGATTTTTGCATGGATTCATTATTTTTCTAGTTTCCTCCCTAGACCTCCATCAAATTAAAAAAAAAAACATCCATTAGATACCCCTTCTAAATTAATTTGTACATCTTTCGGTAGAAAAATTTCCCGGCCGAAGGCCAGTTCTTCCAACATTACAGGCTCACTATCGTTCGCCAGGGAAAAAATCGACACCTAAATAGCACGAAAGGTCTAAATACTGACGAAGAAATGGGGCGAAAGGTCTTAAAATCGACTAACTAATTGGGCAAACATCTTAACATCTGAAAACTAATGGGGCTAAACATGAGGGAGAAAGTGGTCCAGAACCTCCCTCCCCCCCCCCCCCCACCCCCTTTACGGAGCAGATAATGGCGACAGTAACGCTCTGCTTCTGGGTGCTATAGTCTATTCGCTGTAAGTAGGCGAACAATCATGACCTCTATCCTCTGTAACTTTAAAAGGGCTAGAGCAAATTGGCTATAAATTTCCGCATCTATTCCCTGGCTGTCTCTTCCCAAATGGTAGAAATATTAGCTCGATTACTTCAGCCGTTTTCGAGTTACAGAGGTTAGAGGTCATGATTCCTCGCCTACTTACAGCGAATAGACTATAACATATCATACTGCAATCACGTTGTATACCATATTCGAAATAAGTTCATATCCATTTTATTAGTATATAACTTTAAGGGGGGTTGGGCCGGTTTTCTGGACCACTTTCTCCCTCATGTTTAGCCCCATTAGTTTTCAGATGTTAAGATGTTTGAACCATTAGTTAGTCGATTTTAAGACCTTTCGCCCCATTTCTTCGTCAATATTTAGACCTTTCGTGCTATTCAGCTGTTGATCTTTTCCCTGGCGAACGATAGTGAGCCTGTAATGTTGGAAGAAACGGCCTTCGCCGGAACATTTTTCTATCGAAAAATTTACAAATTAATCTAGAAGGGGGATCTAATGGATGTTTATTTTATATTTGATGGAGGTCTAGGGAGGAAACTAGAAAAATAATTAATACATGCAAAAATCGCCAAAATGTGAACCATCTCCCCTTAACCATTTGAGGATTAAGAAGTGTTTTGACCGTTTATTATGCTTACTATTAGATGATTTTATTTAGATTAAGTCGGGTATCGGTATATGGAAGTCAGAGGTAGTCTTTACCCTCTTAATTCCTACAGATGATTCCTATAAGCCTCTACGTAATCGTTTAATGACAGCCAGAATAAACTATCAAAATGCAGCATAATCCTCAAGGGGTTAAATGATGACAGACCAAGAAACAGCGACCAAGATACAACCCCAAGATCTCGAAAACACCCCCACCTTTAAAAATCGCATCGTTCATAATGCTACTGTGGTCCTATCAAAATAATGTTTCCACGTCTATTTCGATTCAGCACATTAAAGGTGGAGCTGTTCACTTTAGGTTTATATTTATGGAGTCCCTTCTCCCTCATGCTTAGCCCCATTACTTTTGATATTTTAAGACGTTTACCCCATTAGTTTGGCGATTGTAAAATCTTTCGCCCCATTGTAAGACCTTTCGAGTCCTTTAGATGTTGATTTTTGTCCTGGCAAGCGATAGCGAGCCTGGTATTTAGGAGGAATGGGTCTTCGGCCGGGACATTTGTATACCGAATATTGTACATATTTATTTCGAGAGGGGGTCTTGAGGGTATCTTAGTAAGCTTCCTGGTGGTCTATGGCGTAAACTAAAAAGCCGGATTTCTGGACCACTTTCTCCCTCACGTTTAGTCCCATTAGTTAGTCGATCTTAAGACCTTTCGCCCCATTTCGTCGTCAATATTTAGACCTTTCGTGCTATTTAGGTGTCGATTTTTTCCCTGGCGAACGATAGTGAACCTGTAATGTTGGAAGAACCGGCCTTCGGCCGGGAAATTTTTCTACCGAAAAATTTACAAATTAATCTAGAAGGGGGATCTAATGGATGTTTTTTTGTAATGTGATGGAGGTCTAGTGAGGAAATTAGAAAAATAATGAATACATGCAAAAATGATGGAGGTCTAGGGAGGAAACTAGAAAAATAATTAATACATGCAAAAATCGCCCAAAAAGTGAACCATCCCCCCTTAAACCCCTTGTGTGCCAATTGTCACGCTTCCTACCGGGTGAACAAGTCATATTTCTGGATGTATGTCACATCTCCGCCCCACTAGTCCCTCAATAGACCTGTTTGACAGCCCTGCTCTAAATCCGCTCATTGTGTCCACGCTCAGGTTTCTCCTAATGATCGAAGTTTCAATAACCTCCCGAAATTTGATAATGTAAAACAGTATAGACTCACGGGTAAATATACACACACACACACACACACACACACACACACACACACACACACACACACACACACACACACACACACACACACTTAAATTCTCACTCGATCTTTCTCTTACACACATACAAACTCACATAAGATAACAAAAACGTTCACATCAAAAGAACAAAACGTACACACACACATACTGTAAGTAGCCTAAACAAAACTCACACTTTTGGCTTTTTCACGCTCTCGCTCTCCCTCTCTCCTATTCCCCCTCTCACTCACTCTCTCTCTCTCTCTCTCACTCTTTCCCTCCCTTCTTCCTTTTCCCTCTCGCCCATTCTCACTCACTCTTACTATCGCTCTCACTCACTCTTACTCTTCTATCTCTCTCTCTCTCTCTCTCTCTCTCTCTCTCTCTCTCTCTCTCTCTCTCCTTTAGATAATTACTTCCAGCTCCCCCATTAGTTAGCGTCCCAGACAAATGCCGCTCCTTCTGCCATTACTTTCTTCATTACAGATAAACCAATACTCGTACATGTGTGTAGTGTGTGGTCGGACATAATAGGGTGAGAGAGAGAGAGTTACATAGATACACAGACTACACAGATTTTGCGGTCCCTACTAGGCAGTCCGGACTTACTGCTAGAATAGAATTTGCTATAAAGTGGAAGGCAAGGATAGCAAAAAAGAGGGCTCTCTCCCCACCCACCTCTCCCTCCGACCGTTGGTCAGCAAGCAATTAAGTTGGAGAAAGAAGTCACCTAGCAGAATGAGAATAACATAAACACTTCTATTGGGAAATTTATAGTAAAGAAAGAAGATGCGAAATATTATATACTACTGATGCTTAACCTATGTTTTTTTTTTTTTTTTTACTTTATTATGCCCACCTCCTCAAACTGAATGTCTAGACTTCTTTTGAAAGGGTCAATTGTCTTCCATTGTACCACTTTTTCAGGCAATGTGTTCCACTCGAGGACCACACTGTAGGTGAAGAAGTTCTTTGTGACATCGTGATTCGCCCTCCTGGTTTTTAATTTCATTCCATTTCCCCGAGTTAATGAACTATTATCTATTTGGAAAAGTGAATCTACATCAATTTTGTCAAATCCCTTTAGTATCTTGAAACACTCAATTAATTGACCTCGCCATCTTCTTTTCTTAAGTGATTTTTATTTTATTTTTTTAGTTCATAATAAGATTTATTTCTTAGTGACGGTATCAACTTTGTCGCTCTACGCTGCACCGACTCGAGCTTCCCAATGTCCTTGCTCAGATAAGGAGACCAAAATTGCACACCATATACAAGATTGGGCCTCACTATGCTTTTAAATAAAGTTACTATAATGTTCTAATTTTTATAAGTAAAATTTCTCTTACTATATCCCAAAGTTCGATTGGCCTTATTCGCAGCTGCTGCACATTGATCTGATGTCTTTAGGTTTTCAGATATAAGAACCCCCAAGTCTTTAACTAATGCACTTGTTTATGATTGGCTGACCTTTCATCTTGTATTCATATTTTGTGTTTTTATTACCTATTTGCAAGACCTGGCATTTGTCAACATTGATCTGCCGTTTTTCCGACCACTCTACTATTTTATTTAAATCAGATTGCAGTTTATTTGTCTTCTTCGGTTAATACTGATTTTCCTATCTTTGTGTCATCAGCGAACGTTATGATAGTATTAATTAGTTCAACATCGATGTCATTTCTATAGATTAGAAATAAAACTGGCCCAAGGACCGATCCCTGAGGCACTCCACTATAAACAGGCTCCCACTCAGATTCTACTCCATTTATCACTACTCTCTGCCTCCTGTTTGTCAGCCAGCTTTTTATCCAGGCATGAATTTTTCCTTAAATGCCCAACATTTTCAATGTCTTCAATCATTTTCCATGAGGTACCTTATCGAATGCCTTTTGAAAATCTAAGTATATTATGTCTAATGATTTAGTAGAGTCGTTATGTGTAAATAGTTTATTATACAATTTTATCAAATTTGTTAAGCATGACTTACTGGATCTAAAGCCATGTTGGCTTTCTCTTATGAATTTGTTTGACTCCAGATAATCTACTATCTTGTCTCTCAGAATTGTTTTCATAATTTTTCCTATGATTGACGTTAAACTGATTGGTCTATAATTATTTGCTTGGGCTTTATTTATTCTCTTAAATATTGGAGTGATAATACAGTTTTCCAATCACTAGGTACGGTTTCCTGATTGAGCGACAAATTAAATATGTTAGTTAACCTCTTAAGTGCGCATGGGGGTAATTAGACACCTCTGCCTGTGCGCATGTATTTGAGCTGTTTCCATCACTAAAATATTAATTTTACCATAAATAGCATTAATACTTATCCATATGCACCTATTATAGGTTGATTATAAAGGTATTAACCTGTTACAACAATAAAACGAGTGAAAACAGCGTTTGGATGGTCAAAATCGGCGATACAGGCCGCGAGTTACATAATGCATGGGTGAGGCAACCTCATTTCCCGCCAATTTCCCCCAAGGCCACTGAGACACTGTCGATCGATACTCTCTCTCTCTCTCTCTCTCTCTTGCACTCGCTTGCTAACAGTGATGACAATGCCCTGCTTGCAACTCGCTAATGTTAGCACAAAAATATACCTCAGATTAAGGGAATAACAGGGAAAATAGGTGATAACTGAAGGAGGGGAGGAAAGTGGGGAAGGAGGGGAGGTAGAGGACTGATATTTTGCATGGCCCAAGGGCAAAAAAAAAAAAATAGATAAAAAAATAAAAAATTTTTTTTTTTTTTTTCGATGTTTAAAATTGATTTTTTTTGTCTCTGACTCTTAAGAGTCTTCCCGCAGTCCGCCGGGGGAACTCTTAAGAGTCTTCCCGCAGTTCCCGGGTTAAGAACTGTGCTATTTCTTCTTTCACGTTTTCCAGAATTCTTGGGTGAATATTATCTGGCCCAGGGTTTTTATCAACTCTGCGTAAGCAGAATGGTATCGCCCCCCGTATGGTGGTACATGCCGGCCGAAATGTCTGTCTGTCTGTCTGTCTGTCTGTCTGTCCGATAACTCCTCCTAGACCGTTGGACTGATTTTCACCAAACTTCATAAGAACATTCGGTGCGTGAATGCGACGGTAATTAAAAAAAAAAATTGAATTTGTGCAATAGTTATGATTTTAGGTATAAAAACATTGTTTTCCCCCACCCCCACCAGATCCCCCCTCAACCCCCCCCCCCCCCCCCCCTCCTCTGGACACCCCACCCCGACCCCCCTAGCAATGGTGATGGCGTTCTGTGTGTGTGTGCCCCATAGGGGCACACTGACACAGAACGCCATCATTCAAGGGGTGAAAAGATCTCGCTCTGCATTTGCTAGGTTAAGTCAGTTTAGCTGATATTAGAAGTGATGGTAGTAATAGTGGTAGTAATGGTGACAGTACTAGTAGTAGTGATGATGGTCATAATAATAGATGATGGTGACAAGTAATGATGATGGTTGTAGTGATAATGATGACAGTAGTGTTGATGGTAGTGACGATGGTGACAGTAGTAGTGATGATGGTGAGTAGTATTAATTATGGTGAAAGTTGAAGTGATTATACAGTAGTAGTGATAATGAGAGTAGTAGTAATTATGGTGAGAGTATTAGTGATGATTATAATAGAAGTAGTGCTGATGATATTAATGACGATAGTGACTAGTAGTGATGATGGTGACCAATCGCAGAGTTGGGTATGCCGTTTTGATTTTGGGGAAAACGGCATGTCTACTTTATCATTATTTAAATTGTTCAGCTTATATAACACTTCAGTTTTGCTTATGGTAAAGTTTCCTATTTCATGCGTTGTTGTGTTTATTTCTGGAGTAGTGTTATGTTCTTCATTAGTAAAAACGGAACAAAAATATTCATTAAGCAAATTAGTAATGTTTTTATCTCCTGTTACTGTCTGGTCATTATTTATTAATGGCCCTATTCCATTTTTAATTTTTCTATTACCATTAACGTAACCGTAAAATTGCTTTGGATTGTTTTTACTTTAATTTGCTATATAAATTTCGTAATTACGCTTCTCTGTCCTGATTAATTTCTCTACTGTATTTCTACTTTATTTGTATAGATAGCTGAAGTGTTCATTATTTATGTAATTTTTAGTTAGTTTATGATATTTATTTATTTCCCTTCCCGCCTTGCAAATATTCTGATTGAACCAGGGAGGTTTGTTTTTGCTATTATTCACTTTAATTTTGGTGGGTATATATTTATTCTGGGCACGCATGAATAAATCTTTAAATTTATCCCACAGTTCACTTGTTTTGTCAATATTACTTAGCTGAATATGTAAGGTACTGAGGGCTTACCTAAGTTCGTTGTAATTTGCATTTTTTAAATCTGGAGTTTTCATTTCCTGTTTTTTCAATAGTATATTTGCAATTTATGTCGATTCTACTAAGCTTGTGATCAGAGGTAGATAAGTGCTCACCGACGTCAAGTTTATGTATCAAGTTTTCATTTGTACTGATAACGAGATTTAGTATGTTTTTATCGCGTGTTGGTTCAGAAACACTTTGATGTAGAAAATTGTCTTGTACGAAATTAATAATTTTTCGCGAATTGTAACTATTTCCTGTCATAAGGCACCAGTCAATGTTAGGTAGATTATAGTCTTCGAGTATTATGCTTTCGTTAGCATTGAGGGTTTGTTGCAAAATTTCGTATAGGTGATTATCATCGACCTCATTTTGACTTGGAGGTCGGTATGCAGTACTGATATTAATGTTTGAGTTTTTCATGTTAAATTTGACACACACTATTTCTTTATTATTTTGGGGGAGTGAAACCTCGGTTGGATTTAGTTGACATGCTACCCACATAGCCACTCCACCTCTAGATTTACCAATGCACCTGTTTGTCTTTATGAAAAAATTTGTATGAGTCGATATGGTATTCTGAAATAAAATTTCTGTTTATAAAATCGAGGTTAGTTTCTGTAACACTAATTACGTCTATTTTTTCTGTTAACACAAGGCATTTTAATTCATCTAATTTGTTCCTAATCGAACATGCATTGAAGGATACTATTTTTATTCTACTATACTCTTGATTGAGGGAGGTATATGATTTTGGTATGGTTTGAGTTAGTCGATCATTTTGGGCAACTGCCGTCGGTCTGTTTTTAGTTTGGGAGTTCAAGGTTTAGGAGGGATTATTAACGGTCAATGGTTGGGTGCGATTATTTACGCTTGGCTGATTTGGGATAATTACCGTATTTGCGAGGGCTGAGTGCGTGCTTTTAATGGCAAGCAGAGGAGGAGGGAGGAGTTTAGGTCAATAATCCTCCAGATTAATCAGAAAACGTGTTTTCGGCTTAGTGGGACATTCGTGGATTTTGTAAACAGCTGTGCTCAAAATACCACTCATAAATCTCACACCTGCATCGGAGAGAGAGAGAGAGAGAGAGAGAGAGAGAGAGAGAGAGAGAGAGAGAGAGAGAGAGAGAGAGAGAGAGAGAGAGAGAGAGAGAGAGAGAGAGAGAAGAGAGAGAGAGAGAGAGAGAGAGAAAGAGAGAGAGAGAGAGAGAGAGAGAGAGAGAGAGAGAGAGAGAGAGAGAACAAAAATATATCATTAACTCCCGTCCACTCACCAACTCTCTGCAATCTCTCTCTCTCCGCCGCAATGTTGCATCTCTCGCTATTCTATCGCTTGTATAATAATCAGTGTTCCTCAGAGCTTTCCCAGTGTATACCACCTCCTTTACGTAGGGCACGTGGTACCCGTCTTGCAACTCAATCCCACCCCTACTCTGTGCAACTCTCCAACCCAAGAGTGAAACGTTACTCTCAAACTTTCTTCTACTCAACAGCTGAGCTCTGGAACTCTCTCCCAGAATCAGTCTTTCCCTCTTCCTATGACTTAAATTGCTTCAAACTCTGTGTGTCCAGGCATTTTGGCTTGAACGTCCCTTGATTTTGCCCTGTCACTCTTTCAACTATGGGGGAGGCAATCGCTATAGGAAGTTCTGCCTTTAGCCTCCTTCAATCACATAGAAAAAAAAAATACACAGACTGTACAGGCCTTGCAGTCCCTACTAGGCAGTCCGGAATTAATGCTAACATAGAATTTGCTACAAAGTGGAAGGTAAGAATAGCAAAGCATAAGGCTCTCTCCTCACACACCACCCCCACCGACCTTGGGTCGGCATGAAATTTAGTTGGGGAAACAAGGCCCCAAGCAGAATGAAAAACTTTCTACTATGAAATTAATTGTAAAGAAGGAAGTCGATAAATATTCCATAGGCTATTACTGATACTTAACCTATTTGTTTATTTGTACCTATATTATTCCAACCTCCTCAAAATGTATGTCTAGACTGATTTTGAATGTGTCAATTGTCTTACATTACTCCTCTTTCTCTGGCAGTTTGTTCGACTCGTTGACCACACTGTAGGTAATGAAGTGCTTTCTGACATCGAGACTCGCCCTCCTGGTTTTTAATATCGTTCCATTTCCCCGAGTTGATCAACTTTTACTGAATTTGAACAGTGAATCTACACAATATTGTCAAAGCCCTTTAATATCTTGAAACAATTAATTGACCTCGCAATCTTCTTCTCTTAACTGAAAACAAATTATTTTGTTTAATCTTTCACGATATGTTATATTTTGCAGTGACGGTATCAACTTTGTCGCTCTAAGCTGCACTGACTCAAGTTTCTCAATGTCCTTGTTCATAACTATAAGGAGACCAAAAGTGCACGCCACATTGAAGATGGGGCATCACTATGCTATTATATAACGGTACTATATTGTTCTCATTTATAAAAGTAAACATGTTCTTAAGAGAGAGTATGTATGCATATACTGTATGTATGTATGTTTGTGTGTGTTTCTGGGTGAGTGAGTGAGAGAGAGAGATAAAATAGGACGAGATGAGAAAAGTTGAGGTGAGAGAGAGCGAGTGTGTGTGTGTTTGCAAAGAGAGTGAGAGAGTGTTCCAATATTTACACCTCATAGACTAATTTTATCATCCGCTTCGGTTTCTCTGTTTACTTCATCAGCATCGTGGGGCAATATGCTCTTTCTCCTCTCGCTCTCTCTCTCTCACCTCAACTTTTCTCATCTCGTCCTATTTTATGTATCTCTCTCAATCACTCACTCACTCACTCACACACACACAAGCATACATACACATATACACATACACACACACACTCACTCACTCTCACTCTCTCTCTAACACAGACACTCACTCACTCACTCATTCTCTCTCTCTCTCTCTCTCTCTCTCTCTCTGAGTTGACCCAGTGGGTGAACGAGCCAACTAGAGGAAACAATATACTAGATATTGTGTTCACCACTGAATATGAAAGTGTGACCAGCTTATCTGTTGGGGAATCACTTGGAGGTAGTGACCACAATCTAGTTACGTTCTCTCTTCGCACCTTTAGCAGCAGACCCACCAATCTTCAGAGTGCAAAAGTAGATTTCCATCGTGCAAATTCTGAAGACTTTCGGGGAAGCTTATCCCAGATCAAACTTGAGGGTGAGAATGTTAACCTTTAAACGGCGAACCTATGGTATTTGAAAGTGCCCGCCAGGCGAAGATATTTTGATACATTCCTGACAAAAATCGTCATTATCCAATAAATATCGTTATTACTTATTCATACGCACCTATTTTACATTTAATAAGAAGATATTAACATGTAACCGCAAAAAAACAAGTGGGAATGGTATTTGGAGGATGAAAAAGACAATGTATTGCCGACCGGTTCATTCATGAGAGGAGAGCCAGCGCTGCACACACCCTCCAATCTTATCGATCGACACTGATGTCTTGCTAGTGAAGTCTCTCTCTTACCACGATCTTTATATGCCTCCTCTTCGACCTTGAAACCGGGTGGGGGATATTGGAGCGGAAAATAAACCGACAAACAAGGGAATAAGAGGTAAAATAGGTGATAATTTAAAGGGGGGGGGGGAGTTGGACACATATGGAGGAGTGATAGGAGGTATGAAGGGGAATTATCTTACTTAATCACATATTCCTTTGTTTTGAGTGCCACTGGGGTCTTTTAATAGGCTTTTTTTAGGTCTTGGATTTTAGGAGTCCTGTTGCCTTTGCCCAGTAAAACCTCTTAAGAGTCTCGGCGCCGTTCCCGGGATAATGCGATTTGGTGCTCATTCAAGGAGCAGTTTATAGATCGACAAGCTGCATTCATTCCTACTAAGCTTACCAAATCAGGCTCAACCCAACCAAAATGGTTGACAAGTGACATAACTTCAGCAATTAGAAAGAGAAAGGTTGCATACAGGAAGGCCAAAAGAAGTCAAGACCAAAGAGATTTAGATTCCTTCAATATTATGTGTAGAAGAGTGAAATCTCTTATAAAGGAAGTAAAGCAGAATGAAGAACTAAGGGTTGCAGCCCTCTGCAAGGAGAGTCCTAAAGAGTACTTCAGCTATGTGAACAGCAGGAAACCATTCAAAAGTAGCATTGGACCTCTAAAGGATCCATCAGGCCAACTTCAAACTTCTGACACTGATATAGCTAAATCCCTAAACAACTATTTTGCCTCAGTATTCACAAGGGAAAATACCAGTGACATGCAAAGTCCAGGACTAGTGCATGAGGGTGAAGTTCTTAGCAGATTTAGATGTACCCCAGAGGAGGTAGTAAAATTAATAGATAAATTAAATAGGTTCAAGTCATTTGGCACAGATAGCTTTCTTCCCCGAGTTGTATGTGAAGTGCGAGATGAAATCGCACCTTTCTTGGCAGACATCTTCATTACATCACTAGAAAATGGAGATGTACCTGAAGACTGGAAGCTGGCTAATGTGACGCCAATCTTTAAGAAAGGGGATCACGAGTGTCCCAAGAATTATCGGCCAATTAGCTTGAATTCTATCATAGTAAAACTCTTAGAACAGATAGTAGTAGACAAGAAAGTTGACTACCTAGAAATCCACAATTTAATTACAAATTCCCAACATGGATTTAGGCGGCACCAATCATGTATTATCAATTTGTTGGAACTTGTACATAAATTGCTGAGTGAGTATGACGAAAGTAGAGCCATAGACATCCTTTACTTAGATTTTTAAAAAAACATTTGACAAAATGCTTCACTATAGGCTTATGTCAAAAGTGATTGCGCTAGGTATCAATACAGAGGTCACAAATTGGATAGAAAGTTGGCTAACAGGTAGATAACAACAAGTGGTTATCAATAGTGTTTCTTCTGAGTGGACTTCAGTCACTTCTGGAGTTTCAAAGGGATCTGTCCGTGGCCCACTATTGTTTATCATATATGTCAATGACATATATATTGGTCTGTTGAGTGTGATCTACACATTGCAGAAAACGTAAATCTTGGAATGACTGTGAAAAACCCAAAAGGGGTTGAACAGCTCAGGATGGACCTCATCAGACTGGGTGAATGGTCGGAGACATGGCAGATGCCTCTAAACTTGGAAAAGTGCAAGGTGATGCATATCGGCCAAGCAAACCCCAAGTCAGGCTATTCACTATTGGGAATGCCTCTGGAAGTGACTGACTTGGAAAACGATTTGGGTGTTCTGATTAGCAGTGACCTAAAGTTTTCCAAGCAGTGCATTGAAGTTGAGAAGAAAGCTCATAAATGATTGGGCTATATTAAGAGGCAATTTATATAGAGAAATAAGGAAATATTCCTCACACTTTACAACGCTCTGATACGGCCTCTCCTGGAGAATGCTGTTCAATTCTAATCTCCAGCACTCAGGAAAGATATAGAGCGACTAGAAAGAGTACAAGCTAGAGCTAAAAAGTTTGTTCCATCGCTTAGAAGAATGAGCTATGAGGACCAGTTGAGAGCTCTTGATCTCTTTCCGTTGGAGACACGCAGACTACGAGGTCAGCTCATTGAAGTATTGAAAATACTTAATGGGTTTGACAATGTGGATTATAGCAAAATGTTTAGCCTTAATATGAATACAACACACAACCATGGCTGGAAAATAGAATTGAAAAGGTTCAGCACTAGTATTTGTGGAAACTTGTTCACATATAAGATCTGTTCTACCTGGAACAAATTTCCCTCCGAAGTTGTAAACAGTTCTTCAGTAAAGAAGTTCAAGAGAGTAGATAGTATTTTACACACTGTAAAAAGTGTAGTGCACTAAACAGTCTCTCTCCTTCCACTTCGAGTATCTCCTCGACTGGACCGCAAGGTCTCTGAGATACTAACCATTCCTTGTAACTCACTCGCTCTCTCTCTCTCTCGTCTTTACCAAATTTAGCTACAGGTTATGACGCTTGTTATATTTCATACAGCATCTACAGCCGTGATACAAACAATACTAGAACACCTCAAATGAATATGGAATAAATACAATGTAAACAGAAACAACAATAACAAATATAAATTAAAATACAGCTCGCGTTAACTATAGTCTGTCTATTGTAAGTAGGCGATATATTAACTTGTTCCCATCTTAACCCTTTCAGTGCCAGTGTCGTCCTTTTGCCTGTATTCTGGTTACTATTAGCCGATTGTATTCAGTTTATAAAGGACCTCCAGCAGTTAACAGGTTTCGAACTATGTCACTTAAACCTTTGTACTACAACAAATCCTTCTGAAACGGCACAACGTCGTCTAGATAAAGGTAGAATAAAATGTGTAAGACGTCGCCGGTACAGAAGTGGTTGGGGGGTCACTGGCTTTTTGTTTTATCTCTCTCTCCTTTTCGCTCTTTCCCTGGTTTGTATCCATTCGGCCCCATTCAGCCAACTGTTTAAGACGTTTATCCCCATCCAGGTGTCGATTTCTTCCTGGCGAGCGATAGCGAGCCAGCATTGTATGGAGAAATCCGGCTTCGCCGGAGAAATTTTTCTATCTAAAAATATACAAATTTAGCTTGCTGTCAAAACAAATATATATATATATGCTGGCTTGGTACCCCTCGCCAGGAAAATATTGACACTGGATGGGGTTAAACGTCTTAAAACAATAGGCTGATTGGGGCCGAATGGATACAAGCCAAAGAGAAAGGGAGAACACAGAAAAACAGCGAGGTGGGCTCCCTTAACTACTCGGTTGTAACAGCGCTCTCATACCCAATTACGTTGTTAACCCCTTGTGTACCGGCGACGTCTTTGTCATTTTACTCTACCTATTTTTAGACGATGTTGTGCAGTTTAAGAAGGATCTGTGGCAGTAAAAGGGTGAAGGGAGATAGTTAAAAGCCTGTTAATCGCTGGAAGCCCTTATTTAGCTGAACAAAATCGTCTAATAGTAGCCAGAACAAAGCTAAAAGAACGGCGCCAGTAATGAAGTGGTTAATTACGAAACCTTGAACAACAAAAATATGATGTCCAGAAAAAGCGACTACCTCCTCCATAACTTGACAGCAATCTGACTCCCTTGGCAGCTCTGTACTGTATTAATGTCTGTCAGATGTTGAATAAGGTAAGTAAGGGTAGGAACACGTTTGTATATCTCACTTGAAACGAATAAATCAGGTTTAGATAGTCCTGATACCAATTATTGATCAAAATATATACTTGGCGTCGAGACATCACATCTTACTAGCGCGATTGTACAGTATATAGTTTATCATGCATCCATTAGTTATCCCAGAAAGGAGCTGCCAAGGGAATCAAATTTCCGTCAAGTTATGGAGGAGTTAGTCACTTTTTCTGGACCCCCTTCTACCTCATGTTTAGCATATTATTTTTTTAGATTTTAAGACATTAGTTCCGCTAGTTTGGCGATTTTATGACCTTTCGCCTCATGTTGTTGTCAATGTTAAGAGCTTTTGTGCCATTTAGGTGTCGATTGTTTTCCCGGCGAGCGATAGCGAGCCTGTAATTTTAGAAGGAACCGGCCTTCGGTCGGGACATTTTTCTACAGAAATATGTACACATTTATCTTGAAAAGGGGTCTAGAGGGTGTTTTTATAAGCCTTATGGAGTTCTAGCGAGGAAACTAAAAAATAAATACAGAAATATATAGATAAATACATAAATATATAAATAAATACATAAATATATATATATATACATAAATATATAGATAAATACATAAATATATAGATATATACATAAATATATAGATAAATACATAAATATATAGATATATACATAAATATATAGATAAATACATAAATATATAGATATATACATAAATATATAGATAAATACATAAATATATAAATAAATACATAAATATATAAATAAATACATAAATATATAAATAAATACATAAATATATAAATAAATACATAAATATATAAATAAATACATAAATATATAAATTAATACATAAATATATAAATAAATACATAAATATATAAATAAATACATAAATATATAGATAAATAAACAAGCACTACCTCCTTATGGGGAGATTTCCACTGGAGGGATTTTTTTCTTGACTCATTTCTCCCTCATGTTTAGCCTCATTGCTTTTCTAATTTTAAGACGTTCGCCCCATTATTTTGACGATTTAAAGAACTTTCGACCTATTTCTGTCAAATTTAAGACCTTTTGTGCCATTTAGGTGTCGATTTTATCCTGGCGAGCGATACCGAGCCTGTAATTTAAGAGGAACCGGCTTTCATCTGGGACATTCTTCTACCGAAAAATTTACAAATTTATCTTGAAAGGGGCTCAAGGGGGTGTAATCTTAAGCTTGATGGATATCTAGGGATCAAACTAAGAACCTCCCCTTAAAACTAACTCGAGTGCATTGAATCCTCGTAGTGTGTGTTTGGTGGCTCGAACAGGTTATCGAAATAGTTTGTCAGTTTTTCATAATACTACTTTCGAGCTGTAAGGAGGTTCAAACTATTAAGGGGAGATTTTTTGTTTGCTTTCGAGACCCCCATCAAGCTTTAAAAAAATACTCCCTTCGATATATATTAGTACATTTTTCGGTAGACAAATTTCCCGGTCCAAGGCTGATTCCTCCTAAAATACAGACTCGCTATCGCTCGTCAGGAAAGTATCTACATTTTAATGGCACGAAAGTTCTCAAAATGTACAGATATTGGGCAAAATGTCTTAAAATCGCCAAACTAACGGGGCGAACGTCTTCAAAATATCAAAACTAATGGGGCTAAACATGAGGGAGAAGGAGGTTCGAAGCAAAAATCCCATAGGTGAACATCTTCTTAATATTGATACTTAATTAGCCCAAATGCCAGCTAAAATAAGTTGGCTGTACACACGTCCATTCATTAAGGGGAGATCTCCACTTGAGGGATTTTTTTCTTGACCCCTTTCTCCCTTATGTTTAGCCCCATTGCTTTTGATATTATAAAACGTTTCCCCATTAGTTTAGCGATTTTAAGAACTTTCACCCCATATTAAGACCTTTCGTGCAATTCAGGTGTCGATTTTATCCTGGCGATCGATAGCGAGCCTGTAATTCAAGAGTAACCGGCCTTCGGCCGGGACATTTTTCTACCGAAAAATATACAAATTTATCTTGAAAGGGGGTCTAGGGGGTGTAATTTTAAGATTGATGGAATTCTAGGGAACGAACTAAAAACCTCCCCTTAAGGGGGCCCACCTCGCTTTTTTGTTCTCTTTCTCTCCCTCTCTCTTTGGCTTGTATCCATTCGGCCCCATTTAGCCTACTGTTTTAAGACATTTACCCCCATCTAGGTGTCAAAATTTGTCTGGCATGCGGTAGCGAGCCAGCATATATATATTTTTGTTTTGACAGCAAGCTAAATTTGTAAATTTTTCGATAGAAAATTTTCTCCGGCGAAGCCGGATTTCTCCATACAATGCTGGCTCGCTATCGCTCGCTAGGAAGATATCGACATCTGGATGGGGATAAACGTCTTAAAATAGTTGGCTGAATGGGGCCGAATGGATACAGGCCAGAGAAAGATAAACAAAAACGGTGACCCCCCCCCCCCCTTAAATAATATTACTATACCCTGGCTTTATAAAACTGACGGAAAATGCAAAGTTCCCATCAAGATTTCTCCGTTATTTTGAAGATTTTGCAATTAAATACGGTGGTAATTATATAAACTTGCTCTTAATATGATGCAGAGACATAGTTATTTCCTATATTTCCATTAAGTATCGTTAAATCAGCTGTTAAGGGATTCAATTTACCGTCAGCTGAAGAGAGACAGAAGAGACCTCCATCAAGCTTACAATTAAACCCCCTAGACCGAAAACATTCCCGGTCGAAGGCCGATTCTTCTTTTATTACAGGCTAGCTATTACTCGCCAGTAAAAAATCGACACCTACATGGAACTAAAAGTCTTAAAATTGACAAAAATAGGGAGAACATTCTTAAAATCGCCAAAGTAAGGGGGCGAACGTCTTAACATCTCAAAGCCTGTTTTCTTCCTAGTTTACATTAACGACATAGATGAGGGTCTCACCTGTACAATTTAAAACTTTGCTGACAATACAAAAATTGCAAATAGCGTACTCTAAAATGAACATGTTGAAGATATGCAACATAATCTAGATAAATTGTCACATTGGGCTCAAATTTGGCAAATGTGTTTCAATGCGGATAAATGTAAACTAATCAATATCCGGAAACCGAAATGAGAAAGCAAACTATTCAACGAATGGCACCCACCTTAAGAGTGTAAACAGAGAAACTGATTTGGGAGTAACAATATCGAGTAAACTAAAACCGAGTCAACAATGTTCAGAAGTTGTTAAATAGGCAAACAAAATAATTGGTTTTATAGGCAAGTCATTTGAGGATTAATCCAAAGATGTAATCCTAACTCTTTACAATTCCTTAGTTCACCCTCTCCTGGAATATTACGTTCAATCATGGTGCCCTTACTACCAAAAAGATATAGACAAGCTAGAACGAGTTCAACGTTGAGTTACCAAAATGCTAACTGCCTAAATAACAAACCATACGAGGAGCGTCTTAGATAATTAAATATATTTCCTTTAACCTAGCGCAGAGGCGACTTAATTCTAGTGTTCAAAATGATCAATTGCATTGACAATATCTATCTATCTACCTATTGCCTGACACCGTGATCCCCAAAGGGGTGGCCATGAACGAAACGCTCTAATGCACCTCTTTCCCCAGTCAGTCGACGCACCTCCTCCCAACCAGCACCGCCTTTACCCATATACTTCCTCACTCCATCCTTACACCTCTCTTTCGGTCTACCTCCCACTCTCTGTCCTTCCATCTCGCTCTCGTACACCCTCTTAAGTCATTCTCTCGCTTCCCATACGTACCATAAGGCCGAACCATCTCAAGGTGTTCCTTTTTTCACTTTCCAGCACATCTACCTCCACACCACACCTCCTTCTTGCTTCCTCATTCGTCTGTCTATTCCTCCATGTAACTCCTCACGCGCTTTTCAAGTAACTAATTTGCACCCCTCTCACTCTTGGTCTGAGTTTCTTCACCAACGTCCATGCTTCGCTTCCGTAAGTCAGTGTCGGGATTTTCACACTGTCATGCAAGGACTTATTCACTTCCATACTGACCACCCTATTTCTTGTTACTGCTTTCAGCGTTCCTACAACCCTCTTCCCCTGTTGCACCCTCTCCTGCATTTTTTCATCCATAGTCCCATCTTTAATCAACACACTGCCCAGATACTTAAATGAGTTGACAATCTCCATAGCCTGACCGTTCTACTTCAACTCACACTCTGTGGCCTCACCCCTTTTGAAGACCATAACCTTGCTCTTCCCCGCATTTACCTTCAGATACCGTTTTTCGCACACTGTTCCAAACATATTTACCAGACCCTTCAACTCCCATTCATTATCGCTCATCAGAACTGTATCATCAGCAAACAGCAGTACAGGTAGCTTCCACTCATTGCCCTACCTTATCAGCGATACACCAACATCCACTGCTCTTCCTTGTATTTCTTTCATGACTCCATCCACATCATGGAAGATAATGGAGATAACCCCATTATCTGCTTCAGTGAAGGAAGTAATGACGTTGGCAAAGGTAGGAGTGAGGAACTGCTCAGACAGTATCGGGAAGTGTTAGATAAAGTTAGGATGAAGGGAGGGATCCCTGTAGTGCATAGTATCTTACCTAGAAGGGGAGTTGGAAAGGAATGGACGTCCAGGGCAATTGGTATAAATTGTCGTCTGGAAAAATATTGTAAGGAGAAAGCAATACCATTCATAGACAACTGGACCAAATTCTATGGTAAAGATAATATGTACGTAAGGGATGGGGTGCATCTTTCGAGGTTAGGGGTTTCCACGTTAGCTAGCTCATTAGATAGAACATTTGCGGGGTTTCGCTGAAGATGAAGCCTGTGTGGGCAAAACAGAAAATAAGTTTGGATAGGGAAAGAAATTATACATCAGCTAGGAATGTAATAGAACCCCAGTCACATATAAATTTTAGTAATTATGATAGCATTGACTGCAGTGAAATCGAAGGAAATAATAAGTTAGTTAATAACAATAGAACATTAGTTACAAAAAATAGTAATAGGTTGAGGGTATATTATACAAATTGTAGAAGTTTATGTAATAAAATGGATCAGCTTAGGGCAATTGTTAGCAAGGAAAATATAGACATTGTAGCGATTACAGAAACCTGGATAAATACTGACTCTAGACATCTATTAGCAGCATTTCATATGCCAGGATACAATTTATTTAAATACGACAGAACAGACAGAAGGGAAGGTGGAGTTGCAATTTATGTCAGGGATATTTTAAAATGTTGCCTTAGATCAGATATTAAAACAAATATCGATAATGAAAGTGTGTGGGTAGAGATTAGCGGGGAAGGTGAGACAATTATTTTGGGAACCATTTATAGGGCACCCTGTCTTTGTCGAAATTTAGGCAAATTATTATGGGAAGAAATCAGTAAGGCATCTCAGAATAATAATGTTTGCATTTTAGGCGACTTTAATCTTCCAGGTATAGATTGGGTTAATCAAACTAGCAATAACGAATCCGAAGATTTTCTTGAAGTAGTACTAGACAACTTTCTCTTTCAATTTGTAAATTCGCCAACTAGAGGATATAATATTCTGGACCTAGTTCTTAGCAACAGAGAAAATTGGCTAAAACATTTAGAAGTGGGCGACCAGCTAGGGAACAGTGACCATAAATCAATATATTTATCTATAGAATTAAATCATAAACCAAAGGAAAATAAGGTTCTTGTCCCTGACTTTAGAATGGCAAATTTTAGGGGATTAAAAGGGTAACTCAGAATTAAAGGTGAGGCAGGAGATTTAGGTCAAGTAAGCCAATTAGTTCCAGCAGAACAGAGATGTCGGGACCAGGTGGGTCACACAGCTGAGATAGTTAGACAACCAACTGAAAATTTTAATGGTGTGTATAATCAGTTCATCTCTTCCTTACAGAGCGAACAAGATCAATATATACCAAAACAATTTTTTAGAACACATACAAACCAACCAAAATGGATGACAAATAAATTATTAGATCTTATAGGTAGAAAGAGAGGTGTATACAGAAAAATACAGAAAGGCGAAATCCACCTTATAGGATATCACCATAACTTGTCGAGGCAGGTAAAGAAGGAAATTAGGAAGGAAAAAAGAAACTACGAAATCAAGGTAGCAAATGAATCCAAAAACAACTCTAAAGTATTGGATGAAATGTATAAATCTAAGGTAAAGGATACAGTAGGGCCCCTTAAGAATGTGATAGGTGAGATTACAGATGATGAGTTAGAAATGTGCAATACTCTAAATTAGTAATTTCCTTTCTGTTTTTACAAACGAAAATTTAGATCAAGTTCCAGTAGTCAACCAAGTTTTTAACGGTAGTATAGACGAAATATTAAGCACAGTTCAGGAGGTCACTAGTGAAGAAGTAATTAAGGAAATATATAGACTAAAACTTCAGAAATCTCCAGGTTCAGATGAGGTGTATGCTAGGGTATTAAAAGAATGTAAGGACGAATTAAGTTACCCATTGACTCACCTATTTAATAATTCACTAGCTTTAGGCTTAGTTCCTGATTCATGGAAGCTCGCAAATATAATTCCGATATATAAAAAAGGTGATAAACCCATAGCATCAAATTACCGTCCTATTAGTCTCACATCAATTATAGGGAAATTGCTAGAATCAATTATTGCCAGGAAAATTAGAAATCACGTAGAAATGTTCATGTTAATAAAACCCTCTCAACATGGTTTCACTCCAGGACAATCCTGCATAACAAATTTACTCAGTTTTTTTCTCCGAGGTTTATGAAGCGGTAGATAACGACAAGTCATATGATATAGTTTACTTAGACTTCAGTAAGGCATTTGATAAAGCTCCACATGACAGGCTGTTAAGGAAGACAGAAGGATATGGTATTGGGGGGATGCTACTCAAGTGGATTAAGTCATGGCTGGTGCCCTTATTACAGAATGGATATCAACCCTTTAGAGGCAGTCCAAAGAAGAATGACGAACAAGATACATAATATTATAAATTTGTCGTATGAGGAGAGGTTGAAAGTCTTAGGCTTGCACTCACTAGAAAGACGAAGATGTAGGGGAGACATGATAGAGGTATTTAAATGGATAAAAGGTTTAAATAAGGGGGATATAGATGAGGTATTGAAGCTAAAGAACGGCGACATAAACCACTCAAATGGTTTCAAGTTAGATAAGTTTAGATTTAGGAAAGATATAGGAAAGCACTGGTTTGGGAATAGAGTTGTTAACATGTGAAAAGCGCTGCCCAGAACAGTGGTTAGCTCAGAAACAGTTGAAAGCTTTAAGCATAAGTTGGATTCCCATATGGGTGATGTGGGCTGGGTGTGAATGGGAGCTGCCTCATGTGGGCCGCATGGCCATATGCAGTTTCCCGCGATCATATGACCTAGTGTTCTTGTGTAATTGGGGTTGGGTGTGACCGGGATCTGCCTTGTGTGGGCCGATCGGCTTTTTGCATACTCCCATTTTCTTATGTTCTTATGTATGCAGTAAACAACCACAGGGACATCACACACCCCTGTTTCAACCCAACATTCAGATCAAAGAACTCGCTCTACTCATTCTCCACACGTACTGCCGCCTTTGGACCCTCATACATGCTCTTCACTGCTTTCAGAAACTTGCCATCTACTCCGTATATTCTAAGTACTTTCCACATACCTTCTCTATCGACTCTGTCATAGGCCTTCTCCAAGTCCGTAAAGGCAACACACAGCTTTTGTTGCTATGTTTATGTATATGTATATGTGTTTTGTTTATGGTTGTGTGATTATGTATGCACAAATTGGCTACACTAGAGAAAGTCAGCGTCACCAGTTGCTGTCAGGTTAGCTTGAATACAATATAGTAGAGGTGTGTGGTAGAGGAAACCCGAGGGGCAATTAGGGACGGAGAATGAAGGGGCTTCAATTCTGGGAAGTGGTGAAGCGAGCGAAGGTTCGTCTTTTGGGGTTGTTTGTGTTTGTGGGTGTGTGTGTGTTTTTGTGTATGTGTGGGTGTGGGTGGGTGGTGTGTGTATGTGTTGGGCTTTATGGGTAGTTGCTTGTTTGTGGGTGGGTGTGGGTGTATGTTTGTGTGTTGCGCTGTATGTGTAGTTGCTTGTGTGTGTGTGTGTGTGTGTGTGTGTGTGTGTGCGTATTATACTCCATGTGTGTGCATGCTTCAAACTCCGTGTATCCAGACATTTTTACTCTAACGGACCTTGAATTAAACGTTCTATCTATCAATCTATCTATCTATCTATCATTCTAGCTATCTATGGGAGGGGGAGACGCTTGCTACGGGCAGCTCCGACTTTTGTCATATACACACATAAATAAATAATACATAAATAAATAAATAAATGTCTCTTTGTGTTCAGGTCTGTTCTTTGATATTCTTAAAGTCAGGTAGGGGGCGAAACACGGTACAATAACTCCTTCAGTACCGGTGAATTCATTGTAACTATATTCTGGCTACTATTAATCGATTTTAGCCAGTTTATCCAGCAATTAACAGGCTTCAAACTATCTCACTTGACTTTTTCTTTTACTACCACAGATCCTTCTTAAACTGCAAAAAAATCGACTAAATATAGCAAGAATCAAATTTAAATGACGTCTCCCATAACAAAAGGGCTAACTAGTACATAAAACAGTACACCACTGGGAAAGTTCAAATCTTGTACAACATTATTTTACATCCTTTTAAAAGACCAGAGTTAGGGACAAAAGTTAAGGGGATATATATTTTTTGCTTCCTAGACATCCATCAAGCTTAACAAAAATACCTCTATAACCCCTCTTCAAGATAAATGTGTACATTTTTCGATAGAAAAATGGGCCCGCCGAAGGCCGATTCCTCCTAAATTAACCCTCTCCGACATATGACGCGATTTTGAGCCTATTAGGGATACTTTAACCCTTTTTGGCGGGGGTGGACTTAAGTCGGGCTAGAGAACCATGGACTATGTGGCGGGGACCGACTTCAGTCCGTGTGCAATTTTTGAGCAATAATGGCTCTGCGAGAGAGACGAGCGATGGGACGAGCGTAAGTCGGCTCATGACCGCTCGGCACGGGTCCCGCACGACTACTGACGTCTACTCCACACACACCCACACTCACTACCTCGCTACACAGGGAATTATGTAAGGAAATTACCGTATTTTAGGGATTTTTCCTTCGTCTTGCACGATCGTTGCAAGAGAACGCGTGGTCGTAGAAGGATGGTTCTGGTGTCATTAGAAAGCTCAATTATCGCCCTTTCAGGGATACATAATTGTATTACGCTCTGGCTCTTGTTTATGCATGAAAAAGATCACGGAAACAAGGTCGTTTAGGGTAAAACCACCCGCTTGGCGGGTAGAAGTTACTGACAGGCCCGCTCGTAAGGCGTTAAAGCTTTTGTTACCATTAGGGGTATTTAGAAACCTTTAGATTAGTTACTTCAACCTCTGCAGTTGTCTTTGAGTTAGCTGTCAGCAGAAAACTAATTTTGGAGAGGTAATTATAAGAGTGAGAGAACTCTATTTCTTATTGCTAATCTGGCAACCTCTGCGTCATATGTGCGTGAAAGGGTTAACATGCTCGCTATCGTTCGCCAGGAAAACATTGACACCTAAATGGTACGAAAGGTAATACAAATGACGGAAACGGGGCGTCAAACTAATGAGGCGAACGTCTTAAACCCTCGAAACAAATGGGCTAAACAGAAGAGGGTCCAGAAAAAAAAACCCTCTTAAGTAAATATATCCCCTTAAAGATAAAAGCGACCATCATTATGTTCCGGCTCAGCTCATGGGGTAGCTAGGTAGGCCTGCTGACAAATCCTTAACGGCAGATTTCCACTTGAGGGATTTTTTCTGGACCCCTGTTTCCCTCATCTTCAGTCCCATTGCCTTTGAGATTTTAACACGTTCGCCCTATTAGTTTGGCGATGTTAAGAACTTTCGCCCCATTTCTGTCATTATAAGATCTTTCCTTCCATTTAAATTTCGATTATTTTCCTGGCGAACGATAGCGAGCCTGTAATTTAGGAGGAACCGGCCTTCGACCGGGAAATTTTTCTACAGAAAAATGTAAAAATTTATCTGAAAGGGGGCCTAGGGGGTGTAATTGTAAGCTTGATGGAAGTCTAGGGAACAAACTAAAAACCTCCCCTTAAGTGTTTCCCAGTAGCTCGAATAATGCTACAGGGATGGTATTTCTCTCTAAACTTTCTAACTCTCTCTAACTCACTCTCTCTCTCTCTCTCTCTTTGGTCCCACTCACAGCTAAAAAACCCATACAAAGATCACCCTCTCCTTTCAGTGTCACTATAGTCTGTTCATGCTATTCTCTGTGCAACTCTCTAACCCAAGAGTAAAACGTTACTCTCAGACTTCCTTCTATTCAACAGCTGAGCTCTGGAACTCTCTCCCAGAATCAGTCTTTCTCTCTTTCTATGACTTAAATTGCTTCAAACTCCGTGTGTCCAGGCATTTTGGCTCGAACGGCCCTTCATTTTGGCCCTGTCACTCTTTCAACTCTGGGGGAGGCACTCGCTGCAGGCAGTTCTACCTTTTGCCTCCCTCACTCACATATATAAATAAAGGCCATAGCTTATGAACACTAACCTATTATAAACCGTAAAATATTATATCAATGGACTAAATGTTGTTCAAATTTTAAGACCATGTGTGCCATTTAGGTGTCAATTTAATGCTGGCAAGCGATAGCGAGCCTACCATGTAGGAGGAGAGGTATTTTACTGAAAAATGCAAATATTTTTCTCGAAGTGGTAGAGGAGGGGCATTATTTTGAAGCGTGATAGAGGTCTGGTTAGGAAACTATAAAAAACAATAGTAATTAATATATGTATATATATATATATATACACAGTATATATATATATATATACACAGTATATATATATATATATATATATATATATATATATATATATATATATATATATATATATATATATAAATAACATTAAATATATATCAACCTATAAGGGGAGATTTTTACTTTGCTTCCTAGACTCCTGTCAAGCTTTAAAAAACTACCCCAAAGAACCCCCTTCGAAATAAATTTGTACATTTTTCGGGATAAAAATGTCCCGGCCTCCTAAATTACACCTACAGTGCATTCATTCGACATATATCGACAGGCCCCGCCCGCTTCCACCAGCGCCGTAGACGAAGTAGAGCTTATCATACCGCAATCTCGGACAAGTCACTTGTCACCTTACCACGGAGCTGATAAGAGCTCCAAGTAAAATTAATTATAGGATGTAAGAGCGTTTTAATACATGCATATTTGCAGTTATTCTTTACTATACAATATTACCATATACCATTGTACAGAAAAGTAAACTCCATTACCATTGTTACCTCGTCTACTTGGGCAGAGCAGAGGTAGACATTTTTAAGCTAGGCTTAGCGAGCGACTGCGTTTGGGTGTATAGGGTACGGTACCGTAATGCCTCCCCCTCCCTTGTCTGTGTACCTCAGTCTCCCTCCCTCCCTCTCTCTCTCTCATAGTGTGAAGTGATCAAGTTGTCAATTGATCCAAGTATGGGTAAAAGCCGTTGCTGGTAAACTGGTGAATGAAAGACTCTTTCAATCTTCCTGCTTTGAGTTCTGATCTTGTCAATCAATGGCTGTGAAACTTGTGTTGCCTCAGAGGTTTTCTTCACCACCACATCAACTGCCTCAGTTTTCTCCTTATCAAAATACTTGAATACATTTAATACAATATTCCTGGCTTGACTGACAAGTCGGGGAGAACCAGCAGGTCTGCCAGGGGTATGGGCAGGAGACGCCATCTTCCCCCTTCAGAAGACGGGAGGGAACTGAACTGACGTTTGAATGACAGCGCATTGACAGTTGAGAGAGAAGACACCGGCGTTGCCAATGTAGCTACCTTACCGCTAGATCTAAAAGTATTTACTTGAACAAGGAAATGGAGCTGTTAAAGACAGGCTCCAGTCTGAACATTTCTTTCTCACTCGTTGATGTAGAAAGGTAGATGGCTTTGTAGGCCATTTTTAATAATTTAAATTGATAAATAAATATTGACTTGATCTAGCGGCAATATTTTACACCTAGCAATAAGAATGCTGGCTATACTCCGAATCTTTTAGCACATGTTATCAATATTGGAGTAATATTCTAGCAATATTAGGTAGGCATTTACTAGTTTATATTCTTCTAGATTACTTCTGCAAATAGATTAAATAATATTTTTGTGCTGATTTGGTAACCCTGTTGGACACCTCGCACCTCGCACAGTCATGCCAGCCGTATGATAACGGTTGGGAAACTGGGCGGGGCCTGTCGATATATGTCGAATGAATGCACTGTAAATCGCACGAAAGTTCTTAAAATTGGGCGAAATTACATAAAATCGTCACATTAACGGGGCGAACGTCTTAATATCTAAACAAAAATGGGACTAAACATGAGGGAGAAGGAGGTTCGAAAAAAATCCCTTAAGTGAAAATCTCCCATATCGGAGGCTCTCTACGTTCCTTTGTTTCAAGTTGACTCCCTCGACTCTTCCATATTCAGTGGAGTACTCTTAGGTGTACTTACTCTAGTTGTACTTACTCTAGTTGTATTGCGGGAGTGAGCATGCTCGTTATTTCCCGCCTCCTATATGTGTAGGTGTTATATGTATCGTTGGAATGGCTGTGGATGTGTGTGTAGTCTGTATTTTAGCCAATTGGCGACATCGGAAACGAAGGCTTAGGGTGGATCTGTATGGTACCATTCTCACTATAGACGGTACCGTCTCGCCCGAAGGCTTAGGTAGCCATCAGCTTAGGTGAACCATATGATACCCATCTCGCCTTGTACCATTTTTGCCAACCCCAGATGGGACGTCACAACGTCGTCAACTTATTCCAGGTACCTATTTACAGCTAGGTGAACTGAGGCTAACACATGAAAGGAGACAAGCCCAATTTGTCTCCGCCCGGCCGTGAATTGAACCCCCGACCCCTCGTGTGTGAGACGAGAGCTCTACCTACTAGGCTACGGGCTGCGTGTGTGTGTGTGTGGGTGTGTGTGTGTGTGGTGTTCTATATGTGTGTGTGTGTGTGTGTGTGTGTGTAAGTGTGTGTGTGTGTGTAATGTGAAGAGTGTGATTGAGTGGTGGTGTTCTATATGGGTGTGTGCATAGTATATGAAGTATCTAGAAGTGTGTGTATCTATGAGTGTGTGTGTGTGTGTGTGTCTGTGTGTATATGTGGGTGTGTGTGTGTGTGATGTGCAGTGTGTGGTGTTCTATATATGTGTGTGTGTGTGTGTAATGTGAAGTGTGTGATTGAGTGGGTGGTGTTTTATATGTGTGTGTACATAGTATGAAGTATCTAGAAGTGATATCTTTGAATGTGTGTGTCTGTGTGTATATGTGTGTGTGTGTTTGTGTGAATGGGTGGGTATACTGTGGGTTTGTTGTGAATGTTTGAGTGTGGGTGGGTATGCATGTGTGTGTGTCTGTGAGTGTGTGTGTGTGTAATCCTGCTTTACGTCCTAACATTTCGGGAGGTTATTGAAACTTGGATCATTAGCAGAAACCTGAGCGTGGAAGTAATGAGAGGATTTAAAACAGGGCTGGCAAACAAGTCTATCCAGGGATTAGTGGGGCTGACTGTTGACATACAGTTTATCCAGAAATATAACATCTGAGGTGAAACTCTTGATTCCGGGGGCTGATGAGCGATTGGTGCTTCCGAATGTGTGTGTGCTTGCTTTTTGTGGGCGAACTGTTATGTGTTCTTCTCCTGTCACCTCTTTTTCCTTTCTCATGTCTCTTGCTGATCCTCCCTACCTCTTGTGGGAGTAAGAGCTGGCTACTGACCGACTGACTGTATGTCCAGAAATACATTCACCTCTCGCAAGATGCATGACAATTGGCACCCTTGTGGATTAAGATGCGTTTTGATAATTGATGTTGGCTGTCATAAGGTGATTTTATTCAGCATTGGGAGGCCCTCTAGAAGTTAAAGGGGTAAACACTCTCTCAATAATCCCTCTGACTCCCACAATTCCTTCCAAAACTGCGCGTGTAGTTAATGTAGCTACTTTACATACGGTTGAGTCCCTCGGAACCTTAATATGCAAAGTTAAGGGAGTAGTGTTTTGGTTTTTGGTCTATATATTTATTTATTCATTTTTTAGTTTCCTCGCTAGTACTCTAACAATCTTAGAAAACACCCCTTAGACCCCCTTTCAAGATAAATTTGTAAATTTTTCGGTAGAAAATGTTTCCTTCTAAAATTAGAGGCCCGCTTTCGCTCGCCAGGAAAAAAATTACACCTAAAGGGCATGAAAAGTTTTAATATTAACACAAAAATGAGGCGAAGGGTCTCAACATCGCCAAACTATCGGAACGAAGGTCTTAAAACCTCAATACTAATATGCTAGACATGAGGGAGAAGGGGGTCCAGAAAAACAACGAGTAGTACCCCCTTAAGTGGTTCGAATTAACTGTCCTTGTCCGAATGCCTACCATGCCTTCCCTGGTCTTAAGCCGGTGTCACACGAGCGATTTTTCCGTCAATTGTTATGGGCAAATTAGAGTCTGGAAGCTTAAAATAATCAACTTTATCAGAATTCAGCCGCCTAACATAATCTACCTTCAGTCTAGTTACCAATACCAGTGCGAAAAAGTCCGGAAATAATACGAGAAAAAACTAATCAAGCCAATATTTCTACCATTTGGGAAGGGTCAGCCAGGGAATAGGTGCGGAAATATGCAGCCCATTTGCTCTAACCCTTTTCGAGTTACAGCAATTATGGTTCACAGTTTCCTGCCTACCTACTTTGAACAGGGTATAGGCCTAGACCTGTAGCTACATATTTTACTTTATATTTACTCTGTTTCATTGAGGGAGCCCACCTCGCTTTTTTTTTTTTTTTCTCTTTCTCTCCCTCTCTCTTTGGCTTGTATCCATTCGGACCCATTCAGCCTACTGTTCTAAGACGTTTACCCCCATTCAGGTGTCAATATTTTCCCGTGAGCCCAGCATTATATATTTTTGTTTTAACAGCAAGCTAAATTTGTACATTTATTGATAGAAAAATGTATCTGGCGAAGCCGGTTATCTCCATAAAATGCTGGCTCGCTATCGCTCGCCAGGAAGAAATCAACACCTGGATGGAGATAAACGTCTTAAAACAGTTGGCTGAATGGGGCCGAATGGATACAAGCCAGGGAAAGAGAGAAAAGGAGAGAAAGATAAAAAAAAAAAACGGTAATCCCCCTTAATCAACATTGCACTCGATTATTGTCAATGAATTCTTCCCACTTCAGTTCGATAATTTCTTGCTTCTTTATCTTTTGGCTGCCACCTGACGATTTCACTTATATTAGGAAACAAAATAGGCGTTTTCACAAGGGAGGATTTTACGTTTGAGGTGTGTGATATTAAGCGACTTGACACGAGGCATAGCTATTCTCTCTCTCTCTCTCTCTCTCTCTCTCTCTCTCTCTCTCTCTCTCTCTCTCTCTCTCTCTCTCTCTCTCTCTCTCATATATGTAATAACGTTCTTGACATTGTACTTGCAACAAAAGAAGAATTAATAGAGAATTTTAATGTTGGTGATGAATTCAGTAACAGCGACCATCGTACGATAACTTTCAGTTTAAAGTTTACTAGTAACGAACCAAATAGTAGCATCGAAAAAGTCCCTAATTTCAAGAAAGCAAACTTTCATAAACTTAGAGCTATGTTTAAAGAATCTGACTGGAGCTTTTTAATTAACAATACCGACTTAAATACATCTTGGAAGTTATTCGAAACCACTTACCTAAAAGCAGTGCAAGACTGCATACCATCGAAAATACGGCGTCCAGGCCATAATAATAAACCCAAATGGTGGAATAAAGATATTTCAAAATGTCTGCTTGCTAACAAATTTGCTAATGATAGATTAAAATCCTCACAAAATGACGAAGAACGGGTGAAATTTGTAGAGCTACGACGCAAAGCCAAACAGTTAATTAAGCAAAGTAAAAAGACCCGAGAGTTACATATTGATAATGAAAGCAAAACAAACCCGAAAAAAATCTATAGTTATATCAGAAAGAAAAAAGTAGTTACTTCAACTGTTGGACCGTTAGTCGATGAAAATGGAGAATACACCAAAGACGAAGTACAAATGAGTAATGCCCTCAATACCTTCTTTGCATCAATATTTACAACAGAAGACCTCAGTGATATCCCTACACCATCGCCGATTCAGATTGATAATTCAGATGTTCTAAGCAATATCACCGTTACAGAGAGAGAAGTATTGAACTGTTTAGATAAACTCAAGGTAAACAAAACGCCTGGACCTGATACAATCTCACCTAAAGGAAGCTAAGGATGAGCTCTCCAAACCACTGACATTACTATTCAATAAATCCTTGCAGTCTGGAACTATGCCTGATCAGTGGAAGCTAGCCAACGTAACACCGATATTAAAAAAAGGCAGCAAATCCCTACCCAGTAACTATCGTCAAATTAGCTTAACCTCAGTTGTATGTAAAATGCTAGAAACGGTTATAATAGACAAACTCGTAAATAACTTAGAGGAAAATAACATACTTAAAGATACTCAACACGGCTTTCGTAAGAAACGTTCCTGTTTAACAAACCTCTTAGACTTCTTCCACGATATCCTCAACCTCTATGATGAGAGTAAAGCTGTAGATATTATATTCCTTGATTTTCAAAAGGCCTTTGACAAAGTTCCCCACAAACTTTTACTGCTAAAACTAAAAGCGCATGGAATACAAGACGGTGTGTTGAAATGGATAGAAAATTGGCTCAGCGACAGAAAGCAAAGAGTAGTCATAAACGGTAAGGCATCTAAATGGACCAATGTAAGTAGCGGGGTACCCCAGGGATCGGTACTAGGACCAATTATCTTTCTAATTTACATCAACGACATACAGTAGATGAGGGTCTCACCTGTACAATTTCAACATTTTCTTGACGATACAAAAATTGCAAATAGCGTACTCTCAAAAGAACAAGTTGACGATATGCAACACAATCTAGATAAATTGTCATGTTGGGCCCAAATTTGGCAAATGAGTTTCAATGCGGATAAATGTAAAGCACTACATATCGGATACCTAAATGAGAAAGCAAACTATTCGATGAATGGCACTCAGCTTAGGAATGTAAATAGAGAAACCGATCTGGGAGTAACAATATCGAGTAACCTAAAACCGAGCCAACAATGTTCAGAAGTTGTTAAGAAGGCAAACAAAATAATTGGCTTTATAGGCAGGTCATTTGAGCATAAATCCAAAGAAGTCATCGTAACCCTTTACAATTCCTTAGTCCGCCCTCTTCCGGAATACTGCGTTCAATCCTGGTGCCCTTATTACCAAAAAGATATAAACAAGCTAGAACGAGTTCAACGTAGAGTTACCAAAGTTAATCCATAGCCTAAAGAACAAACCTTACGAAGACCGTCTTAGAAAATTAAATCTATTTCCTTTAACCCAACTCAGATTAAGAGGTGACTTAATTCAAGTGTTCAAAATCATCAAAGGCATCGAAAATATGAACTGTAGTAATATAAGTACTTCACTATCGACCAATCTAATTACACGAGGGGAAACGGTTGCAAAATTATTGGTAAATCTTTTAAATCACACGAATCTAAGAATTACTTCTTCAATCGAGTTGTCAACTTGTGGAATGGGCTTCCCCGAGACGTTATAGACTGCAGCATCGTTGATTCATTTAAACTCCGCCTAGACAAATATCTCTCATCAAATCCGCGACTGACTGCGTTTGTAAATGAATAACTTTTTTTTATCCTCCCCTCAGTTACTAACCCATCTTTTTTTTGTTTTTTTTTGTTTTTTCTATGTGATTGAGGGAGGCAAAAGGCATAACTGCCTATAGCGAGTGCCTCCCCCATAGTTGAAAGAGTGACAGGGCCATAATCAAGGGACGTTCGAGCCAAAATGCCTGGACACACGGAGTTTGAAGCAATTTAAGTCATAGGAAGAGGGAAAGACTGATTCTGGGAGAGAGTTCCAGAGCTCAGCTGTTGAGTAGAAGAAAGTTTGAGAGTAACGTTTCACTCTTGGGTTGGAGAGTTGCACAGAGTAGGGGTGGGTTTGAGTTGCAAGACGGGTACCACGTGCCCTACGTAAAGGAGGTGGTATGCACTGGGATAGCTCTGAGGAACACTGATTATTATAGTAGCGATAGAATAGCGAGAGAGATGCAACATTGCGGCGGAGAGAGAGAGATTGCAGAGAGTTGGTGAGTGGACGGGAGTTAATGATACGAAAGGCCTTCCTTTCAACTTTGTCTAGGAGAGCGGTGTGAGAGGAACCTCCCCACACATGTGAACAATACTCAATACAAGGGCACACTATGCCCCTGTACAGAGCAAGAAGCTGTGCAGTGGAAAAGAACCCCCTAAGGCGGTTGAGCACACCCAGCTTCTGGGAGGCTGCCTTAGCAAGACTGGTAATATGGTCCTTCCAAATGAGAGCAGAAGAAAAAGAGACACCCCCCTAACTTCCTAATCCTACCACGGACATTAGTTCCCTTTCCAATGTTCCCTTACCCACTCTAAACCACTGTTTGGACACTTGATCCTCAGTGTTTTGGAGGACAAGCAGCCTAGAAGGGTCACTAGATCTGTTGTTCCTTGATTTCCTTTGTACTTTGTACTCTCTCTCTCTCTCTCTCTCTCTATCTCTTTTTCTATCTAGTTATCTCTCTCTCTCTCTCTCTCTCTCTCTCTCTCTCTCTCTCTCTCTCTCTCTCTCTCTCTCTCTCGATCAATCAGTGAACCAGCCAGCCACTCCACCGCTCATCTTTTCTCTCATTAACACCTTACGAGCGGCCTATGCGGTTTATTTATATGTACCGCCCAGCGGGGTGTTTTTAGCCAAAATAGGGCTGTTTACGTGATCATTTTCATGCCTAAATAAGACCCAGAACGTAAAACAAGTATCTATCCCTGAAAGTGCATAAACAGAGCTTTCGAATGACACCATAACGATCCTTTTATGATGGCTAGTTTTCTTGCAATAACCGTGCAACGCGAGTGCAAAAAGCATGTAATTAGGCACTTTCCCCATACAATTCCGTATATAGCGAGTGAGAGAGGGAGGGAGGAGGTGGGATTCGTGTCAGTAGGTTCGCCGCGGTGGTCTGGAGCAGTCATACGCTCGCTACTCTCCTGCCACCACTTGTCTCTCTCTCTCAGCAACATTACGTGCTGAAATTGCCACACGACCTATGTCGAGCGCCGCCAGATAGTCCAGCTTTATTTAACTCGACTTATGTTGCTCGCCGCTAATTAAGGGTTAAAGGGAGGGATGGGCCGGTAAATGAGTTTGGAACAGTGTGCGAAAAACGGAATTTGAAGGTAAATGCGGGGAAGAGCAAGGTTATGGTCTTCGAAAGGGGTGAAGTCACAGAGTGTGAGGTGAAGCTGAACGGTCAGGCTATGGAGATCGTCAACTCTTTTAAGTATCTGGGCAGTGTGTTGAGTAAAGATGGGACTATGGATGAAGAAGTGCGGTAGAGGGTACACCAGGGGAAGAGGTTTGTAGGAACGCTAAAAGCAGTAACAAGAAATAGGGTGGTCAATATGGAAGTGAAGAAGTCCTTGCATGACAGTGTGGTAATCCCGACACTGACTTACGGAAGCGAAGCATGGACGTTGGTTGAGAGACTCAGACCAAGAGTGAGAGCAGTGGAATGAATTACTTAAGGAGTGCGTGCGGAGTTACATGGAGGGATAGACAGACTAATGAGGAAGTAAGAAGGAGGTGTGGTGTGGAGGTAGATGTGCTGGAAAGTGTGAAAAGGAACAACTTGAGATGGTTCGGCCATATGGAACGTATGGAAAGCGAGAGAATGACTAAGAGGGTGTACGAGAGTGAGGTGGAGGGACAGAGAGGGAGAGGTAGATCGAATGAGAGGTGGAAGGATGGAGTGAGGAAGTACATGAACAAAGGCGGTGCTGGTTGGGGGGAGGGGCGTCGACTGACTGGGGACAGAGGTGCATCCGGTTTTCTGGACCACTTTCTCCCTCATGTTTAGCCCCATTAGTTTTCAGATGTTAAGATGTTTGCCCCATTAGTTAGTCGATTTTAAAACCCTTCCCCCCATTACGTCGTCAATATTTAGACCTTTCGTACTATTTAGGTGTCGATATTTTTCCCTGGCGAACGATAGTGAGCCTGTAATGTTGGAAGAACTGGCCTTCGGTCGGTACATTTTTCTACCAAAACATTTTTAGGCGGGTGCCCAACCCCGAAAGGGGTTGAAATACGGGAGCTATCCCCCCGCCAAAGGTGGCTTTCTAGGGCCTTTCCTAGCTGATGCTGAGAGGATTGGGTTCTAGTCATGTGGTGATGGGCTAGTCTATCAGAGTGAGAGCTGAGCGATCTCTGCCATACCCATAGCTTACTCTGACTGTTCCTATTACTTATATATTTTCTAGATCTCAAGTGACGGCGTCTCTTCCGTGGATTGACCTCCCAATCTACCAAGATTGGAAGCCAAAGCGTCACATTTTTCCTTTGCCCCTCAACTTTCTCTTCATAATTGCTGAGGGGCACAAGGGCCCTGGGTGTGGCTTTGGTTTCCCGGGCGTTTCCGCACCCTCCTCAGCTCCCCGCCATGGAGTGGCTTCGGTCACCCAGGCTTTATTGTGGTCAGCAGGGAGGGTTCTGTGGGGGCGGTCGGTTATGGCCTTGGCCTTGCTCGGGGCCTTGGGGCTGTTCGGCCAGGCAGCTTGGGGAACAACAACAACAACAACAACCAAAACATTTACAAATTAATCTAGAAGGGGGATCTAATGGATGTTTTTTTTTTAATTTGATGGAGGTCTAGGGAGGAAACTAGAAACATAATGAATACATGCAAACATCGCCCAAAAAGTGAACCATCCCCCCTTAAAATATACTGTATACGTCTATCCCTCCTTAAAATATACTGTATACGTCTATCCCTCCTTAAAATATACTGTATACGTCCATCCCCCCTTAAAATATACTGTATACGCCCATCCCCCCTTAAAATATACTGTATACGCGTCCATCCCCCCTTAAAATATACTGTATACGTCCATCCCCCCTTAAAATATACTGTATACGCCCATCCCCCCTTAAAATATACTGTATACGTCCATCCCCCCTTAAAATATACTGTATACGTCCATCCCCCCTTAAAATATACTGTACACGTCCATCCCCCCTTAAAATATACTGTATACGTCCATCCCCCCTTAATTATACTGTATACACCCATCCCCCCTTAAATATACTGTATACACCCATGCCCCCTTAAATATACTGTATACACCCATCCCCCCTTAAATATACTGTATACACCCATCCCTCCTTAAATATACTGTATACGCCCATGCCCCCTTAAATATACTGTATACGTCCATCCCCCTTAAAATATACTGTATACGTCCATCTCCCCTTAAAATATACTGTATACGTCCATACCCCCTTAAAATATACTGTATACGCCCATCCCCCCTTTAAAATATACTGTATACGTCCATCCCCCCTTTAAAATATACTGTATACGTCCATCCCCCCTTAAAATATACTGTATACGCCCATCCCCCCTTAAAATAATCATCCCCCCCTCCCCCCTCTTTAATGATTTTACCACATAAGCGACAGTCAAGCAGCTTATGGGGAGGTTTTTAGTTATTTCCTTAGACCTCCATCAAGCTTATATTTACACCCCCTAGTACCCCTTTCAAGATAAATCTGTACATTTTTCGGTAGAAAAATTTCCCGGCCGAAGGCCGGGTCCTCTTAAATTACAGGCTCGCTATCGCTCGCCATGAAAAAATCGTCACCTAAATGGCACGAAAAGTCTTAAAATTGACATAAATGGGGCGAAAGATCTTAAAATCGCCAAACTAATGGGGTGAACGTCTTATAATCTCAAAAGCAATGGGGCTAGATATGAGGGAGAAAGGGGTCAAGAAAGAATTCCCTCAAGTGGAAATCTCCCCTTAAGTCCTGAACGAAAAATAATCCTTCAATCTCATTTATCCGCTTCTCAACTCTCTCTCTCTCTCTCTCTCTCTCTCTCTCTCTCTCTCTCTTTCTGTTTTTCCCTCTCTCTAGCCTCTCTTCTCCCCCCCCCTCTCACTCTCTTTCTCTCTCTCTTTCTCTCTCTCTCTCTCTCTCTCTCTCTCTCTCTCTCTCTCTCTCTCTCTCTCTCTCTCTCTCTCTCTCTCTCTCTCTCTCTCTTTCTCTCCTTCCGTCCATGAATTGCCTATATAGTTTGAACACCAAGAGAGCAAAACAAAAAGTGTTTTACTGATATCATTCATAAACAAGTGTATCATTGTTCTTACTGCCATCTGTTTGTATGTGTGTTTGTATGTACGTATGTAAGTCTGGCTTCGTATGTCGTTTCGTCTGTTTTTCTGTCTGGGATGTGTGTGTGTGTGTGTGTGTGTGTGTGTGTGTGTGTGTGTGTGTGCGTCGTGTGCTTTCTTGTTTGTGTGTGTGTGTGTGTATATTTCTGTGTGTGTGTTTGAACTATATGTGTACGTTTCTGTATGTTGCTGTATGTGTATGTGCTCGTTTTATGAAGGGAAACATGGCAATTTACCATCACCTGGAAAACAATAGACTTACCAATATAAACAATTCCCCAAACACACAGAACCCGGGCAATTCTTAAGAGGGTAAGTGCTTGGTCTATATATTTATGTATTCATTTATGTTTGAGTTTCCTCGTTAGACCTCCATCAAGCTAAACACCCCAAGACCCTCTTCCAAGATAAATGTGTACATTTTTCGGTAGAAAAATGTCCCGGCCGAAAGCCGGTTCCTTCTAAAATTAAAGGCTCGCTTTCGCTCGCCAGGAAAAAATCGACATGAGGCGAAACATCTCAAAATCGCCGAACTAACGAAACGAACGTCTTAAAACCTCAAAACTGATATGGTAAACATGAGGGAGAAGGGGGTCCATAAAAAGCGAGTAGTACCCCCTTAAGGGGAGATTTCCACTTGAGGGACTTTTTTCTTGACCCCTTTCTCCCTCATGTTTAGCCCCATTGATTTTGATATTATAAAACGTTTGCCCCATTACTTTAGCGATTTTAAGAACTTTCACCCCATATTAAGACCTTTAGTGCAATTCAGGTGTCGATTTTATCCTGGCGAGCGATAGCGAGCCTGTAATTTAAGAGGAACCGGCCTTCGGCCGGGACATTTTTCTACCGAAAAATGTACAAATTTATCTTGAAAGGGACTCAAGGGGGTGTAATTTTAAGCTTGATGGAGGTCTAGGGAACAAACTAAATACCTCCCCTTAATACTGACTGTGTATTCATTGTTGAGGGGGAGTTTTATTTTGTTTGGACCCCTTCTCCCTCATGTTATCCCCATTAGCTTTGACATTATAAGGGGAGGCAGACCGTTTGTTTGGTCTATTAATTCAATTATTCATATATATTTTTAGTTTCCTCCCTAGACCTCCATCAAGCTTAGAAAAACACCACCTAGACCCCCCTTCTAGATAAATTTGTACATTTTTCGGTAGAAAAATGTTCCGGCCGAAAGCCGATTCCTCTTAACATTTCTGGCTCGCTATAGCTCGCCAGGAACAAATCGACACCTAAATGGCACGAAAGGTCTTAAAATTGACAACGAAATGGGGCGAAAGGTGTTAAAATCGCCAAACTAATGGACCGAACGTCTTATAATCTCAAAACTAGTGGGGCTAAACATTAGGGAGAAGGGGGTCCGGAAAAACGGTCTGCCTCCTCTTAAGACGCTTGCTCCATTAGTTTGGCGATTTTAAGACCTATTGTGCCAGTTAGGAGTATTTTTCCTGGCGAGCGATGACGATCCCCTAATATATGAGGAAGCAAAGGCCGGGACATTTGTTTACCGAAAAATGTACAAATTCATCTCGGATGGGGGATCTTGGGGGTGTATAATATTTAAACTTGATGGGGGTCTTGGGAGGAAACTAAAGACAATAATAGATTAATAAATATATAAACAAATAAATACCAATCTTCCCCTTAAGGGGAAGTTTCTAGTTTGTTTCCTACTCCTCCAGCAATCTTAAAATGTCACCCCCTTGACCCCCTTTCAAGATAAATTTGTACATTTTTCGGTAGAAATATGCCCCGGCCGAAGGCCGGTTACTCTTAAATTACAGGCTCGCTATCGCTCGCCAGGATAAAATCGACACCCAAATTGCACGAAAGGTCTTAAAATTGACAGAATGGGGCGGAAATTCATAAAATCACCAAACTAATGGGGCAAACGTCTTCAAATCTCAAAAACAATAGGGCTAACCATGAGGGAGAAAGGGGTCAAGAAAAAAATCCCTCAAGTGGAGACCTCCCCTTAAGTAAAGCCAAAAGTTGTGTTATCATATCCTCGAGCAAAACTAAAACTCATACATTTGAAGCCTTTAACATGACATTTATTTTTTTAATTTTAAGTCACATAATTTAGTTCTGGATTGATTCGTTTGATGTTTGTTTTCCTAAAAAATACCACCGTGTTCAATATTAAAGTGCAATTATTTGCTAATCAACTACGGAGACAGACAGACAGACATACAGACAGACAGAGAGAGATATATAGATAGATATATAGATAGATAGATATAGATAGATAGATAGATA